>JAMPIT010000481.1:4527500-4880000 GCA_026261815.1 Monarcha castaneiventris obscurior
TGGAAAGGAAGATGAGAATAAACAGCGCAATTCTTTACAGCATCTGTTACCATCAAAATCTGTTGTGTTTTCTGCAAGCTTGGTGATGATTGGTGACACTTTTGGTTATTGCTCTGACTTGTCCTGACCTAAAACTTCAGATCACTGCAGAGAAAACTTTGAGTCCGCAAAAAAATTCTGTTTGCTCATAGAACAGTCTTCCTTGTGCTATGAAAAAACGTAATTATGAAACCAAGAATAAACCCCTAAAAATGGAAGTGTTTTTTCCAGGCAGATATTAGCCCAAATCACAACATTTTTGGGTTTTCTCCTAGATTTTTTTATTCTTTTGTCCCATTCAATGGTCAGTCTTTTCAGCAAGTTTGGTGAGGACACGGGGGATTTTAGCTCAATAATTCTGAATACTCTGAAAATCATCAACCAGAGTGAAGGCCTTCCAAGCTATGCAGAAAATGCAGTTATTAAAGTGCCCTGGCTCAGTGAGACCTGCAGCTCTTCCCAGAGCTGGTGAACAATCTGGTTTGGATGGAAACAAGCCGGTTTTATGGAAACAATCCCGTTTCCATCCCTGACTCTGTCCCCTGCCCCTGTGCCAGGTGACTGCTGCTGTGCTGTAATTTGGACACAAATATTCCGAGTGGGTTTGGTTTGCTGTCACACCTGGCAGGGTAAACAAAGCCAGGTGACTTGCAGGATGTGCAAACTCCTTGCAGGAGATTAAGTGGGAGTTCTCTTTTCCTGGGAATTCCTTTATCTTCACCATCTTCCTGATATGGCATTTGTACTTTATTAAAGGGGAAATATGTTTAAGAGGTGAATTTATCAGCTTCCAGTAGAAAAGCTGCAGATTTTTTGGCTGATATAAATAATGGTCATTTTTTTTCCTCCAAAAACCAACTTTTGTATTTAAGGTAAAGCTTTGTAGGTGAAGTTTTCCTGAGTTCTGTGGGGCTCTTGGGTGGCTGCTGTGCCTTCAAATCATAAAATCATGGAATATCCTGGAGCTGGAAGGGATCCAAAGGATCATCCAAGCCCTGGCCCCACACAGACCCCCAGCAATCCCACCCTGCGCATCCCTGGGAGCGGTGTCCCAACGCTGCTGGGGTCTGGGAGGTTTGGAGCAGTGAACAATCCCTGGGGAGCCTGGGCAGTGCCCAGCACCCTCTGGGGAGGAAGAACCTTCTCTTTTTGTAGGATCAGGCTCTTATCAGCGCTGGCTCTGGCTCCAATCAGCTGCTGGGCCACGTGTGCTGCCAGCAGGAGGGCACACCCTTGGTGCTGTCCCTTTGTCCTTGTCCACACGGTCAGTGAGCCCACTCACACCTCCTCGGGCAGCTCCTACAAACCAAGAGGGGGTTTGGACAAGGTCTGCCCCAAATCCCCGACCTGACCCCCCTGTGGCAGACCCTGAGCTGGTCCCGTGTCACTCCGTGTTCGGGAATTAAGTGAATTTTGCAGGGAAAAGGGTCAATTTTGCTGTGATAAGTAGTAAGGAATAATCCTACACCCTCCTTCATGCCAGGTAGCCAAAGGCATCTTACTGCTTTAAATCCTGAGACCACGAACAGTTAATTAATTTCATGGACATTAATGCAAACTTGAAATATTTTAGGCAGGGTATAGCGTGAATAGTCACACTGCCCTTTTGCTAAATAAGGCACGATATAAAACATTTTAAAGTCCTTATTAGGCTGCAATAAAAAGGCTGAAGGTTCCTCCAAAGATTTATATATTTGCCTGTTTTAAAATTATAAATCCTAAATGGCTTCTTCATGAATTAAAAATACAGAAGTTTGTGAGATTCAGGTTTCCATGTAGTGGAGATTTTAGAGGGGAAAGTTGTGGTTTAACTTGGAATCAGGTGGATTGCCTTGGCTTTTATTTTGCTGCTCACGTGAAAGAAACTCTGAGGAGAGCTGAGGAATCACTCAGGAAAAATAAAACACGATTTATCCAGGGCTAAGAGGGAATATTTGCCTTTAACCCCACGTGTGTGAGTGACAGAATAATGTCTTCGATGAAGCAAATAGCTGCAATAAATCCTCCCCTCCCCTGCTGTTGTGCACAAGGGCTCCAAGGCGGAGAAGGGCCATGGGGGGCAGCCTGGCCCGAAGGCAGCGCCAGAATCCCCCTCCAAAGGAGCCAAGAAAAAGAAGGCAGAGAGCCCCAAGCTGGGGCACAGCACCTTTAGCAAACTCTTTAGGCACAAGGTCGGTACGAAGCTCCAGGAGGAGCAGAACCCTGAGCAACCACAGAGGGCTCCTGGCAGAGAGAGAGAGAGAGAGAGGAGTTCTTTGCCAACATCTGGCCAGATGTGCAGAGCTCTGGGAATCATTTCTGTGCCAGGGGGGATGGAAACCACCCTCACCTGCAGAGTTCCTCTCTCTCGTGGGGCCCTCTGTGAGCTCGGGGTTCTGGAGAGATTCCTGTGGCCATTCCTGCCCCGTTACTAACACAGACTAAATCCCAGCCACTAAAACAAAACAAATCAAACCAGAGGTGCTGACAAACGATGAATTGTGTGAGGTGAACTGAGCCTGAAACTGTCACAGAGGTTTGAGCTCAGCCCAGCTGCACTCCAGCTTTTATGTCATTAGTGTGCACCAACCATCCCTTGGCTAAAATTGGCATTTTGGGGCATCTGATACGGCACGGAGGAGGTTGGGACATGGAATTTCCTGCAGAAATAGGGATTTCTCACTGAGAGCTAGAAAAGTAATTGATTATAATCCTAGTTAGTTTGGAGGGGGGGAAAAATCAAGTTTTGATGGGTGAAGTGCTTAAAATGCACAACCAAGCAAATGGCTGTTTCAGAGGATGTGAGCTTTTATATCAAAAACAAAAAAACACTGAAAAATTTTGGTCTCAAGCTCTATATTTGGGGATTTCTGCACTCTGAAGATAGTCCATGGCAGGGAAGCAGAGAAGTGCAGCTTTTTAACCCAGAGAATGCAGAAGCAGAGACCCTTTCAGCGGGGGAGGAACACAATTAATATTTAATGCTCCCTCCAGACACCCACGTGGAATTTCTGGTGAGTAGGGGGCTTTATAATCAAGGGCACAAGCCATGCTTTAATGAATTTTAAAACCAAAAATGTTCTTTCCACTGCCTCATTTTTGAGGAAAAAAAATGTAATCTGCATATTACTGAAGGAATAATAATATTCCAAATGGATCAAAGTATGCAGTTCTTGCCAAAAGCTTAAACTCGAGATCTCAGCTTCATTTTTTAATGAAATTAAAATATTAATTACTTGCCCATAATGAGTTAAGGCTTCCTGGTAAAAGCCAAACATGGTTGGCATTTTTTAACACTCAATTCCAACAATTAATCTTGCAATAAGTTGTAGTGAGAAAATTCCCTGGAATATTTAATGGAAATTAAAAGAGTTTTTTGTCTGGAATAACAGCAGTTATCTTGAAGGAATGCAAGGAATTTTACCCCAGTAAAATCTTTCTTATAAAATACCACTTTTGAAATAGCTTTTTCTTGTTTCTACGTTTATTTTCACAGTTTTCTTTCCACATACAAAATACAGAAGCAGGAACTGAGATATCACTTATGAGCTATTAGCAATCAAAGAGATGGATTAAAATGGTGCCAACAATTTGCTTGTGAGGCTGATTAAAAGTGGGAACTCAACTCAGAGCAGGGATGTGACAGGCAGGCCCTGGAGTTACCACTTCTAGTAAAAAACCATGAAAAATATAGTTTATACCTTTAAATTTGCAATGCTTTCCATGATTTGTGGATTGGATGAATAGATAACCAATTCCTTTATTTGAAAATTACATTTTAACATATATATTTATGTTTAAACACTTCACTGTCTCGTCTGACAGTGCTTTCTCTGCAAATTGTTCAAAATACACTTCTTTACCTCAATCCAGTTTAGATGGGCTGGGAGTTAACAGAAACATTGTTTTTCAGGCTCCTGTGGTACAAAATACTAACTTTAAAGCAGTTTGTGATGCTCTTCCCATCCATGTGTGCTTGCCTTGTGTTACATCCTAACTCTGCAGTGTCACTGTGTGGATTTATGGAATTTTCCCTCAGAAGAGAAGGGTTCATCCCTCACTCGCAGCACTAACTCTGAAAGCCGGCCCGTGGCATCCTCACTCTTGTTCTCACCTCCTGCTCTGGCTGCTGTTTGTCAGAGCTGACCACAAAATAAAAGTTCTTGGCTCCTGCAGAATAAATCCCCTGCAAAATCGCACCCCAGCTCTGCCAGGGGCTGTGGCAGGCTGCTGGGACCTGCCTCAGCCTGTGGCTGGGTGCTTTTTGTGGTACAGCTCAGGTAATTCCTCTCCAGCGTGAGCTTTGTTAGGTGAGGGGGAAGAAGTGCTGGAGTAATCCCTGGCCAAGGAGGAGTTGAACTGGATCCTCCTGGGTGTGTGGATTTTGCTGGAATCTGGAGCCCCATCACCAAGAATGATGTTTTTACGAAAGGGAATCCCACCTCACGCCCAGAAAGATGAGAGGATGGGTAAAAGCAGCCTCCAGCCCCTGCAGAGCTGCTCTTTGCAGAGCTGCAGCCCCCGAGTTACAAAGCCAGGGCTGCCCCGTGCCCTGAGTTTCCAGGTTTTGGTGCGCTGCCCGTGTTCTGTATCCCAGAAATCGCAGCCTCCTGCTGGAAGGTGCCGGGAGCACATCCCTGGTGATGCTGTGGGATTCCCGTGGAAAACACCCAGCTCTGGTGTGTCCGTGAGCACTGGGAGCTTCACACACAGAAAAATCTATTAATGCGTTAAAATTCTCTGAAATTGTTCACCTGAGCTGAATGGGAGTATATGGAATGTGGGAACGCATGCATAAAGATACATATTTTTGAAGAACAGTTGAGGACTGCAAGCACAAAGAGTGCAGCAGCAGGCTGGTGCAGGTACAGGATGGGACGTGGCATTCCCTCCAGCAGCCTCCCCTCTTCCAAGGATCAGTTTCCATGGCTGCAGGAGCCAGGACTTGCACACACATTGGCTAGAAATAAAATAATCGGTGGCACAGACAATTCCTGGCCTGTGTGACTGCGAGTGCTGCCGCTGCCTCAGACAGACTCATCTTTGTGTTTTGTTTCCCTCCAGGCTGCGAAAGAAACCCCACAGACAACCAACACCAAAGTGAGTAGGAGAGTTTGAATTAGCTGTAATGCAGGGAAAGGGGAATTCTTGCTGGCCTGTTCACTCTGAGTGTTTTCAGCTCTTTATCTGTGTTCTGAGGGTGGGTTTGCTGTGTCTTTCGCTTCCCTGTTCAAGGTGTCCTGGAAGGGCAGGGATGCAGCTGAGTGGGCAGAGGTGCTGCTCATCGGCACCAGCTGATACCTGAGCGTGCTGGGTTTGTTCTCCACCATATCCATGTCCTTTTTTCCCCAGAGCCCTGAGCAGCCTGCTGTTACCTCTGTAAAACCAGACAGGAACGTCCCTCCCTCCCAGGAGCCGCCAGTGAAGCAGAACCCAAAAGCGCCCGAGGCCGCGGCCCCTCCTCAGGCAGTGGCCAGCGAAGGGCCCCGGGAGGGCACCAAGGACAAGGGCTCGGCCACCCCTCTGCCCCTGAGCAAGCTCTTCTGGAAAAAGGTACTGGAGCTGGGAGCTGGGAACTGGGAGCTGGGAACTGGGAACTGGGAGCTGGGAGTTGGGAGCTAGGAGTTGGGAGCTGGGAGATGGGAACTGGGAGCTGGGAGCTGGGAAATGGGAGCTGGGAGCTGAGAGTTGGGAACTGGGAGCTGGGAACTGGGAGCTGGGAGCTGGGAGCTGGGAGCTGGGAACTGGGAGCTGGGAGCTGGGAACTGGGAGCTGGGAGCTGGGAGCTGGGAGCTGGGAACTGGGAGCTGGGAGCTGGGAACTGGGAGCTGGGAGTTGGGAACTGGGCAGCTCTGGGAAGGGATTGGGGTTGATTCCAAGCACAGCCCAGCAAAGCAGCCAAACCCACCATGGGCAGCAGCTCCCACGTGCCAAACGTGAGGGACGTGAATTTTATCTGTGGAATTGGTTTTTTGTGGAGTCAGGGATGTTCTCTCTCAGTTCAATGCTTCTGTTAAATATCCCCCAGAGATCGCAGCGTTCTCTACCAAAATTTATCATTAGCAGAGATAAAGCTCTAAAAGCCTGTTTCATTTCTTTGCTTTAAATGTCTGAAGAGCTGGGATGGGTTGGTTCTGTTCTTACTCAACAGGAAAAGGTCTGTGGCAGAGCGGATCGGGCTTTAAGTTTGGGGTCTCAGTTGCTTGGGAAAAAACATTATTCCTCAGGTTAAATAATGATTTAATTTAGGACTAACTCTCAAAACACAGTTCCTGTTTCCAGATCCTTATGGTTTATAAGCTGAAGTTTATTCATTCTTAATTTCATTTTGTAGAAGGACTGTATTAAACTTTCCTGAGTCACTGTATGTTGAATAACTGCTTTTCTGGCCTTCTGCTCAAGCTCAAACCCAGAAATTTGCTGCTTCCAAACACGCAGCTGCTCCTCAGTGGCTGCTGGCCCTTCCTTAGCCATATTTTCCCACTGGAGATAGAGTTTGGGTATTTTATTTATGTTAAAAAATGAAGGTGTTTAGATATTTACAGAGTAAACATTCTTGAAAATAATCAAAGCTTGAAACATTTGACACTCAGGACTTAATTTCTGGGGGATCTGAGGGAATCAGGTGCTCGGAATGAGAGGAAACTTGGGAAGAAGAGGGAGAGGGAGGTTTTTTTGGTAGTTGCTATTGCTACAGAAACCTCCTCCTCTGGTAGTCTGGCTTGTTGGAAAGCAGAGCTGGGCAGAAGGATGTGTGCTGAGCACCAGGATGAAATAAGGGGAAGAAGAGGCCGTCTGGAAGGCTCTTGTGTGTCCTTTCAGTGTAAAACACAGCAATAAATCTGGTCTGAATCAGGAATTTCACAGTGGAGTAACGAGGTCTTTTAAAAAAAGGAAAAAACATGGAAGAAGGGAAAATTTTCTTGTAGAAAAATAGTGAGAATCACTCCTGTGGGTAAGAAATCAGTGGTGATGGTTGCTTTAAAATATTCATCTGATAGGCTTTTGGTAAAATTTCAAAATCCGATTTTGAAATATTGACCCAAATTAATTATAGATGTTTTTATTACTGTGTAATGTAGGCTCTGCCCACGCCAGCTCCCCAAATCTCAAATGAGAGCTAAAATAGGGTTTGATACCTGCTCTGAGCACCTTTAACCCTGTAAAAATCTTCAGTTCTGGGATCCCAAACACCCCCGGCTATAAACCTTGCACCAAAATTGCTTTTTACTCATGTTAGTTATCATGCTGGGTTTAATTTCTCCTACATCACCCTCAGCTCTTTGTGTCAGGGGACAGAAAGTTTTGTAGGGAATTCTCTACCACACCAAGCAGATTTTGTTGCTGCCAAAAATGTTAAGGGCTGGTTAAAGCATTTACACAAACGCACTGAATTACAGGAGTCTGTGAAATCTGAACTTTGTCAAACGAGCTCCTTTCTGCTCAGTTAGAACTTCTTGAGTCTGGGATCATGCTGAGACCAAATGTTTTTGCAGCTTTTCTGGAGGGAATTTCTGCAGTAGAGAACTGAATTTGGTCCTAAGTATTTTTAAAAAATCCCTCTGCCTCTTTGAGCATTGAATCCTTCACCTGTAAAAGGCTGATGCTGCTTTAGTGAGTTTTCTTGGCACAGAATAATATTCTATTTCCTTTGGTGAAAGACCCTGATGACCCAGTCAGCTTGAAACTAAATAAAATGAGGAGAGATGTACAAAAACCAAAAAGACAACAGGTTGGCCTCAAACTCAGCTTGGTTTGAAGATTCTTTGGGGGTTTTCCTGCAGTGAATTTATCTTTTTCTGGCACATTTAATGCACTGGCCTTTGCTAGGACAGAGAATCCAAGCTCAAACAGGTGGAGAATTCAGAGTCAGGAGTAGCTTTGCTTTTGAACTAACAAACAGCAACCACAACACTCAATAGATCCAGGGTTCAGCTCCAGCTTCTCTTTCCAGGCAGTCTCTTAAATATCCATCTTCTGATGAGCTTTCACTTCAAAGTGCAGCTAATGAAGTGCCTGTCAACACGTGGCAGTTAATGCTGCTGCTCTGACTGCAGATGAATAAATATGGAAAGGGAAAATGAAAAATTCCTTATTCAGCTTCTCAGCTGGGAGCCACTTTGTATTTGCCCCATTTCCTGATCAGTCTTCACAAGAATTTTCAGAACTGTTACTCAGATATTTGCCATGCCAGCGTTTTTCTTTGCTTTCAGAAGGAATATTAATGGGGAATTACAGTGGGCAATTTCCAATATTTCAGTTGGGAACCTGATTTTAAGGGCTTGTGGATCTCTGATCAGGGCAGAGGAACGGGATGTTCCACATTTATCTGATCACAGCAGGCCAGGCCGGGGTGGAAGGTGATCAAGGCAGTGTTATTTTGACTGCTCTGGGAACTGTCTTTAAAAGCAGAGGTGTTTTCTTAAAAACTTGAATTTTAAGGAACTCAGGCCATGCAACTGCAGGGAAATTGTGCTGTTTTAACTGATGTGCAAACAGCAAATTGATTAATTGCTGGGTAAAGCAAAAATGTGGAATCACAGAAGGGTTTGGGTTGGAGGGACCTTAAATCTCATCCAGTGCCACCCCTGCCATGGCAGGGACACCTCCCACTGTCCCAGGCTGCTCCAAGCCCCAATGTCCAGCCTGGCCTTGGGCACTGCCAGGGATCCAGGGGCAGCCCCAGCTTCTCTGGGCACCCTGTGCCAGGGCCTGCCCACCCTCCCAGGGAGGAATTTCCTCTGTGTATCCAACCTAAATTTCCCATCTTTCATTGCTAAGCCATTCCCCTTGTCCTGGAGAAGAATTTCCTGAAGAAATGTGCAAAAAATCCCTTAAACACCTCCATCTCTGAACAGCTGACTGACCCTCTTAACTGGGCAGGGTTTTTGGAGGTTGCCATTTGTTCCCAGGGTGCCTTTTTTGGTTGTGCCACCAATTCCAGTGCAGAGCCAGAGCTGCAGAGACAAAACTCCTTTGGTGATCCCAACCTTCCCCCTCGGAGTGAAGAGCTACCAGGAGCTGAGCTCTGCTTTACTGAGCCTGCACTGAATCCTGCACTTTCCACTCCTGTGCTGAATCCTTTCCTTCCAAGAAATAGACAGGGAATTGATGATATGGATGTATGAATAGCCAGAGATCCAGAGTGAAACTATTACAGATCGATTATCTCAAATCTGTTCATAAATATCAATTAAATCTGCAATTCCACGGGGAAGTGGGATGTGCTGCAGCCATCTCAGGCAGCAGGGGATAAGGAATATTTATTCCCTCGTCATTCTTCTCCCTGCTGCCCCACCCCCAAAATGTTGTTTCTTCCACAAAAGGGGAATCAGGAACAAAGCAAAATCTCTCCTGTTGTAGGAGTCCATGGTGAGCCCCTTTCCTCAACGTGGGGTTCCCTGCAACTTCCAAAGATGGCAGAACTAAAAGGTGGAATACTGAGCAAATACATTGGATGGCTTCCATATGAAGACCTACATAAATTGGGATTTTATTTGCTCAGAAAGGGTGATGACAACAGAAAAACTGCAAATTAAAAGGGGAAGAGGGAATGTCATTGCTCAAAATAAAAGTGGCAGAGTCCAAATAAAAGAATGTGGTGACAAACAAGAATAAATCAGTGACAGGACAAGGGGGAATGGCTTCAGACTGATAGAGGAGGTTTAGATGGGATATTGGGCAGGAATTGTTCCCTGTTAGGGTGGGCAGGCCCTGGCACAGGGTGCCCAGAGCAGCTGTGGCTGCCCCTGGATCCCTGGAAGTGCCCAAGGCCAGGTTTCAGTAATTAATAGTCTCCATGATGTGTTTAAAATAATCTTAATTCTGCTTTTGTGTGCAAATTCCTGGTTATGATCATTCTCATATTTACTGTTTTTTACTTTAGCACCATCTCCTCAGGACATGTATTGCTGTACGTCATTTCATTTAAATTCTTTTTAAATCATAGTCAAAGCTAAAGTCTTGTGTTTGGGAACCGGCAACTCAAGAAAGGTTATTCCTCTAATTTATATTAACTGGTGAGATTTTAACACTTATTTCCTTTTTTTCAATCTAATCAAATTCCTGAAGCAACATGACAAGACCAGTGAAGCTGAGGATGCTTTTATGCCCCGTTTGATTGTAAAATTAAAAAAAAACAACCAACTCCTCACGGACTGAGTCTGAACATTTTTTCCACTCTCCTTCCCAACCGCAGAACTCCTCGGAAGAAGCAGAAGCTGCCAGCAATGAGAAGGCAGAGGCGGCTCTCGAGGCAGTGGCTCCCGACAGGGACGAGAGCAAGGGCACGGAGGCCGCCGAGGTGAAACCGCGAGGGGCTGAGAGCAAAACCCCCAAGGCGAACCTGAGGAAGTTTTTTAAGCTGGTAAGAGCAGCTTTTCCCTTCGGGAGCTCAGAGGGGAGCGATCGCTGCTGGGCCGGGGGGCGAGGCTTGGAAAACACTTTGCCTTTGTCTGGGAGGGCGCAGGGATGCTCGGGGGTGAGCGATGCTCGGGGATGGGCGATGAGGGATGAGCGATGCTCGGGGATGCTCGGGGCTGGGCAATGCTCAGGGATGAGAGATGCTCGGGGATGAGAGATGAGGGATGAGCGATGCTCGGGGATGGGCGATGCTCTGGGATGGGCAATGCTCGGGGGTGGGCAATGCTCGGGGGTGGGCGATGAGGGATGAGCGATGCTCGGGAGTGAGCGATGCTCGGGGATGGGCAATGAGGAATGAGAGATGCTCGGGGATGGGCGATGAGGGCTGAGCGATGCTCGGGGATGGGCGATGAGGGATGAGAGATGCTCGGGGATGGGCGATGAGGGCTGAGCGATGCTCGGGGATGGGCGATGAGGGATGAGAGATGCTCGGGGATGGGCGATGAGGGATGAGCGATGCTCGGGGATGGGCGATGAGGGATGAGAGATGCTCGGGGATGGGCGATGAGGGATGAGCGATGCTCGGGGATGGGCGATGAGGGATGGGCGATGCCTGGGGACGGGCGATGCTCAGGGATGAGCGATGCTCAGGGCTGAGCGATGCTCGAGGCTGAGCGATGCTCAGGGATGCACGGCTGCAGCTCCTCCCGCATCCCCCGCGCATTCCCCGTCCTGCATCTCCCTCTCGCGGCTCCTCCCGGAACATCCCGAGGGCTCCGGTGGCCCTCCCCTTGCCGAGGTGGCCCAGGGAGCCCCAGGGGTGGCCACCCCGAGGATGCTCCGCTGCTCAAAACGCGCGGTGGATGTTCCTGGAGGATCCCATCTCCAAAGCCGCCTCCAAACCCGAGTCCCGCTGGCCACGGCACTCCCAGACCTCCCTGTGCTGTGCCCTGTCCTGCGCTGCCTTCAGGGAGTTGTGTTTGGAGTGGCACAACTTTTTTTGGCAGTTTATGTAGGTCAGGTAAACGGGCACGTGGAAGGAAAGGAGGCAGTCACTGCTGCAAAAATGGGAAAAAGGAAAGGCATAAAGTATCATTTCATCCTGCTTCCCAGAGGAAGATTATTCCCAGATCATCTGCAGTCTCTGTGCTGCCCTACATCCCTACGTAATCAAACTCTTAGGCAATAAATAGCATCTAGAATTGAGAATAACAAATTAATTTTGTTGCAACTATTCATGAAAATGCAGCAAGGTATTGGCTGTTCCCACCCTCCTCCATTTACAAACATCCCAATCCACCCTGACTGCTGCAGAAAACTTTTTGGGAAGCCTTGGCCAGCAGCAATCCCAAGTGACCAGAGGCAAGGATGAGAGGTCAGCAGTGCTCTGGAGAGAAATCCTTGGGATTGTTTCATCCTCGTCTCACTGGCAGCAAGAGGGAGCTTTGTCTAGACCTCAAGGTCTTTTCTCTGTTATTTTTAACCAAAAATAATAATAATAATGAAAATAAGAGGTGGATTAGAGAGGTTGGCTGGAGCAGGATATTTTTTTCCGGGTTAGGAGTGTTTATAGGAGAAAAGGTAACACTGATTGCTGTTAGAGCAGAAACTCTTTTTTTCTGAAGGCATTTGAGGACTTGCTGAAGCAGAAACACAAAGCAGATCTTATCACAACGCATCTTCAAGCACTCTGGACCGGGTTTCTCCCCGGCACAGACCACACTGAGCTTCCTCCCCTCCACCTCTGCAGCCTCCTGCTCACACAAAGTGCCACGAGCACAAACCCCCACCAGGCTCAGCAGTGGCTCCTTCCAGAGACAGAATTTTCCCCACAAAAGCCATGAATTGTCCTGGGGTGGTTTAATTTTCTCTCCTGCTGCTGCCATGTATTGATTTGCTGCGGTTTGATGGGCAAATCAGGGTCTGAGCAGCAGTTACCCCGTTTGTGGCATGGGGCTGATGCTGCTGTGCTTCGAGTGCCAAACGTACGAGCTGCAGCAAACCACAATTCCGCCTGAGCTATCTTTAGAACAAAAGTCACATCCTTTCATTGTTCTCATTGAACTTCTGCAATGAAAAATGGCATTTAAATTTGGGCACTCTGAAATCCTGGAGTTCATTTTACGCTTTGCTGCTGAGCTCTGTGGCTTCTGTGGCAGCCAGGAGAACACACTGAACCCTCCAACGCATTTTTAATGACAAATGCTCATTCCTGTTGTCCCTTTTGTAGCATTGATTGCAACTTAAGCTTAACCTAATTCTCACAAAGCTTGTACTATTTACTCAGTTTGGTCAAACAGGGGTTTCTCATTTTTAAGTCTAGGTGGAAACAGGGGATTTTACCTTAAAAAGATATTTCAGAGTCAAGGTTTGCTCTCAGTGACTTTGCAGTGCTGCAGCCTCAGGTTCTGCTCGGATTGTCCAGGCTGGGAAGAGTGGGAACCAAGGAGGATCATTATTTATAGGTTTAAGGACTGCAGGAATAAACTGAAAAGCAAAAATCAGGATTAAATAGATGTTGGTGACAAAATATAAGAACATCCCTCTAAAGCTGAGTGGGCTTTAATTATTCCCAGCACATGCACTTAGTAGGGTGGATAAATAGAGAAGTCCCACTAGGTCTTGTAGGACAGATTTGGCTTTGAAAAGCAAGGAAAAGCTCTTTCCTAGAAAATTCCAGTGGCAGGGCTGACAGCAGGTTCTTGTTTAGGAACTGAATGATCCCTGCTCAGGCCTTAGTGGGAAACCTGACTGGCAAGGGACAATCCCACAGAAAAGAACCAGCAAAATCCACCCTGGAGATGGGGATATGTCCAAAGTGGAGCTGCTGCAGTGCCTGGTTTTGTTGTAAAGAGTGGCTTAAACTCAAACCTTGATTCCTGTGAGTTTTCATCCTGACTGAATGCCTCAAACGGGACCCTTTGTTATTTTAGTCAGTCAAGGGTGGTGGAGGCACACCCA
This sequence comes from Monarcha castaneiventris obscurior, assembly GCA_026261815.1. NCBI lineage: Eukaryota > Metazoa > Chordata > Aves > Passeriformes > Monarchidae > Monarcha > Monarcha castaneiventris. The sequence continues at coordinate 4,540,842 of JAMPIT010000481.1, forward strand.
GCTCAGAAGAGGGAGATGGCCCCAGCCCCAGCCCCCACGTAAGTGGATTTTTTTATTTTTGGCCGGGACTTTTCCATCCTCTGGTGATGGGTTCTTGTCACCTCCTTCCACACAGCTCTGCCTCTTGAAATGTAAAAGTCACTGAGGGAAAAGCGCTGCCTTCACTGAGCTTCATGTATTTACTCATCACTTATCTGTTTCTTTTATCTATTCATAATATTCAACAAGATTTTAAAGAGTCAACATCATGTTCCTTTTCTTAAAATAATTAGTGGGTTTATGTTCAGTCTTCTTCCCTCTCTTGCTGCTATTTGACTTTCTGCGAGTGCCTTGGCCCAGGCAGTGGAACTAAATCCACACAGAATTATTTGTACTTTGTTGATTTACTTGTCTTCTGAGGAAAGAATCGTTTAGGTGGAAACTCTACAAAAGAGAAATGAAAGTGAGAATGAAAACTGTTCTCTGCAATGTAACAAAAGCCATGAAAATATTTGTTTCTTGTTCTGTTGGTTTTTTTTTTCTTCCATTCTGTGTTCATAAAAGCTGAACCCAACCTTTGGGTGTGGTATTTACATTCTGTTCTTCATGGCTTTCAAAATGCTTCAGAAAAATCATATTTTCATTAGAAATACAAATTCTGTTAACTTGAGAGTCAAACCCTCATTTGCTGCAAGTCAAGATATCCAGAGGAATTACATTCAGCAATGACAGATAAAACAAGGTTCTGCATAGAGTTTCCTTTAAGAGAAAAACTGAAGTTGCATTCAAAACTGACATTTCAGAATTTCCTTTTTTTAATAACTGTAAAATCATTTCTCTCTCTTCCTATTTTCACCATGTCTGATGACACTGAGGCTAATTTTTATGAATTTGTCTCTAAAAGCATCCTAAATATAGAAGGTCTTGTCTTGTGACATTGAATCTTTATTTGATACAGGAGTTTTATGAAGTGATCTGGGTAAGACATCAAAAGTTACAATCCTGGATCTATTTTATTATTTTCATGAGCAGCCAATTTCCTTCCATTTTTGTAAATCAGTTTATTGTTCTTCCTCCTTCTCTCCCTTGCCCTGGTGCAAATTAGAACAGTTTTATTACGCAGAGGAGCCCAAGGAAAACTGGATCTGCTGCTGACTTCTTCCTTTTTTGGGGATTTCTTTGAAAGGATTTCCTTAAATTATGCTGTAGTGTCTCTGGAATTCTGTGATTCTTCTCCCCTTTCCATCCCTTCCACTCTGTACCCTCCAGGAATTTCAGCACCGCTCCAAAACCCACAGAAATTCTGGGCTTAAAAATCAGCCTTGGATCAAGGTCTCCTGGAAGATAATGGGGAAAATACTGTCCATCGTTTCTGGTTTTATTTCAGTGTCCCTGCTAGTGCTGAGGGAGGCAGAGCAATCTGCCAGGAGCAGCTCCCCTTTGGAAGAAGGAGCATTAACATCTTTCATTATTCATAGGCCTCACTCCGCACTTCCCGAGCTGCTCCCATCAATATCAAATATGCCAATTTCCTGCCTTTCAAGGTTAATATGAAACACCTCAAAGAGATTACCTGATAGGGGGGGGCTTTTTGCCTGGAAAATGTATTATGAATATTTTTAAAAAGTGTTTTGTCTGCCTGACATCAAAGGCCCAACCTGCTCTCAGCAACGGGGACGTTCTGCCTTGGCTGCGGCGCTGTCTCGGGCCCGTGTGGGGAGCAAGGCTCTCATTTGGCACCCACAGAGCAAAGCCACAGATTTCACTGAGTGTTTCTGAGGGTTCCAGGCTCTCCTGGCCCCTTTGAACTCTGCTGTCTCTGGGCTCAGCGCTGGGCTCAGCCCCAGAGCTGCCTTTGGGGCGCTGTGGTTGCTGCTGCAGCAAAGGTGAACTTTGCAACCAAAGAATAATTTCAGAGGTGAGCTGAGGCAAATGTGAGCAGAAGGGTCTTGGGAACAAACTGCTGGGGCAGCAGCTCAGAGCTGCCAGGGTTTAACTGAGCCAGAGACAGCACTAAATGTGCTGTGTGCTCATCCTTGTGCTGGGAGAGCTCCCAGACCCTCCAAAGCTGGTGTCATGTCCCAAGTGAGGCGACCAGGACACAGAGGGGGGGTGTGTGGTGTCTGTGCAGCCCCAGCCCATACATCTGCTCTCCCCTGACCCTCCTGAACTGCTTTAATGAGCTAGAAATCTCCTGGTCCCCTCCATCTCCATGGCTTGGTGCTCCCCTGCACAAACACGAGCTGCTGGCTGGGTTTTTAAAGTCTAAGAGCAGAGAAATCCAGGTGTGAGGAAATATTTACCCACATATATCTGTCTTTGGGAAAAGGAAATAATTTTAGAAGCTCATATTTAGTGGAGGAGTTGAGCGTCCTGGTCACGCCTGAATGTATTAAATGGTTCTTTAATTTAAACATGGAGTTTCTGTAAGAAGTAAGTTTCTGTAAGACTGTGCAGCAAGGAAAGGTAATAGAGTGAAAATAGCAAGCAGTAGGATTGCTGTCCTCTCTCATTCTTGTTTCCCCAAAATTAGATTGGACTGAACTTTTTTTTTTCCAAATACAAGAGGTGCATTTGCATTTTGTTTCTCTAGAGGTTCTGCTTTTAGGGTTTTCTCTGAAATCATGATATCTAAAAATGTTTTTGCTTTGAATGAAAGCTAAGCCTGTCGTGTAAGCACATAACCCCAGGCCTTTAGAAGAACACCAAATATTTCAAGACTAATGGTAAAATTCCCAAAGCTGGAAAAATACACATTATTTTAATGCACAAGCATTAAGCTTGGGCCATGCCCTGAGGACAGATGTGAGATTTCCAGCTTTTCAACATGGCAAATTTGTGCTTTTTAAATGATGGTAATAAATAAAGCCATATGGGGTTTTTTTTGCATATGAAAAAAGAAAATCCCATTTGCAAGCAGATTTCCTGGCAAAAATATCCTCATTTACTACTTTCCAAACAGTGACAATTTCATTGTCTGATCCTTTGTTTGCCAGATATGATTTTTCTTCTGTGAACTTCAAATGTATCCTGAACTTCTCCAAGTTCCAGAATGTTCCCTTTTACTCTAGATAGGTGCTTTGTGATTGTGGTTTTTTGGAAGATTTTCTGTCTCTTCTTTTGCACTTGTACATGACATTTTCTACGATGTTCTGGCCTTCCATAGCCAAACCCTGTGTTGTTCATTTTTGGGTGCAGTGCTGCAATTTCACAGGGAACTTGCTTTTATCCTTTGCTTTATGGGCTCTTTTGATTTTTTTCCTCGCTCAAATAATTTCCTTGCACTTTTTGGGTGCTTTCCCTGCTTGGGGTGAGAACCCCAGGGGTGTTTCAGTGGGCAGTGACTCTGTGGATGCTCTCTGCCTCCTCAAGCAGCTTCAGCACATAAATTAAGTTGTTACACCCAGGGACGGTTTGATCTTGCAGTCTTTGCTCGTGTAATTCCACCAGCTCCCTGGGAGTCCTTCCCTGAGCCAACACTGCAGGAGTCCATCCCAACCTCTGTAAATGGAAACCTGCTGGACAGCAGGACTGCTCCCTGCCAGGTGGCTTTTCATTTTTTAAATTTTTTTTTTTTCCTAACATATTTATGGATCTCCTTCCCAACTCTTTTCTATTCCCCACTAAAAATAACCCCTGTTTGAAACCGCTGCAGACTTTAAACGCCACAGAGAGGCCTCTTGCCCCGTCTGAGAGCGACCCTGGGGGCCAAAGGAGCAAAGAGGGCTCCAAAGACAAGAAGTCCACGGTGGAGCTGGGCAAGCAGAAGGGCAGGGAGCAGCCAGAGCCTCGGGAGCAGCCGGCAGCCGACTCCGACTCCATCCAGAACGGAGGAGACGCCGCCAAGGAACCCTCCTACAAGAAGACAGAGAAGAGGCAGTCCCTTGGAGGGTTTTTTAAAGGCCTTGTATGTTCATTTATCTTCCTTTTTTTAGCCATTTCCCAGCTGGTTTAATTGCCCAGCCTGCAGGCTCTGATCCGGGAGGGATTTGTGCTGATTTCACCAGCAGGACTTGGGCCAGGGAACAGCGAGATTTTGGGGAAGGCAGGAAAATTCAGGCCTCGGGGTGCTGATTCTGGCAGGGATGGTTTGCCCAGGGAGAGCTGTGACTGTCCCTACAGCCCTGGGTTTGGGGTTGGTGTCCTGGCTACAGGGATGGCTCAATGTTCCCGGAGTGCTGAGCCACCGACAAATTACAGGGTGTTAATTAAGGAAAAGTGGAGGTGGGGCTGGGTTGGCACAGGAGCCTGCCTGCCCCCATGGGTGCTGGGACACCCTGCAGAACCAAATCCCTGCAGAACCAAACCCCTGCAAAACCAAATCCCTGCAGAACCAAACCCTACAGAACCAAATCCTACAGAACCAAATCCCTGCAGAACCAAATCCCTACAAAACCAATCCCTGCAGAACCAAATCCCTACAAAACCAATCCCTGCAGAACCAAATCCCTGTAGAACCAAACCCCTGCAAAACCAAATCCCTGCAGAACCAAATCCCTGCAGAACCAAAACCCTGCAAAACCAAATCCCTGCAGAACCAAACCCTGCAGAACCAAATCCCTGCAGAACCCAAGCCCTGCAGAACCAAATCCTACAGAACCAAATCCCTGCAGAACCAAATCTCTACAGAACCAAACCCCAGCAGAACCAAACCCCTGCAGAACCAAACCCCTGCAAAACCAAATCCCTGCAGAACCAAATCCCTGCAAAACCAAATCCCTGCAGAACCAAATCCCTGCAGAACCAAATCCCTGCAAGGGAAGAATCAAGGGAGGCCCCTGGGTGGGTGGGAAGCAGCACAGGGGTCACAAGGCAAGCACCTTGTGTTAGCCAACAGTTATAGACTAAAGCACACCAAAAGTACACATTGCATTTTTAATTCTTGCTTTTTGCTAAATCTTAGGCTAAATTTGCCATGCCCCCTTCGCTGAAACCTGAAATGCAGAGATGAAAGAATTCAGCACACAAAAATTCTGCATTTCCATAAGGTTTGGCGCTGCTGAGCCAATGGTGATTCCACAGCGCATTAAATAGATGGAAATTTATTTTTTCCACTTGTTCACGTTCAGGGGCCTAAATCATTTGTAAGGATGCTCCTTTTTCCTCACTCTGCCACAGCAGCAGTGAATCCACTGTGGGGTCATTTTTAGCACCTTTTGGAAACCTCGTGTGAAAACCAAGCTTCATCATAACTTTCAAGATGCAAAGGAATGTGAGCGTTATCTGCGGTGATTCCTTGTGAATCTGGCTACCCTGAGAAACTCAGAGCTTTTTTTTCCTTCCTCATCTCTAAGGTTATTGGGATAGAAGCAGGGCTGGGCAACCCTTCAAGTAGAAAAGTCAAATAATAGAGATGGAAATGGTGGCAGAGTTAAAAATCTGTAGGGCCCAGGGCTGTAAAGCTGCTGTGCAGAGCAGGGTGACTCACAGGCAGATGTTTTCCAGTGTTTGATTTGCATATATTTCACAGAATTACTGTGGATCCTACAGAGGGAGATTTGCATCACCAAAGTAATGACATACTCCAAGGGGAATTAGGAAAAAAGATAAAAATAGCTTTCTGCAGGATAAATTAGCACCAGCTCAGCCACGACCCTGTAGTTGTGGGGTAAAATCCTGGTTCACTGTGAATCAGTGGGATTTCTTGGAGTTTCAACAGAGCAAGGAAGTGCTGGAGCTCACCTGAACTACTTTAATCAGCTTCCACTTACCTTGGCTGTCAGTGAAGCCACGAGGAGAAATCTTTTTGCTTGACACAGTGTGAAAGTCAGGATATCGTTTTACAGAGATCTGTGAGCTGACTGAAGCTGTCAAACCCATCCTCGAGCATTTTTCTTTATTTCACCCCTTTTGCCTCCAAATTCTGTGTGAGTTTCCCTTGTGCCCAACACTGGTGCACGTGTGGAATGTGATATTGATGGGCATAACAGAGATTTGTTTCTGTGGGCTGGAGATTTCTCTAAATGAAGCACTGGGAGCCCTCCCTTGTCAGAATTGTGGCTGCGAGAAAGGGTTTTTCTGCTGACAGTGACACTTCCTGTTGTGTGGTGTCATCCATCCAAGGTGTACCCAAAATTCCTCCGTGGAGTTTAACAAAAGACACAAATTTAGAATTCTTCCACACAGATCTGAAGCAGTGGCAGCTCGTGAGGAAACACCTTCGAATTTCATGAAAGGCAGAGAGAGGAAAGGTGCCTCAGACTGAAAGGGCAAGAAGAAGCTTTGAGATCAAGGGAGGAGATTGCGAGAGGTAAAAAGACCATTTGAGGAATAAAACACAGAATGAATGTAGAGGAAGTAGAGAGGTTCTGTAAGATTTTTTTTCTTGCCTCAGTGTGGCTGTACAGCCCCTTATCTTCTGCTGCAATTTCAGAGGCCAAGAGGGCTCCTGCAGCTTCTCTCTCCCATTAGCAGAAGATGGCTCTTAAAAAAAAGAAGATTTTGACAACACAAAAGCTGATTTGGTCAGTTTATTGTCCTTTTAAAGTGGCAGCAAACCACACAACAATGAGGTCTGCGTATGGGAAATCCTTCATGGAAAATTATTACCTCTCTTTGAATATCCCCAAGATTACCAAGAGCTAAGAAACTCCTTCTGCAGCGCTAAGAAATAATCTGCTCATCTCCTAGGCGATCAGCCGGAGCCCCAGGAAGGTGTAATCATTAATCTAAAAGTATCAGATCACACACCAGCCAACGCCAGCGCTGCCATTTCCAGATAACAGCTCGATTGTCTGGAAACAACTCGGCAAAAAATTCAGCTTTTCGTGGATAAAATGAGAGCAGGAGATGTTTAAGAGGGGATCCAGCAGCTCATCCAGCCTGTGCTCACTGAACAATTCCTGTTCTGCATTTTACCACCACCCTCTCCTGGATGCTGATTCCCCTGGGAAAGGGCAGGAGCAAGAGGATGTCACAGTGCAGGAATGCCTCTGCTCCCAGCTGGGCTAAAAATGCTGGAATTTTGGCTACAAATGCTGAAATTTTGGTTACAACTGGAGCCACTTATGCAAGCAAACAGCATCGCTGCCTGACTGCAGGGTTTGAGCACAGATAAGGTCCAGTGGTTGTTCCTATGGTAAAAGAGATTAATTTATAAACTGTAGCAAATGTATTTAGTGAGTCTTTGAAAGATTAGATTAGAAAGAAAAAGAAAAGGGGGGAAAAAAAAAAGATGAATAACATTGTTTCCTGAGCTGGAATAACTCATAGTCCAGCTGTCGGGAGCTGGGACTGCTCAGCACGTGAGAAGTATTCGGATTTATTCTGATCAGAGTGTGTGTCAGGCTTCTCCTGACAAAATCTGGGGGGGAAAAATACTCCAGTACCGGGATTTCGCTGTGTGTGAAGTTTGAAATGCTCTGCCCAAAGCAGCACGTTCCAGCCTGGCCGTCACAGAGCCGTGAGCTGGTGGTACCCGAGCTCCTGGATCCCAGGGCAGAGCTGGGATCTGTCCCTTCAAAAAGCAGAACAAAGTTCTTTCCTTCTTTCCCAGCGGGCTCGGCAATTCCAGTTCCGCCAGAATCATCAGCCAGTGTCCCCCAGAGCTTCCTGCTTTAACCAGCAGGGTTAAATTAACCTGCTTTAACCCGCGAGCACGGGAGCAGCAGGAGAGGCAGCGAGCGAACAGCGCGGCATCCCCGCGAAACGAGCGCTAAGTGAGGCAGAACTGGGATTATCCCCGAGGAGCCTCCCGCCTGTCTCCTCCCTCCTCCCGTTTATAGGAGGAAAGGCGAATTGGATCACCTTATTTCCTAGATCGGTTTGGGAGTGACTTCATTGTACTCTGACAGTAGTTGACAGAGCCCATTGCTCCTGCGATGGGGGAATCTCTCCCTGATGTGCAGGTTTTTAGGGTTTCTGGAAACATTTGAAATGAGTGGCTCACTCAGTTTTGTTTAAATGACGGATTTGCTGCTACCTGTAAATGGCCAAACCCTTTTATTCTGCTCTAGAGCATCCTCCAAACTCAACATCAGGGGAAGCAGAAGCAAAGCCGCTGCAGCCAGCTGAGCTGCACAAGGTTACAGCCAGTTTAAGACGGCATTTTTCAGTCCATTGTGATTTTTGGCTGCTCTTTTTCATACTTAGATCCTCCAAGGTGAAACATTAAATGAAGATCAGTGAGGTGGAGCCTGATCAGTACAAAAACCCCCCCGCTGTTTTTACTTCCCTGAAGGGGATGACAAAGTCGAGACCTTTCACTCTCCATGTCTGACACAGAATGATCCTGTAGTGGTGGCACAGGTTTCCAGGAAAGGACAATTCACAGATGATTCTGCCCAGTTCCTACCCTAGGGAAAGCACCTTCAGCTTTGTTGTGCTGCATTTTCTGCTTAGCCTGGCAAGATCTGGGCCACGAGCAGTGCTGACACCCCACTGCGGTACCAGTGACCTCAAACAGTGCTTGTGGGTCCCTTTTGCTGAAGTTTTGGCAGCTTCAAGGCCAGCAAAATTAGGTCAAGCACCCTGAACCAGAGCCAAGTTTTCATCAGTTAGTGACAAACGTAGCTGGTATAGCTACAGCTATACATTTCCTTCATCTAAACTGGATTAGTGTCTTGGACCGGCTCCAAACCCAGAATTATATTTGCAGTGTAAAAAAAGCTTTATCACCCGAACATTGTCGAATACCTGTCATGCATAAAAGTATTTAATGTTCCTTTAAGCTGGAGCAGAGCAGGGCTGGCTGTAGAACACCATTAATCATGCTTCAAGGACTCCGAGCTGGGTTGCACTGAGGCGTTCAGGGCGGGGAAATTTTAGAGAAAGTTATGCCAAAACTACAATACTAAAGGCACACAGCAGCCAGTCTCTGGTATGTGAGCCCAGTTCCTGAAAACAATTGTTTCCATGCCAATTGAGAAAATGATATTAAAATAACCCCCACATTTAGGCAGAGTCACAGGCAGTGGTTCTCATGATACAGATGGTGCTCAGATATTTGTGTGTATTAAACAAAGGGTAAATAAAGAGAAACGGGGAGATTAAATCAGTGAAAAATATCTGGTAGCAAAAGTCTAGGACACAATTCCAGACTGGACCATTCTGAAATACTTGGAAATGTTTCTAAAGGTGTCTCTCTTGCTCCACAGGGCTCCAAAAGGATGTCGGATGCAGAAGTGCAGACAGATCCCGTGTCCATCCTTCCCGCTGGGAAATCCAAGTAGTGCCCACCCGTGGCTGCTGCAGGGGGGCTCAGCGGCTCTCTGGGAGCTCCTGGCACTGGAATTGACTCCTTTTCCTTCCCATGGCTGTCAGCAAACGCCCGAGGATAAAGCAAACGCTGGGCTATCATTGCAGGTCTATCATTGGCAGGGTTTGTTCCTCACCTGTTGGAAAGCAGCTCTAAAGTTCCCCAAGAATTGTGTTCAGAGAAAGGTCCTGTGGGTGGTTTGAGGTGTGTAGAGGGGAGAGTAAGTCAGGTAGGAGGGTGGCAGAGAATGGAATAAATGGCAGAAAAACAAAGCACGTGACAAAGGAGGGCAGCGAGGCACGGGCAGCAAATCCTCCGCTTTAGAGAGCTTGAAAGCAGCCAGGAAAAGCCCCGATCCCTTGGATAAATGTTATGCTTCAGCGTGCAAAGAGCCGAGACACTTCTTGTGGGGTTCCAACAGAGCTGAAATTAGAGCTGAATCCTTCGGTCCCATAGAATCACTGGGGGAAAAGTCCTACTTCCTATTGGTTATTAATGTAAATTAAAACGCTAAAATGCAAAGGCTTGACGTGATTGAGGCAGCTCCTCCCTTGGCCGGGTGAGGTGGGATAACAAATTAAAAGCGATTTAAGGTTCTAATAGGACACAAGAGGGCACCCACGTCCCCTAACGCCGGGCTGTGCCTGCCAGCCTGGAATTAATGTTCCTTAGATCATAGGAAACGTAGTTGTTTATCCTGATACTTGTTCATATCCATACTTGTAATTAATCCTAATAAAAACCAAAATCGAAGCTGCCCGGGCAGCTCTCTGCTTCACAAGACTCCCGTAATAACTGTAGTTAATAAATTTTACAGAAAATTAAGATTTCTGTTTGTTCAGTCCTAGCCTGTACAGGGAGCCGTGGGCCTGACATTTTAATCCACACTGATCTTAATGATACAATACTGTATATTTTGACATCCTTATCTTTAAATAAACTAATACTTATCCTTTGAAAAAAAAAAAATCAGTTGCTGCTTCAATTTTCAAACAAAGTTTGTTATTTACATCCCTGTGGTCTGGTGATTGATGTGACTTTAAGGCATAAATCAGCACACACAAACCCTGCCTGTGGAGGCAATAGCTAATATTCTCTATTTCAGCAAGATTGTACCTGGAAACGAAGGGAGAATTCTGCAAATTCTGCAGAATTATGCTTCTAACCAGTCAGGGAGGACAGAGGTGAGAAGCTCCTGCAGTTAAGTGGGATTTTTGCTGGTTCTGTGCACAGAGAGCACAGACCAAAGGTTCTTTAGTTGCAGTGGCACTTTCTGCTCCGCTCCCATCACTTTCCTGCCTTATAGAACCATATCCCTCCATGGCGATTGTCACAGGTTTGCAACCTGATTCACACCCCCTCCGTGTGCCCTGGGCAGGAGCAGTGCCCCCTGAGCACATTAGAATATTATATTATATTATATTATATTATATTATATTATATTATATTATATTATATTATATTATATTATATTATATTATATTATATTATATTATATTATATATATTATATTATATTATATTATATTATATTATATTATATTTATTATATTATATTTATTATTATATATATTATATTATATTATATTATATTATATTATATTATATTATATTATATTATATTATATTATATTATATTATATTATATTATATTATATTATATTATTATATTATAGACAGTGGATATTGATATAGACAGTGGATATTGATATATCCACAGCTCTCCCGCAGCCCCTTCGGGAGCGGGCCTGTGCCGACTGCAGCCCCTGCCCCCAGGCCATTGGGGCTCCCAGGCCATCAGGGCTCCTGGCCTCCAGGCCATCAGGGCTGCTGGCCTCCAGGCCATGGGGTTGCTGGCCTCCAGGCCATGGGGTTGCTGGCCTCCAGGCCATGGGGCTGCTGGCCCCCAGGCCATCGGGGCTGCTGGCCCCCAGGCCATCGGGGTTGCTGGCCTCCAGGCCATGGGGCTGCTGGCCCCCAGGCCATCGGGGCCCCCAGGCCATCGGGGCTGCTGGCCTCCAGGCCATCGGGGCCCCCAGGCCATCGGGGCTGCTGGCCTCCAGGCCATCGGGGCTGCTGGCCCCCAGGCCATCGGGGCTGCTGGCCATCAGGACTGCTGGCCCCCAGGCCATCGGGGCCTCCTGGCCATCAGGGCTCCTGGCCCCCAGGCCATCGGGGCTGCTGGCCACGTGCTCTGGCCCTATCTCTTGGCAAAGGGGCTGATTTGAGGAATCAGGAAATCCTCTTGGCAGAGGAACAAGCCCGGCAGCGAGTGTGGCTGTGGGTGCCCTCACGGCTCTCGCTGCAGATGAAATAAATCACGGCGAGAGCTGGCACTGCCTCCCAGGCAGGAATTGCCCTGTTTGTTTGATTCCCCCTGCTAACACAAGCAGCAGCAGCTTTGGAGAGGCCACTCAGCCTTCCATAAAGCAGCCACAGGGAGCCCCAGGAGGAGGAAAGGTCTCGGGAGAAGCATCCCCAGCTCAGCAGAGCTTCCGCATTCCACACGAGATGTAAGAAACATTAAAGTGCAGCTTCCATGTCCGGGCCCAGGAAAGCCTAACAAGTCACTGGAAATTAAAGCTGTGGCAGGGGCTGCAGCCCAGGACAAAGCAAGGGAGCAGCCAGGGCAATACATTGCATTTAGACCCCGGTGTCAATAAATAAGCTCTGGTTTTATGCACGGGATCTCTGGAGCAGAGCTGAAGCAGATCACACAGTTCAAGGATCTCAGGGGGTGTTTTGTGTGGGCATTTTTGAAGGACTTTAAGCAGGTGGTTCCATCTGATAAATATAAAAGGGAATGGACTGAAATGGCAAGTTTTCGTGTAAGAAATGCTGGCATCCAGCACACAGATGTTCATCTGCCCCTCAGGAAGAGCAGGTTCCCCATGAGGTTCTCTCTGCCCAGTGCCCATCCCGCTGTCCCCAGGAGCTGAGCTCAGCTCTGCTGTCTCTGCATTCCCAGGGAGGGCTGCAGAGGCACAAACTCCTCTGAGAGGATGCAGAAAGCACCGACTCTCTCCCTGCTGGCCAGGCCAGACCTGTGTCTACCCTCAGAGCTGGTTTCCAGCTGGAATCTGACCAGGACCTTGCCCCTGGTGGGTTTAAGATCCTTCACTTTAGGAGTTGAGTCTGCTTATGGTGAGACAGGACCTGGCTTCCAGGGTTTGTGTCCCACAGCTCTGCACCCACAGCCTGTTATAAGAGCACCTCAATACCTTTTTATATATTTACAGCTGGCTTTGAAGTCACTCGTGCAATAAAATCCACGATTTCCTGCATGGAAGGACGGTGTGACAGGAGATAAACACAAGGGGTGTTGGCTGAGGGGACTGACCCCGTGTGTGGGGCTGGAGAGGGAGCAGCTCTGAATTCCGCACAGTCACAGCTCTTTGAGAGTATCAGCGAAGAATCTGGATTTGCTACAGACTCCACCTCTTCTGGATAACACACCCTGGGCTTTACTGGCAACTTCAGCAGCTCAGCACTTCTGAGAACACAAAAACAGGAAATTCTGCAGCAGCCCTGACGGAGGCTGAAGATGCGTACGAATTCCTTAAAGAAGTGTCATTTTCTGAAAACAAATTATCAAAAGCCTCGAAGAAGAATAAACCTCTTATCACTACTCTTTGCTTTTTACTTCATCATTTCCTATTAAAGCTGTCACCTGCTGAAGAGCAGAGGAAAGCAGCCCCTGCACAGGAAGCACCAGAGATTTGACTTTAAACCGGAAAGGGACAAAGTCCAAATTCCTTCTTTATCACATCCCAGCGTGAGCAGGTGATGCAGAATCCAGCACTGCCCCTTCACCTACCTCGGCACAGAGCAGCAGCAAGGTCCTTTATTCTTATCACAGGGCAAAGGAATGATAGAAACAGAACACAATTAAAACACAATTAGAATTCTGCAGACTCATCTCTGTTCACCAGTTTCAGGGATGTTTGTGATTACTTCATTGGAGTTGTTTGGAAAACAGAAGGGAAGTGGGGATTAAGTTGCAGAGTTTTCACTTTTTTTTTTGCTGTCAGCAGTTTGGAGTGGATTGGAGAAATGGATTCTGAGCTGGTAAAGGCTGACATTTTATTACTTTGGTAAATGAAACTGAAGTAGCCCAAATGTTGGGACTCTGTCATCACAGGAAGCTTTCTCTCTGCAGCTTTTGAGCCCTGGCAACGGCTGCCATGAGTGAAGGAAAAGAATTGCTGGTGAAAAATTTGCTCGTAAAATTGAGCTGAAGCAATCTTTTTTCTATTTTTAAAATTTTTTTTAATTTTATTTTTAGGCTCTGCTTCACAGTATTGAAAAGGCACATAATTATCAAATGTTCAGGCATCCTTCATCAAATCCAGTAATCAGGGCTAGATAACTTTATTGCTCCCTATTTATTGCCACAAATGCTGTATCAATATTCACAACCCCAGTCATGGAGCAGAACCAGTCTGAGATGTTATAGAAAAAATTCTCTCTACCCCAAGAACCCAAGATTGGGCCACACCTGGAGCATTTTGGTGCTTCCAAATGTGAGTGGAGCAGCTCTGCCAGACACAGGAGCCACACAAATTTAATTCCAGTGTGACTGAACCCATGCAAAGGCTTTTATTGACACTGTGACTGCACTTGAAAAGCATTTTTTGGCTCTCTTCTCCCACTTTGTAGCCTCCACACAGACCCAAGCAGGGCTTGTATTGAGAGTTCTGATGTGAAAAAATGATGGATTTTGGCATGCAAGCATCAAAGACAGACAGCAGGAAATGTCCTTTCTTGGGTAAATCTTGAGGGGAGTTTCTTTGTGTTTTTATTCATTCTCAACATAAAAAATTCTCTGCATCTCCTAAGTTTGTAACCACCTTGATTAGTGCAAAGAGGTTAATAAATGGTGTAAAAGGAACCTGAGTTCTGTGTTCAGAGCACACAGGAGCTGTGGCCAGGCGAGGGTTAAGGGAAATCTCCTTTTCCCTGGCCCTGTGGCCGTGTGTCAGTCACAGAGCTGACCTGCAGTGATGTAACATAATATGGACACCGAGGCTTTTACCAAATGTCACTTTGAGGCAAAGCATGTGCTTTTAGAGAAAGTTGTTTGTTTTAACTGAGCCCAAAATTAAGCATTCATCATCCTGTCTCCCGGAAAGCATCTTGTCCCAGCTTGGAGAAAACTGAAACTAAACCATATGCTGAAAGCGGGGGGAATTTAGAAAAATTTCCTTGCTTCTCATCCAGTCTGTGCCTCGTTTTTTGAGCTTCAGGAGGGGGGGAAAAATGTAATTGCTGCAGACAGGGTAAAGATGGCAGTTGCTATTCCTAGTCCTTTACACAGAGTAGGTGCTTTCAAGGAGTTGGAAACAAACATTGTACTAAAGTTACTGCTGCTTACTGGCAGAATTGCTTGTAAAAGTCTGAATTCTAGGCTGGAAATAGTATTTGGGGGTTTGCAGAACGTGTTCCTCAGGCTTTTTGTTCACAGATGTAGCTTTGTTCTTACGGGCACACGGCTGCCAAGAATTTCCTAAGCAACTACTGATTATGCAGACTTCAGATTTGGGGGGTTCTGCTCGTAATTTCACCAAGAACTGAATCATTTATAAATGCTGATTCTTTGGCAGTGAGATGCTGTTGAGGTCACCCCAAACTGATGTTGTTAGCACGTTTTCATCTTCTCCTGTATCTTGAATTTACTCCTAATTGACTCTTCATAAGATTGTACCGTTAGTTCCTATAAGAGGTGAAAAACATGATGTTAGTTTGGAACTGGGTTTGGAAGTTTGGGGACAAATCACTGTTTTTGTGGACTATTGTCTATGTTTTCAGGGTAAAAATTTATTGCTGGTCTCCACATATCAACCACATTTATCTAAGTACTTTTTTATATCTGACTTCTTAATGCACTTAGTTGATCTCTGCCCTGCCAACAAGAGAACACAAAGTTCTCCTGAAAGATCTCAATTTGCAATCTGAGATAATTAAAACAAATGTAGCAGCCTGGTTGTTATCACCAACAGCCATCTAAGATATTTAAAGTGAGATTTTTTACTCCAGTTGTTAGCCTGAATTTAGATTTTGCTGTTAACTGTCTCTAGAACAAAAAATAAGATTAATTGGCAGTTTTTGCAAGTTAATGCAGTGTTGGTCTTCAGATTATGAGAGAATAAATGCTTTATTCTTCCTACACTTATTTATCCTTCTTGGATGTCTTTGGGGTTTTTTACATTCAAGGCAGAGATACAGAGAACATGCAATAAGGAGGTACATCCATGGCTCAGTTTCCCTTTTCCCAGTGTTTATTCCACTCGAGCTCTTTCTCCACAAACCAGTTTCCAGTTTGGTGCCAGTTTCCAGCTTTGCCAGAGCCCTGATTCCCCGAGGCCGCTGTTCAGGTGAGAGATGTCCACACTTAGGCAAGTCAGGCTTTTCCTTTTTTGCTTTTCCTTTTTTGCTTTTCCTTTGTTTTTTCTTGTTGCACATTTAACTTCCATCATCAGAAGCAGTCCTGGGCTGTTTCTGATTTAATATCTGACCCATGAGGGGGTTTAGGCTGAGGCCAGGTGATGAACAGCATGGAAAAGCTGATGCTGCTGCCCTGCAGGAAAGCTCAGCTCAGGTGGGAGAGGGAAGGGAGCCCACACTGGCCAGGGCTGCTGCAGAACCTTCTGCAGGACCTGCACTGAAATATTAAAGATTAAGCAGAGAAAACAATCCTGGCTGTTGAAAATCAGATTCCTGCTGCATGCTCGTGCACTGGCAGGGCAGCCCTGCTGCAGATGGACACTATTAAAGGCAGAAATCAAACACCAACACGTGCTCCAGGCAGAAAGAGACCCTGAGCTCACTGCTGAGCAGGAGATTCATTTTTTTATATCAGAATATATTTTTTTTTATGTTTATTTTTATATCAGAAAGGTGACCAAGACTGGAAGCTATTTTAGGCTGCTCCAGTGCTGGTGACTCGAAACTCGGTGCGATCCTCACAAATTCCAATCTAACAAATGCAAAATGCAGTTGTCTTTTTCTTTTTTCATGAAAAAGTCTAATGCATGAACCCGGGTTCACAGAAGGTTTTGTCACTCTTTCAGGCAGGTTTCAATGTGTGGCAGGATAACTCAGATGCCAAAAAGTGACTTGCTTGTACTGGCATTAAATGGGTTTACATCAGGAGTCTCTGAATTGAGTGTAGTAGAATCACAGAGCGCAGAACAGAAGCAATGCTGCAAATCTCTCCCAGGATGATAAATATTGCAGCTACTTCCTGCATTACTTGGGATATGACAATTCTGAAACCGATTCTGGGCAGAGCAGGGGAAAGGCCACAGTCCCAGACCTGCAGTGAGTAATCCCAATCCCATCCATCCTCGGGATGTGCAGGGCAGGCTCCTCCCTCCCTCCTGGCACAAACCCAGGCGATATTTTCACTTCCCCGAGCTCTTCCTCGGCAGCAGCTGAATCCATCCCTGGGCAGCTCCCCGGGCACTCCTCAGCCCCTTTGTCTGAGAGTGTTTGGGACACAAACTCTGAACAGCATCACTGTTGTTATTACACGATTGGGAAGTTATTCCCCCAGAATTACATCTATTTTTATCACCAGTTTATCAAAGTTTGCTTTTTTGTCTCTTTTTTTTTTTTTTTATTACCATAGCCCTGCTGTTGTACTGCAGTCAATCTGCAATAATGTTAGTTTGATTCAAGTTTTATGAACTCAGTTGTGGATGACTGAGCTCAATAAAATCCCTGTGCCCTACAATTCTGTTTTACACACAACTTCTTCATCCTGCAAACTCACTCGATGTCAGCAATCAAACCGTAGGTGCTGCTTTTCTACCAGGGCAGGAATGAGTTGTTCTAGGCAGAAATGTCTGCCTGAAACAGATTTTCCACGCAGTGTTTGTCAGTGCACACACACACCATCCCGGCATTCCCGGGACCTCAGGGATTAAGTTCCCATAAGCATACACGATGTAATTTCTTCCAGGACCAGATTCATGTGGTAACGTCATTGTTACACAACTGCTTTTCTCAGCTTTAAAATAACGACACGAAGTGCCAAATAATCAAAAGGTTTCTTCTTCTTTGCCTCCACCGCTGATTTTTCCAATGTGAAATTGAAAAGACATATATTTATATATATATATGTTATATATATTATATATAACATATATCTATATAACATATATATATATGTTATATATATGTTATATATATGTTAAATATATTTTTATATATATGTGTATATATATAATTTTTTTTTTTTTTTTTTTTATGTGAAAAAAATAGTGCCCGTGCCCTGTGCCCGGTGCCCCGCATCGCCTCCCTCCTCCCGTGCCCCGTTATCAGCCCCAGCTCTCTCCAGTGCCAGCAGAGGGCACTTGGATTTAGCTCCTCGCATTTTTCAGGCTCTAAAACTATCCAAGCAGTTGCACTTTGTTTGGGTTTTGTTGGTTTTTGGTGTTTTTTTTTTTTTCCTGTTGTCCCATTCATAGAAACTTTGAGACAAAACCCAAACCCCAGACACGCCAATAATCCCAACCTGCCAATAATAAACCAATAATCCCAACCAGTTTAGGATCCGGGATGGGTTCAGAGCCCCGGGAGGAGCTGGGGGTGGCCCTGCAGGGAGGCACCACCGCGGTGAATTCCAACTCACCTCTTTTCTTGAGGAGGATCCTTCCCATCGTGGAGGGAGGATAATGAAAGGCTCCTCCGAGATGTTTTTGGAGCAATTTCTGCACAGCTCTGGGTAAATAACACTTCTGCAGCCTCAGCAAAACCAGGGTTTATCCCAACTGCAGCTCAGCATCCCCCAAACTTCCCTGTTCATCCTCTGTTTGTTCCTTTTGGGTATTTTGATATTTTCCAGGATTTACAGTTCAGGCTGGATGTTGTGGCTGGTAATCTTTGTTCAGGTTTCCTTTATCCTTTATCACGAAGGATAAAGCAATGCCCCTGCATGGTTTAAATCCCAATTGCAGGCTCAGAGAGCTCCTGCTCGGCTCTGTTTGGGGTATCATTGGGGTGGGGTTTCATTTGGTGCCCCTATTGGCATCCCACTGGTTAAAAATTGATGTGGAGCAAACGAAAGCCAAGGAGTGCTGGGAAAGGGGTGATGATAAAGGGGAAATGAGAGACTGATCCTTGCAAAACCCAATGTGCTTAGGACAGAAGAACAATAATAATGCAACTAAAACTAAAAATGTGACTGCACGGTGTGACAAGAATGCTAAGCAAGCACCACAGAAGTGCTTTTAAATTAAAAAGAGAGAAGATAAATGAGAATAAGTGCCTTATGTATATGAAAAGATATATTCCCCGCTCCATTCTCCCTTTGTCTTTCAAATGCAGAAGAAACAAAAAGGTCAGGAGCGATTTGGTCGATGCCATAACAAGGAAGTCACTTTTTGTGCCGCTGTGAATGTGGCATTGTTCTTCTCTTACTGTCCCGTTCAGAGTCAGAATGAAATTAAAACAACGCTGCCGGTGCAGGAACAAAGCCGTGGCCAGAGGAAACGTCCTTACCTGTGAGCCCACCACGCTGCTCTGGGGGAAAACTGCTGCTGCTCTGGGCAGAGCCTCCTCAGGAACAGCTCAGCTCTGCCTGAGCCCTGAAACCCCTCCGTGCAAGGCTCCCTCCCAGCCCTGCCACCCCCTGGCAAAGCTGGGGGGCTCAGGGAGTGCCCTGGGTGGGTCCAAGCCCCCAGTGCCACCCCTGGGTGCTGTGTCCCCCCCAAGGAGGCCCTGCCCAGCCTGGGGACCGAGGGATGCTCCCAGCCCCAGCGTGGGCACAAGGAGCCAGGCTGCCAGAAACCTCCTGGCTTTGGTGCTCAAGTTCACCGAGTTCAGGCCAAATGAGCCACAGGGGGCCATAAAAAGCAGTCTGAGAGCAAATTCTGGGTTGGTAGCAATGAGGAGCTGAGTGGGGATGGAGAACCTGCTGAAGATCGGGTGATAAGCTGCTCCCAGCTTTTCCTCCGTGAGGAGCTATTGATTTATTATCAGAATTTATTGCCAGAATTAACCCAGTTTAGGTGCTTCCCCTCAGGGGTGATGTGGCTGCACAGTGAAGGAGATGGAATAGAAGTTTTGATTAACAGGACAGTGAGAGGCACAGTGGAAAAGGATTTATTTTCAGGTAGCTCTTTTCTGACCATAACCCCATTATAATGGATGAAATCTTGAAGTAAAAAGCCCAATCAAATGTGTGTTGGACACTGATACAAAATGTTTGTTTGCAGGGCTGGCAGGGCTTGCCAGGAGTAAAAAAAAAAAACCCCAAAAATCCCTCACAGAGGGCTTCACATGTGCCTGACAAACTCCATGGTGTTTCCTTGCTCCTAATAAAGATCACCCAGCAGCTAATTCTCTATCGAGGCTTAAAGACCAAATAAATGCAGCACTCCCAGGGCCTGTGCCCTGCTTTTATTGGTGTGCACAACAAAGGCAGGTCGGGAGGGGCTGGAGAAATGAGAAATGCAACTTCCCACATGCAGCAGGGCTTTTTCTGGCTTCAGGTTTTCTTAAAAAAAATATCAGTTCTTAGAAAGAGCTCTGAGAAATCACTTATTTTAGGCTCCAGGTAAAACTCTGGAGGGAGAGGGAGAAAAAGAAGGACAATCTCCCAAGTGCAGCCCGCAGTTTGCCAGGCCCAGAGGGGTTTATTGGAACCCAGCAATCGATGTTTTGCTGGGTGATTTATTTTATGAAGCAACAACAGCCCTTTCTTCTTCCAAGCCTATCAAGTGACCACAGACTCGAGGCACAAGCCCCGTTCTGGAACTCGATGCAGAAAATTTGGGGATTTCTCCCCAGCCTGTGTCAGGGACTGATAACCTGAGAGCTCCTGCCTGTCTGGGCCAGGAGCTGTTGGTGTTTTCTGTGTCAGAGGGGCTCACAGAAAGAGAAGCTGCTGATTTTGTTTCCACACAGGAGATGTTTGAATATTGGTGTGCTCAAAAAGAAAAAAAAAAAACCAAAACAAACAAACAAAACATAAACAAAAAAACCCCAACCTCACAGTACTGGAGTAAGGAAGTGGCATTTTTAATGTCAGTGAGAGTCAGGTTTGGGTTTGGAATGAGCAGGCTGGGCTGAATAAAAGAAGTGACCCAAATCTGAGCTGCAAGAGGCTCAAAACTTTGTTCTTCCTCACTTCAAATCTCACTCAGTGTGTCTCACTTTACCCTTTGATACTTAAATGACTTAAACTTAGGCATTGGGTAGTTTAGAGGAAAAATAGTGTTTTATGGAATAAGACAAAATAAACTACTTAGAATTGATCACAGTCGTCGTGAATAATCGAATTTAACCCTTTTTTCATTTTAAATCACCTGATTCAAATTGATTTATTCACAGTGATTTGTCAAATAACTTGTGCAAACAACCCCTGTCCTGTGATTTTTCCGTAGATGGCCCAGGAGCAGCCTCACATTGTTCAGCTTTTTGTCACATGATCGGCCACAAGTCACATTCTGTTATTTCTGTTTCCTGTTTGATGACAGAAATAAGAGATTTGCAGGCCTTGCATATTATCTGATCTATCATGCAAATAAACCCAGCTTCTGAGAACTGACCCAAGAACACTTTCCCTGCTGTTCCACCCCAAACGTGTGGGACTCCTGCTGGAGCTGCTTTTCCTCAGAGTCCTGGAGAACAGCAGTGCACAAATCTTTATTATTTGTGTTTGCACACCTTTGGTTTAAAGCTCCATCTGAACAGTTGCTTGTTTGATTTATCCCGTTTATTTCATGCATCATGGGCCAGGATCTTTGTCTCCCAAAAGGAGATGGAGGATTCCATGTAAAGCAGCTCCAAGTACATTTGGGGGTGTTTTGCCACTGAATTCACACCACTGTGGAATCATGGAGTGGCTTGGGTTGGAAGGGACCTTAAAGAACTTCTCATCCCACCCCTGCCATGGCAGGGACACCTCCCACTGTCCCAGGCTGCTCCAAGCCCCAGTGTCCAGCCTGGCCTTGGGCACTGCCAGGGATCCAGGGCAGCCACAGCTGCTCTGGGAATTCCATCCCAGGGCCTGCCCACCCTCACATTAAAGACTCCAGCAGCTCCAAGAGGGACCCCAGAGCTGAGTGCAGGATTCCAGGTGAGGCCAAGTGCAACTGGACAAGGAGCTGCTGGTGCAAAGGCCCCAGGAACACCTCGTGCCAAAACAGCCCCTTTCATTTACAGGCTCCTGTGGCCCTGGCATTGTTGTACATTTGTAATTGAGCTAAAATTAGAAAAAAGTAGCACAAATGGGTGATGGTTGAGGAAGAGATTAGTTTCCTGTAGCTCGCAGAACTCCGCTTTTAACGAGCTCAGCCACGATGTTTAACATCACCTTAAATTAAAATGAAAGAGCAGAGATCACACTAAAAAGGAAACTCACTAAACTAATTCCGTGGCAGCTCATAAAAGACATTTTTATAAAGGTTTGTTTAGCAAAAAAGCAAATGTTCAAGCAGTGTCTGTGGTTTGACCAAACTGGACTTGCTGATTGTCTCTCACTTTCAGGTGCTGCTGAAATTCAGGGGTGGGGGAGACACAAAGAAAAACCTATCATGGAGAACGGATGTCAGCTTACAAGAATAATACAAAATACCCATTAAATTCCTGTTTCGAACCCCCATAAACCATCAAGCAGTAAATAAGGACAGGCAGAGTGCTCTGTGCCACCCTCTCAGCAGCAAGGGCTGTTCCTGGAGGTGGCAGAGCCACCTGTAATCCCCAAATTGGGTAATTCACCCAGGGGAAATCAGGAGCTGATTATCTCTAGGACTCTTGGAGTTAAAGTGCTTTATGAAATCACACCACTGCAACCAGAATTCTGCTCGGGTCAAACCCAAAAAGGTTTGACAAGGTTACATTTGAGCTAATTTTAGCAGTAAAAAACCCATGGTATTTGGTTTTGTCTATTTATTTCGTAGTTTAGACTACCATGCTATCAATTCCAAAAAGAAAAATAGGGAGTTTTCAAGTGGAAATATGTGAGACTTTTTTAACATTTGGAATAGATCCAGGAATTCAGTGTCTTAATCCAAAGTCAGACTTTCTGCAGAGCTGTAGTTTTGTTTTTGTGGTTTAGGTGTATCTGGGAAGGGGGGAAGAAGGAAAAAAAAAAAGAATTTTGTTGTAATTCATTAGAGCAAAACACAACCCCTTAAAACTGCAGTGCCTAAAATAAATGCATCTGACTAGGCTGGATTCATGCAACATAAATAGGACAAAACGATGCCAGCAAACTTTGATTTTGTGACACAAACACAGACTTGGTGTAAATCCGTAAATGCCTCAGCTCATGTTCATTCAATACCCTGATTTTAAACAGCATTTTTAACTAGACTGTAGGTGCAATTTTAAATTGCTATTTTTAAATAAAAAGGAGATAAGTTTGGGCAAATGGGCCATTATTCCCCTGTCATTTCAGGATTCCTCTATGCTCTGAACCTCTGCCGTTATTTATATGCGAAAATCAACTCCTAGAAAAGATTTCTTTAATAATTCTGCTGGAATTCGCTCCTCTTTGGAGCGAGGAGTTTTGCTCCGAGGTCAGAGTGTGGCCACCAGCAGGGACCGCAGAGGATTTCAGAGCCTTGTTGGATCTTTGCTGCACCTCAGGATCAAAGCTTTGCTGGGATAAGATCTTTGTTTATGGAGAAGCCGGGCCGGGGATGTGTTTGGGTGTTGTTTTCTTTATTCTTCCCCTCTTTGGAGTGAGTTGGTTGCACTTTGAGAGCAGAAGGAGCCGTCAGCATCTCCCTCATCTCCTGCTGGAGGACTTTAGGGAATCTCTGTGGTGTTACCCAGCCTTATTTCATTTCGTGCCAGTCTCTAAAGCTTACACACATCAAATCTTTTAGGTTGTTATCATATCCTCCCTTAATCATCATTTGGTCAAATCACGTGCATTCAACCTTTCTCTTGTTGTCTTCTTTTTGCTTTTTAATAAATTAATTTACTTAATCTACTTTCTATTCCCTGAGTTAGCAATAGAAAACTCTATAAACAGGCATTAAGGGGGGGGAAATTTTTGAAATCAAAGTGAATTCATATAGAAATATTAAAAATACTCAGCAACGTAGCACTTTTTTTTTTTTAATTTAAAGTATTAGGATTTTATTTTTATTCTGTGTAAAGATCACAACAATGGTGTAAATTAATCCTGGGGGGGGTTGTGTGATTTTGTTTGTTTTGGGGTTTTTTTGGGGTTTTTTTTTAACAATCTTCTGCCTGCCAGTTCAGAGCTCCTGAGCAATTCTAAAATTAGTTAGTGACTTATGTTAATTTTCTTTTCCCGGGCTCTCCAATGACGATTTAATTTGAGCACACTTATGATTTATGCAAGACAATAAATTGCCCCTTCCAAACAATAGCCTGGCTTTGGGAGAGGAGCGAGCAGAGGATGCTGGAGAAGCTGCTTGGAATTTCCAGCTGATATTGGGGTGGTTTTTGGGCAGGCAGGGAGGCTGCCCTGCATTTCCTGCACATGTGGGACACGAAGTGCCCGAGTGCAGTGATGGGGTTTCCTGTCAGTGGGAATTGCTCAGCAGCTGATCGCTCCAAAAGCGCCTGAAATAGCCGGGAATAGGAAATTCCTGCCGCAGGGAGAAGCAAAACCTTCCGAGGCCTCCCAGTGAGGAAGATGAAGGTGTGGTGGCTTCTGTGGCTCATCCCTGGTTTGGGGTCGCCAGGCTGTGCCCGGTGGGAGCCATGTGGGCACTGGGGGCTTTGGATGAGGGTCCTGCTCCCATCTCGTGCCCAGCAACAACAAAATCTCTAATTCATCCTTTCTCTCACAACGCCTGCCTTTCCCCCCCCTCCTTTCCCATCTCTTTTTCAAACATCCAGTTGTCCATTAAAAATCGCAGCGTTTCTTCAAATGCTTGGGGAAATGCTGCTTTCCAGTGGGATATGAGAGGCAAACTTTACGGGCTGGGGGAGGGGAGCAAAAACAAAGCACTTATTCTTCCCTCTCCCCTCCCCCAGACAGGGAGGAAGCAGAGGAGTGGTGGCAGAAGTAGGAAGAAGAAAGGAATTAAAAAGTAAAGAAAACTTGAAAGTGGAGTAAGGAAAGGAATTTAAAGGGGAACTGGACAGTTTTAGCAATTAGGGCTGAATGCTGGGAGATAATTCCCGCTCTGCCTTGAGCCAGGCAAGTTCCTTTAATTCTCTGTGCTGATCCCAGCTGAGTGACTGCGATTGATTCCAAGTGAAGGTGTGGCCTGGAGGTTCGGGATGAAGCAGAGAGGAGATGGTTTGTGTAACATCCCCACTGCTCACACGCCGAGGGGGAGAGAGAGGTAACTCTCTGGCAGAGTTTCACCCCGGAGGTTTCATAACCTTGAAGCTGGGCGTGTGCTGATTGCGAGCGGCGCAGGCAGCGCTCAGAATCGGCCCGGCTTTGTGCGGTGCGGGCTTTTCTGGGAGGATTAGCCCAGCCACCTGTCACTAAAACACGAAACTCGGGCAGCAGAACAATGCCCTACCTTTCCAGAGGCACCCGGACAGGCGCACCTTGGGGGCAAGGATGGAGGGCAGGTTTTGGTGAGGGAATGTGCTTTTGTCCGTCAGAGTGAAACTTTTCCGCCGCTGTCCCTGCTCCCAGCTCGGCGTTTCTGTGATTTTTGTCCCCTGCCTTCGAGGACACACGAGCACACACACACTGAGCTCACCCCACCGCTCCCTGAATCCTGGGCCTGAGCACATTGGTGCTGCTCAGGCTGTTGATAAGCAAAGTTTATGTTCCATGCTTGAAATCACGTGCTTTTCCCGTTGTGGATGGAAGTGCAGCATGGACAAAACATATATAATATTGACCAGCGTGCTGACCTGGGGCAGAATCGCTCCTGACAGATTTTCCTCTTAAATCCTGGTTTTAAACACAGAGATCTTATTTCATTTGGTTGTAATTACTCCTCAGTACAGCTGCCTTGAAAAGCAGGGTTTCCAGTTCACAAGGTTTCCTTTCCCTTTTTTTTTTTGTTTGCTTGCTCATTTCCAACTTGCTCTGGGTCCTGGGTAGATGAAGTCTTTTAATTTGGCTGCAAAGCAGCTCCACAGCCCTCCAGGAATATTGACAAGGACAGCAGGGAAAATCCAGGAGCTGCTGTGGCCCAGCAGCTGCCCCAGCCCTGGGCTGGACCTGCCCCAGCCTCGCTGCCTGCTCGTCAAACCCAGGATGTTTTAAATAACATGTCCCAGGCTTGGCAGAGCGTGATTGCCCAACAAAACCTCGCTTTGTCAGAAACCTTCTGCCCAGCTTTACTTTTGAGTAACGTGCTCCATCTGACCCAAGAGTAAAATCCTCTTTCTCGGGGCAGGGAGTGAATGCATAACTGATAATGCAGGCCCAAAGTTCTCCCGCTGGGACTAACAGTAGTCCATAAATATTGTTTCCTTGAGTTAGATCTGGAGCCATCGCTCAGTTTTGAATAGAATCGAACCTGCTTACACCAGATCTGTGTTTGGGCCTGAATTTCTGTTCCGGGAGCTCTTAAAGCAGAGGCTTGGTGACAGCACTGCTGAAAACTAAAACCAGGAGGGTTCCTCATTCCTCCTTCCTCCCTGCAGGGCAGAAGGCTGCGTTTTTGACAATGACCTGGGCAAGCATACCGGGCTGTTTACTAGCTGTTGGAAACCGGTTGTAGAGCCTTTGTGCAGGGACTTAGCAGCTGTAACAAGAGACAGGGGTGTGTGGAAGCTCAGCCTCCTCCTCCTCCTCGCTCCCTGGCAGAGCTGCACCAGCACACACTGTGCAGCACCAAGTTGTTACTGCCTGTGCAGCCTCAGGTTGGCTTTTTCCCATTTCCTTAACTGCGAGTTTTGGGGTTAAAAGAGGAAACAAAAATGTGCAGCTATTCCTGTCTGAAAACCAGACCTTAGCTCCCGGTGGTTCTTTTCCTTTCAAAACACGAGCAAGATTAAAAATAAAGAAGTGTCAGTGTGCTAATGTTTCAGTTTCTAATCAGTTCACAAATGGCAGGAAATTAACTGGCTTTTCATGAACATCTGTTCCACTTCTGGCTTGAAAGGTTGGAGGCAAATGCTATCTGTCAAATCTAATAGTGAGAATCAGCAATAAATACACTTTTCATTTTCCACCCCCATTTCTCTATTAGCCATTCAAAATAGTGCATTGTAGCCAAATGCCCTGGTTTCTTTTCCTCTTGTGGCTTTTTTTGGGAGGGTGGCTGGCTGGGGATGGAGAGGATGATGAGCTGCCTCCCAATAAGGATCAGGAAAAAGGTGGTGATTACAGCCCTGCAGCGCTGTACACCTGCTGGATGTGTGCAACAGCACTCATCCCGAGCTCTTCTCAGGTGAAATGTGCTTTTTTGAGCATTTCACGAGGGCTTGGGGAGCAGAATCTCTTTTTCCTGGCATTATTTAAGTGACTTGAGGAACTGAAGGTCTTGTTGCTGCAGCAGCAGTCTCTGTGGGGCTGTCACATCCAAGTGACTTTCCTTAATCACCTTTCCAGGCCTTGTGTGCCCAGGTTCTCCAGGCTGCAGCAGCAGTGCTCCACAGGACAGGTGGAACTCACTTTGTGCTGAGCTTATTTCCTTCAGGTTGTGAGGAATTCATGAATATCCAGCCCCTCTGGTGATTTGCTGCCACCTTGCCTCACGCTGGGACTGGAATGCTGGCACATTGTGCCCTTTTCAGTGCTGTGTACTGGGTGCTGTCTCCTCCTTTAAAACTGGACAAGCATCCCAGATTTCCTGTTCACTGCTACGAGCTGATAGGGAATTCACAAGCCCAGACTCACCCGGAGTTTGTAACAGCTGGGCTTTTCTTGGTTCCCTGCACATACAGGCCTTGAAGTCCTTGGCTGAAGAGACATTGGGATATCTGCATTAAACTCTCGTAACTTCTGATTATTCCTGAAATTTGTGTCAGTAGCAATTCAAAGAAAAGTTGCTCTGGAGAACAGAGAAGCTGAGCAAAACCTTAAGCAATGCATAGACCACTGGGTTTTGAGCAATCCCCAGCTGAAATAGAGAATGACAGCCCAGATAATGCAACAAATGGCCTAAAAAGCACCAAAAGCTTCCCAGATTCCCTCGTGGGGTCCGAAGAGGAAAACATTAATCAGGCCAGACAGAGGAATCTGTAACCAAACAGGTTTGGCCATTACACAAGAATACCACGCAAACATGAAACTGGAGGAAAAGATCTTTATCAGCCCCTCTCATGCAAAACCTTACGGGGCAAACTCTGAGTGTTCTGTGCACTGATCCAGCTGCAGATGGAGGTGGTGCCTTGTTTTCTCTCCTTACTGGCAGCAACTCCTGGTCCCACATGGAGCCCTCAGTACAAGTACTTCCCCTGTCTGCCTGCTCAGCATCAGAGCCGCTTTTCCCACAATTCTGATTGCTTGAGTTGAAATAGGACTGGGGCTTTATGGGGCAGACAGGCTCAGAGGGCTTCAGAATTGATAAATTTCTCTTAAGCAGAATTCTAAGGTTTTAGAAAGAATAGAATTCTAAGGTAATCTTATGATTATGCTGTCTGGAATCACAAGATGAAGTTACTGCCAGTCTGCAGAGCTGGTTTGATATTTCATAAACTCCTTCTGTGGCTGATGCTGTGTCTGTTATCCATGAGAACACTTCCCTGGTTTGCATTTTTGGACATGCCTTGTCCAAAACTCCATCCCCCCATGGCAGCGTGGCTGAGGGCATGAAACATTTCACCATTGCTTCCATCCACCCAAATCCATGCAGGACCTCAGCCACTGCTGGTTCCCAGTTGGAAAGACTTCATAGAGAAGTCCTGTGGTGGAAGGGGATGGCTCTGGCAAAAGGCACCCCAAAAAGATGGTCACTGGCACAGCTCTTCTCCTCCTGGGACCGAGAGGCCGCTGGGACTACAGAGGCACCCATCCCTCCAGCCTTATCATCAGGTCTTATCAGTGCTCAGTGCTGCCTGGCAGAGGTTTAAAAAGGCTGTAAGTCATTTATTATTGCTCAGCTCTAAATTCTCAAAGCTCCCTACAAGGCTGGGGAATAATTGTCTTTGTCTGACTTGTGGGAAACTGAAGTGGAGCAGATGTGCTGAGAGATAGAGATTTGCTCACGCCACCAGAGTCAGGTTCCCTCGATTTATTGAATAGTGCCAGGCTCATATTGTTCCTTCCTCAACAGTTAAACAAAAATAAAAAGTTAGTGCTGCATGGCTGCTGATTTATATATCCTTGTTCAAACAGATCTGGTTTAATGAAAGGACAAGAAATACTGTCTATTAATGAACTCTGAATAATTATATCATGCCCTAAGCATTGAGTACAACAGTGCTCACTAGGGGAGGAAGAATCATTGGGCAAGAAAAAGAATTGTCTCACTAGCAATTACCATTAAAGTATTAAAGAAACTGATGTACTTATCATTAAATAATCTCTCTGGAAGCTTTTGTTCTCTAATAAAGTGCTCATCTCATGAAGTGCCATCGGGAGCACAGTAATTTGATTTGATTATGAGCCTTTACCTGCTTACTGGAGAATTGCTTGTAAATATTAATGATGGATCCTCACCAGGGGAAAGGAAGGTGCAAGGGACATTCTGAAATCAGGAAAAGAAATCATCAGGTGCCCTCCTCATCCTCTATTCTCAATATCTTCATGGCATTAAAAGCACAGTTATTACAACACAGATTTTCCTTGATTGCTCAGTTTATCCCTCTGAAATGGTGCTTTTGATTTGCTTTTTCTTATCAAAATGGACTGTCTTGCTCTGCAGTTTAGTGCTTCCACTGAGTTTTTTCACCTACTCATTCCCTTGAGTTTTTTTACTTGCAGGTGGAGAATCTTCCACTGTGCTACACAGCATCACCAGAACCTCCCAGACAGACTGGGTGGATGGGGAAAAGAGCTTTGCTCTGGCCAAAAACGCCTCACAAATCTGCCATTTCCCCCATTTCAAAAATCCTGAAGTGCTCCGAGCGAGAACAAACACATTTATGCAAATCAAAATGCCAGGAGCTTTCTACAGCCACTCTTCAAAATGCCAAGGCACTTGTTCCACTTTCTAAAGGCACCACAGTCTCCTGTGAGCACAACTTGAGAAACCCAGAGCTCTACAGATTTGGTCTTGAGTTTCTGCTGTGTCCCAGAACAACCCGTGAGTTCTTGAAAAACAGCCACAAAAATAGCATGAATCTTGTAGTTTCATTTTTCAGTGCTGTAGGTCTGCAGAACAAGGTGCAGATGCCTTGACAGGAAGCCTCAGAAGGAGAATTAAATGTTGTTTATTTTAATATTAAGTGGTTTTAACATATTAAAAGCTTTGTCTAGAAGGCAGATGACAAATCCCTGTCCCTGCACACCTTGGGCTGAGCTTCCTTTGGACTCTGCTTTCTTTGGACTCTATCTTAAACACTCAGGTGTTGATATGATCAGCTCCACCAGGAGCCTTTCATCCCTCCCATTAATCTTCATTTTATTGCAGTTGGTGGCAATAAATGTGGGATAAGATGCTACATTTGTCCCTAAGTGATATCAATTTATGATTTCATGCTATGGGGTCAAAGTTTGCTGGCTGGTTCTGTGCTGAGTGTGGCCTTGTGGGGCCCTGAATGCCTCCTTTGTGCTCCAGTGGGAAAACTTTACCTGGGAGCTCATGGAACAGCAATCAAAGGGACGCTCTTGGGTCCTGCTGGCTGTTATTCTGTCAGCCATTTGAACAGCTCTTTGCAGAGAAACAAAAAAAAGCTGATTGAAAAATAGGCAAAACCAGGAATGTTTGTCTGGTTTCGTGTGGGTGAGGATTTCTAATGACAGTTCCAGGAATTTTTAATGTGTCTTTTTCTGTACATTTTATTTGCCTGTCTCTTACAGGTGTTTTTTTTATAATATTAACACAGACCTTTGTGTCACCCACATCCTGGTATGCATCAGGTTTTGTGTGTGAAGCACCAGAGAATCTTTACTTATTATCAGAAACACGCAGAGCAATAATTTCTATTTTCTTCCTTTTTTTCCGCTGAAAAGGAAGTGAGAAACCTGTCCTGCAAAAGTCCTACACAAAACTTCTCTGAAAAAGCACTGCCTGTGGAACACAGAATGTTCCTCAGTCCTTTTAGTGGCAGGGGGCTGGTCAGATCAAATTCTTCTTTAAAAACTTCTTTTCTCAGCAGGGTCGGTGTTTCCTGCCCTCACCTCAGTTGGAATCAGTTTGGGAATACTGGGAATCCTGGAATGGTCTGGGTGGGAAGGGACCTTAAATCCCACCCAGTGCCACCCCTGCCATGGCAGGGACACCTCCCACTGCCCCAGGCTGCTCCCAGCCCCAGTGTCCAACCTGGCCTTGGGCACTGCCAGGGATCCAGGGGCAGCCACAGCTGCTCTGGGAATTCCAGCCCAGCCCCTCCCCACCCTCCCAGGAGAGAATTCCTGCCCAATATCCCATCTCAACCTCCTCTCTTTTAGTCTGAAGCCATTTCCCCTTTTCCTGTCACCACAATCCCCTGTCAATAAGAACAGTTCATTTATTTCACCTTCTTCATTTTCATGAATCTTGACCTATGGGCTTTGCCATGTTTGGGTTACTTTGGGCCAAGATAATTAGGATTTTAACTAGAAACATAATCTACATTTACACCAGAGTGAGGGAATAGTGGTATTATGGGATATGGCAGCTGCTGCTGGGTTTAGTTCAGGTAACACAGGTGAAATGATATTAATGTGAAGAGTCAGCAGGAAGAAAAAATCCTCTGTATTCAGGATATTCTAAGGCATTGCTTCTTCTCCTTTACACCTCTTCTTCCACCTGTCCATGGAGTTCTGCCTCCAGACCCCAGGGAAGAGTCAGGTAGGGGCAGGAGGATGGGATGAGCTCGGGGTTGGCCTGAGCACTCCCAGCACACAGCCTGGGATGCAGATGGAAGGATCAATGTCCAGGTACCTTCCAGGGGGCTGTGGTGAAGTTTTCCAGCTGTAAAATGAAGGCTGTGGTGTTTATTTAGCACTAACACTTATGCAGGAGAGGTGTGAAAGCACTTCATGGAAGTCTGCACTTCTGTAATTACAGCTACTCTGTAAACAGCATTCAAAAAAAAATTTTAAATACTTAAAAAACCGAAGTTACTAAACATAGGGATTCTACAAAATGTTACAATGCACCATGGAATTTCAGAAATTTCATTTTATCCAGAAAACAAACAGAGGAGGGAGTGGAGCAAAAAGAACACAGTTTTTATCTCCACGCTCCTCATTTCTGCAAGGGGGAGGTGTGCAGCAAAAACAAACCCAGGCCCTTCACACTCACCAATCAGAACCTTAAATCTCATTTAAAGCTTTGAATGCTTTGGAAAAGGGTGTCCCAGCAGTTCTTTCACACCAGAGTCTGTGTCTGACCACAAACCAGATGCACACTCAATCCCAGGCAAGCACACAAAGAGCACCCAGGATATTTAAATAAGTCACTCCTTCTGGAGCTGGGAGAAATCCCTGGGGTGTTGCAGCTCTTCTGAGAACCCCAAAGCTTTTTGTCAGAAATTCAGCACATACCTGACCAAAAAAAAAAAAAAGTTGTCTGACTGGTTTTGTTGTTTCAGCTGTGCTGAAGCAGGGAAGCAAACAAAGCGTCAGCATTTCAATTAACTTTCAACTCTGATGATATTTTCAAGTAAATATTTATCGGTGTTGATGCCTCCCCCCAGCAGCTCAGCTTCAGCATTTTGTATTGAACAAATTGTTGGTCGCTATCAGAGATAAATAACGTGGGTATTTCTCTCGAGGAGGAATTATGTCACTGCATCCTTCCCTGAGCTCTGGATTTCTTGTCTCCTCTGCTGGAATTTGTCCAGAAGGGGAGGTCTCACATCTCTTTTTTAGCACTTGGCCAGATGAATGAGTTGTGATAGGAGATCTCCCCGATCTCAATGCAACCTGCAGTAAATGTAGGTTATTTTCTCTGCTGTCAGGAAGTGGCTGCCAGGCCCTGAGCATCTTTCTGCTCCAATGGTAAAAACAAGCACCAAAGGATGTCAGGTCAAACTCTCATCTCTCCCTTTCCACTCCATGCTGGCCTTAAAAAGAATGAAGTTTTGCTTTGCTGTTTCCAGCTGATTTTAGCAGAAACTTGTCCCAATGCATCTTAGTGTTTTCTTTTTGATATTTTCAAAAGATCTTCCAATTAACTGGTAATAATCCCAAATGCAGCACTCAGAGATGTGGGGTTTATTAGGACTTGGCAACTTCAAAGCAGCAGCAGCCCCGAGATTATCCAATTGCAGCTCCTGGCAGCAGCTGTTAAATCTTAAATTGCTGAAACTTTATCTCCCATGCAGGATGATAGAGCCCGGCAAAATTGTGTGAAAATGCACAGGGACAAATCTGAAACTTGCATCCTTTCATACTTCAGTAAAACTACAAGTCAAGGGGGGAAAGGCCTTAGGAAAGTGGTGATCAGCAGACAGCATGGAGACAGCTTATCTCTTTGATCAGAAGATACTGGTTTTAAATCACAGGTAAATAGGCTTTTGAAGTATGGCAGACTATTTAATCTCCAACCACCAACATAAATTATTTTTTTTACCCGTTTTAATCAGGAAAAGTGACTATTTCAGCTTCGAGGGAAAGTGTCTTGAGCAGGGTGACCCGGTTATGCTGCAGGGTGGTTGTTTCACCACACCCACAGCAGCGAGACACTAAACACCGGTAAATAACCCAAAAAGTACGGGCTGGAGAGAAGACCTTTTATAGATGTGCCTGAAAGAACTAGGAGTGCCTTTATTGGTATTTATTCAGCCCAGCTATTCAGTTGCTGTGATTCAAACACGTGCTCATATTTCTCTATTTCCCTGCACCAGTTTAAAATCTGCATTTCTCCTGGTGAAAGATCGGCCTTGCAGAACCAAGGGTCAATGTGTAATCTTTCCTATCTCTTGGAGTAAATTTGCCTCTCGATATCCCTCCCCGTGCATTCTTTTCCAGAGTGTGATTGTTAAAATCAGGGAGCAATCTCGGGAAGAAAGAAAAGCTAAATGCGATTAAAGTTTGAGCTGGCCCTTGATTTGCATGCAGATAGCGCCATTGAAACCTCTCTTTCTTAAAGATTTTTTGTTGTTGTTGTTTCCTGCTCTGAATCTGTGTCTATCGAAGTTCTAACAGCTCAGGGGAGGTGAAGTTGATTTATTGGAGGTTTAGGGCTGTTACAAATGCAGGTCTCTCATTCAGTCACTCAGGCTTGAGGTCAGATTGGATGGGGAGCAGTTGCAATTTGTCTGTGGTGATGAACTCTCATTATCTTAATATCCCAAGCAAGGTACCTGCTAGCAGCAAAACCACTTCCTTTGCATCACTGGGTGACAAAAAACCAACCTGAGTCTGTGCATTATTATCTGCCAAAGCTTTAAATCGGCACTTCCTGAAGAAAAAAGAGCAAAAACTCTTGAGCTCAGTGCTCAGCTGGGCAAGGGGATGAATATACGACAGGTTAACCTCACATTCTATTTGATAAAAGTCTCAAACGTTAAATCATTTCATTCCTTTAATTTGGTTTAGTGGGCAAAACTTCAGCAAAAAGGTGGAGGGACAGAGCAAAATGTAAATATAAGAAACTGTCAGGCAGCAGCCCGAGGTGGGAAACTGCTGTGATGGGAAGGAAATACTTTGGGGGAAGAGGCTCAGGTCTGACACGTGTGTGATCATCACAAAACTTCTTCTTCTCACAGTGATAGAAATAATTTGATCCAAAGCCTCTAAATTCAAGAGAAGGCAAAAGGTATTTTTACCTCAGGACAGTTTAACATCCCTGAAAGTGATCTTTAATGGGCTTAAGGACATTTTATGACTTAGATGCTGAGGTAAGAGGAGGAACAATGGCCATTCTTTTGGCTCCCTGTTAAGATCTTCGTGGTTCTGTTTTGACTACAGCAATTAAATACAGCGGTGCTCAGACTGAAAATGTTATTTAGGATAAGAACTGGGGAGAAAGTGAGAGATTTTTGAAGGTTAACCATAAAAGCTCTGTCTGAAGGCATAACACAGGGAAATTCTTCCACCCAGGCTGCCTGGAATATCTGATCCATGATCACTTCTGCAAGGACTGAGCAGCAGAAGGCGAACTTGGAAGTAAAAAGCAAGAGCTGAGAACTTTGCCCTGTAGATTCAGGTGTATCTTAGAACAAAAATAGACACAGAGCTGTCAGTGCAGCAGGGTTTTTTCTGCCCACAGATGTGGTGTGCACTTTCAAATCACCTGTAAAGCGATTAAAAGCTTTTTGTTCTAGCTCAGAGCAAGGGAAGTTTCTCCATGTATTTTTAATGTGGGAATAGATCCCTGATGTGGACAGGCACTAACATCCACTGGCATCTCGATATTGATTAAATATCAAAGCAGTTATTATTTGTGACTGATCCTCACTCGAGCAGCACGAAACATTTTGGTGAGTCAGCTCTCGAGAGCGGCGTTTTAAAGGATAAAAATCCGGTACAGCGTGTGTGCCGTGAGATGTTGTAACACACACAGCTCCCAAGTATTCAAATCCAAATCATAAAAACCACCCCCTTGGAGCTGCACTGTTCCTTTTTTCCCTGAGCTGTACAAATACAGAAGTAAAATAAATAACAGCTCGGCAAATGCGTGCCTGCACTTCTGCAAACGCCGCAGCCCGGGGGGGTAAACATGTGCAGAGGGGTATTTAATGCACTTTTATTTACAAAGCAAGCGTTGATCTCAGGGAGCAGTGGTGCAGCTGGAGGAGCTGCGACTTTAAATGTGCTCGGTTGGGGAAAAAGTGTGCAAATCTTCAAAGGGGGCCGTGGGTGGCGTCTGAAAGGGGAGTAAATGTCTTGTAAGGTTTTGTCGTGCAGTCACTCGTCTCTTTCACTGGATGATTTGGGTTATTTTGACTAGGTTAGCTCGCACAATGTCATGAAAAGCACCTAGCCAAGTGTTCCGATAAGGGATGTGCTTCTCATCCTTTTGTTTTCCTGCTTTTCCCTCCTCCTCTCCCGGCCCCGCGTGTCCCAGCCCTGGGAAGAAGCAAGGGGGCATGGCAGAGCTTCATTAGGCTGCTGCAATTAAACCCTTCCGACACTTTCAGAGAAAAAAAACCAAAAAAAACCATTAGGATTAAACCAGGATCCGTATTACTGAGCCCATTCCACACTGGAACTCTCACTTTGTTCCTCTAGGAGATGCTCACTTTCTCTCCTTGTAATATTCAAGGGTATGGAAAAAAAGGGCATTTCTGAATTTCCCACTCAGTGCCTGTCTACATCTCGCACCGCAGGTTGTAAAGACTCCACTGAGCTTTCTGCAATCCCGAGGTCAGAGCACCGGGGGGAAACAGGTCCTAGAACGAATCCCAGAATGGTTTGGGATGGAAGGGACCTTCCACATCCTCCAGTCCCGCCCCAGGGACACCTTTCACTGTCCCAGGTTATTCAGCGTTCAAAGAGAGAAGTGCCTAACACCTCTTGCAAACAGTGACAGTCCAGATGTTGGGGTTTGGGGTTTTTTTAATTGCACCATGCCAATTATAAACTCTCTTTGCTAATAACAAGAAGATTTTATGAAGAGTTGTCCCCGAAGCCACTCAAAACAGAATCGTTAGTTGAGTAATTTCAAATCAAAGCATTGTTTTTCTCATGAAACAAGGCTTTCATTCGGGTCTGAATCTCAAACTGCAGCAGAACTGGGAGAGAAAGGGCAAAGTTTCTCTTTGTTGTTAATACCAGCACAGTCTCAAATGCTCAGGAAAAGGAGCACGAAGCAGTTGGACCAAAGAACCTGTACATGGAAGGAGGAATTGCTTAGTGCAGGCAGTTCCTTGGCTGTCACACTTGGATAAAAACAAGAAATAAACCCAAATTTGAGTTGTGAACAGTTTTGCATATGGAGAATTTGATAACCTGTATCTAAAACAAATAACAACAAAGCAAACCCCAAAACCCCCAAGTGCTGGGAGATTTTTGTTGAAATTCTTGTTGGTTGCTGCTGCTGCTGATGGAATGTTATCCATTTTATTGAAGAAAATGAAATTCTTTTTAATGGAGAAGACCACAGAAGACCCAAAAAGGAACAATTTCATCCCTGATCTCTAATCCTGCTCTGTGCTGCTTTGTCTTCTATCACTAAAATCAGAATTTAAAGATTGAAAAGCCAAATTAAATACATTTTATAGGTTATCTGAGCGATGAATTTGTTCCAGGGAGTGCAATCTCTGTGTTTGCAGAGCGTTTGGTCACCGCTGGCCCTGCCCATCTCCCTCTCCCGGCAGGATCAGACACTTTTTATCTGCACTGCTGTCTCTTGAGTTTCAAAGCACCAGCTCAACGATAATTTTACAACTCTGGCACTTTCAGACTTGCTCAAGCAAAGAACACAATCTTTAAATCCAGCTGAATTCAACACTTGTATTTATTAACAAAGTGGCACCCGGCCAGAATTCCCAACACAGAACCTGTTTGGTCATAATGCTGCCTTTGTGAGGATATCTGAATTTCTGGAATTCAGACCCACCAATTTGCTCAATGAACCAGAAAGCATTTCTATTTCGTGGCAGGAGGAATTAGGAAAAATTACCAGCCTTGCATTTTTTTTTTTTTCTGAGCTCTGTAATAAAATTATTTTTGAACTTTATTCTCCTGAGCATCGGGGTGTTCCTGTACATTCCAGTCATCTCAGGATGACCGCATGAGGAGAAGGAGGAAACAAAAAAACCCAAACAGTACTGAAACAACAGCAAATGCTGTAATTTCCTAGTTTCTTTTTCCTAGAAATAACCTCAGAAAAGCTTCCTAAGTAAAGATGGTGGGTAAGGGAGGAGATTTGTTCAGGAGAGTTACACTGTACAACTGAAAATACTCTGAAAAGGTCAGCAAAGGCTGTCATTTTGTAATTAGAATAATTTTTTTTAAAGTGGCAAGAGTAAGGTTGTTGAGCTTTAGTTTGTGTCTCTTTTGAGAATAAGCACTTCTAAAAAGTATTTTGTCTTTAATTGCTTCATGGTTTTGTTCTGATTTTCTTTTTTACAGCAACAGAGATTTTGTCCTCTCTGAAGAAGTGTGAAAACCTTTCCTGTAATTTCTTGCGTCACTTTTGCCAGGAAATTTGGACAGTGCCAGGATGTCCCATCATTAATGTGTAAGTTGATGACTTTTTTTTTTTAATGTTTAACAAAATCAGCACCATTTGTTGTTTGTTGCTTAGGGGGAAATGCCTTCTCGACTTCAACTTTTGGTTGTTGTGACACTGTTACTTCACTGTGGCTGAGTCTATCAGAGTTTGTGTTTGGGAGTTGCATTTGTAAATAAAATTAGAAGATCCCTTCAGCTCTGTTCCTAGAACATAAATTTTTGATAAAAAGACCGTGTATCTTGCATGTATCCATGGAAATTCAGGGAATATAACTTGTTTATTTCAGCTGCCATAATCCCCATTGTCCTGTTCTTGAGGTTTGCTGATAGATTTAGAGGTGCTGGAAAAGATCAGGGGTCTGGTAACCCAAATAACTCAGGCTGAGTTGAGGAGATGTTTGGATGATGAACTGAGAAGAATTCCCCAAACATTTGGTATCTGGATTTTCTCTACAAGTGGTTTACTTGGATTGTGAAAGATTTGGGAGATCTCAGACTGTGTTCAACCACGTTCAGGGCTTCTAGGGGCTGTCCTAGCAAAAGCTGTGATCCAAGCTGTGAGCTTAGTTTCTCAACACAAGGCTGGGTGTCCTGGCCATGCCCAAGCCTTTTCCAAGGGGTGTTCCAAGGAAATCCCATCTCCTGCTGTCCTGTGCCCAGTGGAGATGGGAGCCGGCCACACTCAGTAGCCACCACTGAAATTGCACCATTTCCAGATGATTTTTCGATTTGAATGTCTCAGCAAATGCTGTCAGAGGCCAATGCTATGTCTTATTTTTATTTTTTAAGCCTTTCACTTCCTCTTTTGGTTTTCTCCTTGGGCTTGCTCGCTCTGACACTGCTTTGCTACTGAGTATTTCACATCCTTCCAAACATCAATGAAAAGCCAAAGATTGCAGGTGGAGGAGTCGGTTCTGAAGCAGTGGCAGAGATGCTGGACGATCAGATCTTTCATTTTTCTGCTTTAAATTGATGGTCACAAACCAGGAAAACACTGCTCCAGGTGCTGCCCCAACCCAGCATTCCCTGTCCTCCTGTCCTTGGCATCCTCTCACCTTCTGCCTGTAAATTTGCATGTTCCAGACACTGTGATGACCACGCAGAACCAGAACGAATCCTTCACTTCAGATTTGAGCAGCAGACAAAGAACCTTTGGGGTTTTTTTGTTTTATTTTTGTTTTCCTCTGTTTCCTCCTCTCTGTTTCTGTATCACTTCACTTCTCCATGTGCTGGTTCTGCCTTGTTTGGGTATCACTTTCCAGTGCTGATCCATCCATCCCCGTGTCCCTCGTGCACAGGTGAGGGACCTTTGTCACCCTGATGCCTTTCCTGGTATTAAAAATCAAGAGGCAAACACGGTTAGAAGGGGAAAAAGGGTTTTACCTTGGTATTTATTGTAAGGACCCTTAGGTGCACCACGAACAGGTCGAACACACCTCTGTGCACCCTCCCATCCCCACTGCAAAGTCCCCCTCTTCTAGATCTGGTCTTACATTCTAGGTCTTACTCATTAGCATATCTATCAAATATTCCCCAATGAGAGGCTCAAATGAGCCCCCCCTCCCAAGGAACCTTCCCCTGGATGGTTCTGGCTTAGTTTACAAAATGTGTTCTGGAGAGGACCTTGGGCTCTGGGCACCCTGGCACCCGAACTACGAAGCCTCTAAAATGTTTAGTCTCTTAGCTTAACAAACAAGTCCAAGAATGTAGGCAAAAAGCACCAAGAATACAGAAGTTGCAAAAAGGTATAACAGGGGTATAAAAGAAAAGACAAAATTCATCATGGCATCATCCCAGGTGGGACACATCTGGTGTTGTGGCTTCTCTGAGCAGCCCAGGCACTGTTGGCAATGTACACTCCCCTTAGTAGGGACTGAGTAGGGACCTCTGTGTAAGGGGTAGTTGTCCCTCAGCCTGGCACCACATCACCTGTATTTACAGTTCTGCTCTGATGTGCCCAGGTGAGTGCTCCATTTCAGAGTGGCAGACAGTGGCTTTTGTCCTGGGTGTTTGGAGCCATTATTTTCTGACTCTTCAGCACAGGTGGCATAAAGATGGTTTAGCATCCCCTTGTTATCCCCTTTTTATTTCCATTTTAATAACGAAATAAGGAGAGGGCTGCCCCAACAATCTGATACCTGGATGGGGAGCAGATCTGAGCAGAAATGTGGCATGAAAGGCAGGATGAGGGATGCCAAAAGAAGAGTAAGGAGCAGGAAGATGGTGTCCCATTTAGCTGGCAAGAGGGATCTGAAGGAAATCATTGCTTTTTCCTTCCCCCCAGACTCATCTCTGACAATTGGTCATTTCAGGGAGCCTGAGTGTCAAAGAAAATGGTTTGGGTTTGGCTGGTTCAGCTCCCTGAACCAGATGCCTGTGGCTGGAGGTGCTGGCACAGGGGGTGATGCCCTGGGCTGGTTCAGCTGTAACTGCAGTGTTTGTTAATTTTTGTAGTTTAATATGAGAGGCCCTCCCTGGAAAACTAAATTTGTATTGTTCGGTTTTTTGGCCCAGTTTGTTGCTGATTGTCTTTTATTGGGCATTACAGATTTTAGCTGCACTTGATTAGAGCATCAGTTTGATTTCTCTGCCTGATGCTTCCCGTTCTCACATGTTTCCCTCTGCCAGCTCAGCCAGCAGCAGCAGGACACTGAGTGGCTGCATTTGTTCTTCCTAAGTAGCAATTTCCAAAGCCAAAAACATCTTTGAAGCAACCTTCTCTTGCCTAGCCTCAATTCTTGACTTCACCCTTCTAAAGGATAGACCAAAATCTGTATCTCAGTGTCTCATCTCAGTGTGGTAGCAGGAGGCAAAGTAAATAAACGGAGTGGGACTCACAGCCTTGGGTTTCAAGTCCTGCCAGGCATAAAGGTGCTAAAGGATAACCCTGTCCTGCCTTGTCATGGCCATGCACTGCCCAGGGATCCTTGGGAGGCCCTCAGGGATCTGCTCTTAGGGATTCCATGGCCAATAAGACAATTTAAAGCAGCACTTATCCCATATAAAGACTTACTAGTGCAACGCAACAAGGAGCAGTTGTTGGCTCCCACCATGGCCATAGAGCAGAGGTCACAAGTAGGAGAGAGTCAAGCTTCTGGTTTTGATTTCATATGAAAATGTTTTATTATGGCTTCATTTCATGTCCAGGGATCCACAGTTGAATCACACATCATTCAGCCTCTTAATTTCCTGTAATAAAAATATAAGTGTTCAGATAAAGAAGTTCAAAGACGTTCACTTGAAAACCATGGGGTTGAGCGAGAGAAAAATCTTCTCTATGCTTTTTCCAGCTCTTACCCAGATCTGCACTGTCAGAGTGTGTTTGCTTGGTGTCCTTCTTTGTCACCACCCTCCCATCAGGGATTTTGAAGTTTGTGCTTTAATACATTTACTAATGTGACAGATTCCATGTGCTGGGCTGGCTGGGGGAGGCCCAGGCTGGCT
This sequence comes from Monarcha castaneiventris obscurior, assembly GCA_026261815.1. NCBI lineage: Eukaryota > Metazoa > Chordata > Aves > Passeriformes > Monarchidae > Monarcha > Monarcha castaneiventris. The sequence continues at coordinate 4,581,526 of JAMPIT010000481.1, forward strand.
GTGAGGGGAGCTGCCTGCAATGCCAGGGGTTTGGGATTGGGAACTGCCCCACACAGCCCTGCTGCAGGTCTGCAACCTGCTGGGAAAGCTCTCAGCCCTTGCTCAGGCAGCACATGGACACTGGGCATTCCCCTGGGAAAATGGGAGCTTTGTCCTAAACTGGAGAGGCCACAGGAGCCCGGCACTGAGGGGGGCTCTGGGCAGGCCTCACTCTGAATTCTCCTCCAGTTCCTCCCCATAGAACTGCCTGGTTCTTCCCGAGGAGCGAGGCCTTGCTGAGCTGTGCAGGATCCAGAGATGCACAGGATTTTAGAAGGGTTGGGCAGTGCTTTTTCCCACTCAGGGATGCCTTCATGACACTCTCAGGCATAAAGTGATTCCTGAAAGCATCACCGAGGCCTTGGAGCCTCTCACCAGCTCAGCTCATTGAGGCCAGCCAGTCCTAGGCCTTGTTATGCAGAAATGATAAACAAATCCCCCAAGTCTGTATTTCTGCAGCGTTTTCTGCCTGTGTTAAATCCCACAGAGGCCCCAGAAGCAGCAGCCCAGCGATGAGGGAGAGACAGGCAGCACAGAGCAGGGATAAAGGGAATGAAAGCTGGGCCGCACAACCCTGCTTGATGTGCGGTCTCCTCTGATATCACAAACTTTTCCTATTAGGAAAAAGAAGCCAGAAGCCTTTGCCTACCAAAAAAGAATCTTTGATCTAAGTCTTTTATGTTGCTCTCCCCCCAGCCCCCCTCGCTCGGAGGAGCCATGCCAGCATTATAGAAATAGCATCTGCAAAACAATTTGCAAAGCTGGCGTTGAATACATCTTGCTTTTCAAAAAGCAAATCTTTCACATAATGTCATGTGGTGATTTTTGTGATGTTGCATTTTTTTAATGGCCTGTGTGTAGAAGATGGATGTCAAAGACATCAACCCAACAAACAACTGTAAATATTTGCCTTGAGAAAGCATGTGGTATATCCTGTAATTCTTGGCTCGGCCTCTTAATCTGGAGGCAGCTTAATTAGTTGTTAGTGGACTAAAGCAAAGAAAATCTTTTAAAAATAAATTAAATAAACAACACGGGGCCTGATCTTTATTAAGTGCTATAGTCCACAGTGGCTTTTATAGAACCTAAGTGTGCTCATCACTCTGAGAACTGGGCCCTGAACTCATGGTTTGAAAGTTAAAATTTTAGCTGCGTTCTTGGCACTACATAAAATCACCCAATTAAGGGATTTCAGAAACCACTGGCAATGCACAGTCCCCTAATTCTATATTTATTTTCCTGAAGTTGTGGCCATAATTTCAGAAATAGTGAATTTCCTTCAGCTGCTGTTGTTTTTTGGGCCTAGGGAGATTGTGTTTTGGAAGAAAAAGGTGCTATAGAAAACAATTCCCTTTTGTGAAAAACTCTGATTTGTGTTTTCATTCTAACAAGAACTTTAAATATAACTAGGGATAGCAAATACTTTAACAATTCCATTGACATGTGGTTCCACAGAAAAGGTCTCATTTTCTCTCCAGTGAGCTCTTCAAGTGTGAAAAAATATGCGAGCATTATTGAGGGCAGTGTAATGGGATCTGTGGTCAGCAGTCAGGATTTCAATTTCTTCTTTAAAATGTTAGACTGTGTAAGGGGTGTGCTAGAAAATAAAATATCAAACAGTGGTGCTGTGATGTCATCTGGAATAAGTGTTCGGTCCTATTTCAGCAAGAAATACTTCATAAATAAAGGTGGGTAAGCGATGAGTGGCGTGTTTAAAACGGCTAAAAGGAATTTGCTTTTGCAGTGCAACACGAATATTCCACGGGATTCGTTATCACAAGATGTTCTGGAAGCCAAAGGAAAAAAGTTCGATGTGTATCAGAAATAGCCGTGGGGCAAGAAAAGGAATTACAGCTTCTCGTGCTGTAAGGCATGAGACACCCTGCACAGATGTGGCTTAGCAAATAACTCTGCTATAGATGGCATCTTTTACAAGATCCTTGAGTGTCCCAAGCTTTGAACTGGCCAGCACTCGGGAGATGTTTATCTGCTGAGCTCTGTTCCAGACGGTGATTTCTGTACCTCTATGAAATAGTGATTTCTTCAATAATATGATGAATTTGCTGCGTTTTGAGCAATCTACTTTCATTTCGGTGCCTCATTTCCCTCTGGAAGCCCGGCAGGATTGCAAGGAGACAGCTCTGGACACACTTTTTATCCTAGGAGTTTGTTCTCTGCCCAGCCAAAAGGGGTTCAGGTCTTCCCTGGTGATTTACGGTGATATTTACACAGACCAAGCCACTCCTGAGCACATGGGGTTTGTGGTGGCTTTTTGTTTCTCTTTTGCAAACACAGACCATCACATTAAACCCTAATTTAAGAATTTTCACTGGCGGTTTTGCCCGTGCTGTTAACAAACTGTAGATGCAAATATTGTTCCCGTTGCCTGACTCCTGAGGAGAGAGTTCCATTGATATGGAAATATCTCCTTTTCTCTCCTTTCCATGACCTACGAGCTAAACAGCCGCAGTATTAGATACAGTACTCGCAGGAAACAAAAGTAATGGATCATTCCTAGTTCGAAATGGAACTTTTTCTATAAATGTTTTCTGGAGGCACAGTTGAGCTAAGAAATATTTTCACGTGTGGGAGTTTTTTGGGCAATAATAAATAACGTTTTTATGCAAAGAAATGTAAAATTTACAGCTGCCATGTGGCTATTTGTCTATTTCCATTCTTACCAATATTACTGTAAAATAGATAAAATACAAATCAGGGCATAGATGTTAATTTTTGCTTTAAGTCTCATTAGTTTGAAGCGTTAATATGTGGGGGGAAAATAATCAGACAGAAAATAGGGTGGTTACAACTGAAGAGGATTTTGGTGTTATAGCAAGAAATAGGTTGGGCATTTAGAAAACAGATCCCTGTGGAGCAGATCTGAGGAGAAATGTGGATTTTAGAGAAACGTGCCCTGAGTGGGACAAAATATTCTGCTGGAATTTGGGGGAGCTGCACTATTCAGATTATAGAAACTGCACTTGGAACGTGCCGAATAAAAATAATTAGAAATACGTTGCTCCTCAGGGTTTGTAATTAAAGTTAGGAAGTCTTTATCCTACTCTGACACTGAATTAAGCCGTGATGTTGAGAAAATCGCGTTTTCTGCGGTGTTTGTGGCTCAGGGCTGCGGACAGCGGAGCCTCCCTGGACACAAATGCTTTATAAGCAAAGAGCACAGCACCTTTTGAGGAACTGCTGCGGTCAGAGCAGCTGACGTAGAATAAAAACGCTGAAATTCAGCAGAGCTCTGGCCAAACAAAACTCCCACTTTTCATGCTCGCAGCTGAACGAATTGTAACCTCGGCGGGAATGACGAAATTTCCCTCCCGTAGGCAGATGCCGGCCGTGATAACACGATTCAAATTTTCCCAGTGAAAATGTCCCCGAATATTTCAGATAGTAGCAAGTATTTCTCAGTCAGAAATCTTGCCCAGACTCTTCTAACAAATTATAATGTGCCCATTCTGCAGTCGTTGACACATACTCCAAACATTTTTACTGTAAGTCGTGGCTCGAGGGGTTTTTGTGTGCCTTTGTGTGCCAGCACTCCAAATGACTCATTAGGATGCTGATGGAGGGGGGAAAATAAAAAAAAAAAAAATAAATAAAAAAAAAAAAAAAAAAAAAAAGAAGTTTTGAATGTCTAAATGGTTTCAGACAATGCGTGGCCGAAATCTGCATGAATCAAACCCAGGAGCACTCACCTATTTCAGCCTCCACAAGAGCCCCACAAGTGGAGACTCTGGTATGAAAGAACTTCAAACTATGCCGAGCGAGTGATTCTCTGTCACATGCTCCTTCTTGAAATCACTGGGAGACATTTCTGCCTTAGATGTGGTTCTGCTTGGCCAAGAGGTCTCATAATGAAGTTTATCAATTTCCACAGTTTTCGCTCTCCGAGCCTCACGTGGTGGCTGCATGAGCGCTTCTGTATTTCATATAAATGCAGTTATAGTTAACTGTCCTTTCAGGGCATCAGTAAAAGTGTATTTTCAGTGTGATAGAGCTGTTGTTTGGGATTTCACTGCAGGAGCAAGAATATTGGGGGGTTTCATCCTTGGATTATGGAAGTTTTCTGTGCTGGGGTAGCAGCAGCACTGCCCTTCACAGCACCGACTGTCACAGCTTTTCCAGAAGCCTCAGGTGGACCCGTGTAGCTCCAGGGATTTTTTTTTTAAATTCTGAAAAACAGCTCAGGACAAATCTGAGGATGTTGGGATGGTGTATTGAATGTGCAAGTGGAACTTCCCGGCGTTTCAGCAGCAGCTGGGGAGTTTATGTGGATCGTCCCAGTGAGCCACATTTATCTGTGGTGTAATTTCTTCGATTTCATCAAATGCCTTGTCATGGCTCGAGACACACTCATGGACATCTTGAGTCTTTATTGCACGTCTCAATTATTCCCAGTTTCATTCCTGACATCCCAGCTTGTTGTGTATCCCAAAACACAGTTATCCTTCTCATAATTAGGGATGTCACTCTCAGGATCACTTTATTTATGGAGTGGGGTTTCTTTCTAGGGGAAATATTCCTGAAGATAAGCAACCCAAAGGGTTTGCTCTTTCCAAAAGAATATCCCAACTAAGTGGGAGCCCTGGACCCCCAAATCTGGGAATGTGGGAAGCAGGAGCCCACGTTTGTGTGAGTGCTCTTTTGCTGAACCTGCCGAGCTCCCTGGGCTCTGAAATCCACCCTCTCCTGCCCATCTTTTAAAGCCACCGTTTGAAAAAAAATGGGGTTTTCTTGGGTCCGGGTTTTCCGTCCCGGAGCAACGGAGCCCTCGCAGCAGGAGCCAGGACCCACACAAGCAGGGACTATTAATAAATATTAATTCCTTCCTCCCGGCCTCCTTTTGTTCCCACTTTTGCGTTTTATATCTCCACTTTCTCAGGGCTTAGAAATAAAAGCCAAGCCCAAGTCCTTGCTGCTCCTTAAACTTCCCCATCCCTTTAAATTTAAAATGCTGTTGGAAAATAATTGGATCTGCGAATAAATTGCCAGAGGTTTGGGGGTTTGGTTTACATTTATCTTCCTGAGGAATGGCGTTTATCAACTCCTTGTGAGCTGTCATCACCTTATAGGATCTGCTAAATACACAATGTTCAGGCTGCTGTTTCAGCAGAGTGCAGGAGCCTTGTCCATGGGCATTTAAATATTCCTTGGAAACATTTAAACACCCGCACTGGAAACCTTGAATATTGTCCTGCTTCCCAGGAGGGGCTGTCTGGGACAATAATATTTACTACTATTATTATTATTATTGTTGTTATTATTATTATTATTATTATCATAATAATCATCATCATCATCCAAACAAAAACAACCAGCTCTACTTTTTTCAATGAAATCAGAGGCAGGTTTTTTTTTTTTAAATTCTTTGCTTGTTTATTTATTTCATACAACTCTTTCCTTGAGGAGAAGAACCTGCTAGGAAGGAGTTTTTATTCAAACCTCCCAATCAAACCTGGGCACTTTATCATCCGCCCTTGGCTGGGTCCGAAGTGATAGGAAGAACCCTCAGGACAAAGGGACAAAACAAAAAAAGGCATTTGGAGAATCATTAAACCACAATCGAGCCTAATTGCTTCGCATTGGTTGGGAAAAAAATCCAACTTATTTAACTTTACCAGAAAGCTGATATGTGGAACTGGTAACTGGCCTTCAAGAGGGTTTAGTTTTATTTTATTTTATTTTATTTTATTTTATTTTATTTTATTTTATTTTATTTTATTTTATTTTATTTTATTTTATTTTATTTTATTTTATTTTATTTTATTGTATTGTATTGTATTGTATTTTATTGTATTGTATTGTATTTTATTGTATTGTATTGTATTGTATTGTATTTTATTGTATTGTATTTTTCCCACACCTGAGAATTAATATTTTAAATCTTCTGGAGCAAATTTCTACTCTCAGCAACACCAAAATAAATCTGTAGTGAGAGCATCACAAACTCTTCTAGTTTGGAGTTGTGGCTTTCCAATTCTGTTTGGGGACCTCGTGCTCAGCTAATAAATAGTAGGGGAATGACATTTGGCCTTAAATATGTATTTAAAGGAGTCACCTTGAATGAACCGGGCTGCTCCTGCTCAGGAGGAAGGAACATTTAAGGAGATGCTTTGCAGAGAGGCTTAGGCAAGGCTTTCTTGTCTGCACTGTAATTTATGGGTGCAAATTTCGGTAGTCTGAACCTCTTTATCTGATCTGGGTGGACATTCCTGGGGAGGGGGAAGGGACCCTGCCGATTTTTGCATCACAGGAAAGTGGTCTGAAAAGGCAGAATGGAAACAGGCGCTGGGGGGAGGAGGAAGTGCCTATATTTTATATTTAAAATCCTTCCCCTTTTCTGGAAAAGAGCACTTGTGAAATAGATTTTCATAAAAGGAGGTTTTTATAACAATTTCGTAATTCCCCATGCCAGCCCATGAGCAGCTCTCCCCATCTTACCAGGGCTGGGCTTTTGCTTCCCAGCCACTAAAACTGAACTTGTTTGCATGGATTTGGCTGTCTGGGCCCAAGGTACCAGCCCAGAATCAATGAAATGTTATTATTGAATAATAATAATGGAATTATTGAGGTGGGATTGCAACAGAGGAGACCTTTTCATAGTTCATCCCCCGTTCTCCAGGTTGGCACAGTGCAGGTGGAGCCAGCCATGCCCACAGAAAAGAAAGAAGTTTATTTTTAATTCTGTATTCCTGACAGTCAAAAACGATTGTCAGAAAGCTGTTTGAGGGATTCTATTCCTCTCTCCCTTTCCCATCACCTTGCTCAAGCAGAAGGGATCCCAGCTGGGAGATTTTCCTGCTGCCACAGCCACCATTTCACAGCAGCCCCGTGTTAGAACCAAATGGTGGCACAAAGGGCTCTGCTCATCATTCATCCCCCAGCTGTCTGCTTGCCTCTGCCACCCTCCTTGTTCTCCTCCTCCAATAAAACCTTTCACTTAGAGAAATTCAGAAAAAAAAAAAAAAAAAAGCCTTAATCCCCCTGTCCCTGCAACATCAACCCCACAGGTTAAGGCACACTTCAATAGTTAAAATCAAAGAAACGGGGCCTTCCAACAATGGGGCCTTTTTAAAAAACCTCCTACACATCTATTTATAAACCACCTAATCTCAAAAATCCTTATTACCTATCGTGTTACTTTAAATCATGGACATGAGGGAAAGGGAGGCTCGGCATTCAATTATCCTGCTTGCTTTAACAAGGTGTGTATAATAAATGAGCAGTTCTTAATTGACTTCGATGCAATTTGACACTGCTGGAGTAGGAGGAAGAGGGAGCCATAAAGAAAGAAGACACGCAGCTTAAAGATGTTAGACAACACAGTTATTTAGAGCATGAATTTCATGACATTAAATTAATTAACCAGTATTTAAATTAACAATATTTACTGTAAAAATGATCACAAGCAATGCCGTGCCAGTAATTATGTTTTACATGGCTTTGTGCTGTCACAGGTAATGCTGTACCATTGGTTAAAAGGTAAAATTCTCAAGGTTTTAATAGTCCTTGCTAAAGAAGTATGCTTAAAAATGGAATTTCCTATTTTATGGGTTGCTTTCTTCAAATTAGGCCTTATAAAAACAGATAATGCAACAATAAAACCCCTGCTCATAAATATTTGATCTGGGCAATGAATGATGCACACACACAATCTCTGGATTTAGATGAATTTCCTTAATTTACATTTGGTGTTTACGAGACGTGGGGCAGGGCTTCGGAAGGGACATTTGTCACTGCAGCCCCACTGCTCGGGGGGTGCCGTTTTTGGGCAGCACTGTCCATGCACAGGTGAGGCTCCAGGCTGTGCTTTAGCCTGGCACAAAGCCCTGCTCACCCTCAAATCCCTGTAGGACAGGGAGGGGCAGGGACTGGGCACCCCCATCCCAGCCCCGGGATCGCTGCCCTGGGAGCAGCACCTTGGCAGTGCCTGTACGGATCCCTCCAGGTGAGCCCTGCTCCCTTCAGGTGCTGCCACCTCAGAGGAGCCTGGCAGAGCCCAATTCCACAGCCAGGGCTGAGGAAGTGCCTGGAAAACACGAATGACCCTCAGCAGCTCTGGACAAAACCCCTGCCAGAGCTGCAGGCAGGATAAATGCAGGCAGGATAAATGCAATCAGGATAAATACAGGGGCTCAGGGCTGTACCATCCTCATCCTCCCCAAGCCCCTTTCCTGCAGGGTGGGACACAGCTGGAATGAGCAGTGCTGGTGCAGCTCCCTGAGCCCTGCTCCAGGGATTCCTCTGTGGAAGCAGCTCCCTCCTCCTCCTTGCTGTGCTGAGCAGGGGTGTGCTGAGCAGGGATGTGCTGGGCAGGGATGTGCTGAGGGATGTGCTGGGCAGGGATGTGCTGGGCAGGGATGAGCTCTGAGCAGGGATGTGCTGGGCAGGGATGTGCTGGGCAGGGATGGCTCTGAGCAGGGATGTGCTGGGCAGGGATGTGCTGGCAGGGATGAGCTGGGCAGGGATGTGCTCTGAGCAGGGATGTGCTGGGCAGGGATGAGCTCTGAGCAGGGATGTGCTGGGCAGGGATGTGCTGGGCAGGGATGAGCTGAGCAGGGATGTGCTGAGCAGGGATGTGCTGGGCAGGGATGTCTGGGCAGGGATGTGCTGGGCAGGGATGTGCTGGGCAGGGATGTGCTGAGCAGGGATGTGCTGAGCAGGGATGTGCTGGGCAGGGATGTGCTGAGCAGGGATGTGCTGGGCAGGGATGTGCTGAGCAGGGATGTGCTGAGCAGGGATGTGCTGAGCAGGGATGTGCTGAACAGGGATGTGCTGAACAGGGATGAGCTCTGAGCAGGGATGTGCTGGGCAGGGATGTGCTGAACAGGGATGTGCTGAACAGGGATGAGCTCTGAGCAGGGATGTGCTGGGCAGGGATGTGCTGAACAGGGATGTGCTGAACAGGGATGAGCTCTGAGCAGGGATGTGCTGAGCAGGGATGTGCTGAACAGGGATGTGCTGAACAGGGATGAGCTCTGAGCAGGGATGTGCTGAGCAGGGATGTGCTGAACAGGGATGAGCTCTGAGCAGGGATGTGCTGAGCAGGGATGTGCTGAGCAGGGATGTGCTGGGCAGGGATGAGCTCTGAGCAGGGATGTGCTGAGCAGGGATGTGCTGGGCAGGGATGTGCTGGGCAGGGATGTGCTGAGCAGGGATGTGCTGGGCAGGGATGTGCTGGGCAGGGATGTGCTGGGCAGGGATGTGCTGGGCAGGGATGTGCTGAGCAGGGATGTGCTGGGCAGGGATGTGCTGGGCAGGGATGTGCTGAGCAGGGATGAGCTGAGCAGGGATGAGCTCTGAGCAGGGATGTGCTGGGCAGGGATGTGCTGGGCAGGGATGTGCTGAGCAGGGATGTGCTGGGCAGGGATGTGCTGGGCAGGGATGTGCTGAGCAGGGATGTGCTGGGCAGGGATGTGCTGGGCAGGGATGTGCTGAGCAGGGATGTGCTGGGCAGGGATGTGCTGGGCAGGGATGTGCTGAGCAGGGATGTGCTGGGCAGGGATGTGCTGGGCAGGGATGTGCTGAGCAGGGATGTGCTGGGCAGGGATGTGCTGGGCAGGGATGTGCTGAGCAGGGATGTGCTGGGCAGGGATGTGCTGGGCAGGGATGTGCTGAGCAGGGATGTGCTGGGCAGGGATGTGCTGGGCAGGGATGTGCTGAGCAGGGATGTGCTGAGCAGGGATGTGCTGAGCAGGGATGAGCTCCTGTGTGCTCACTTCAGGCCGTTCCCTCTTTTGGCATGGGAAGCACTGAGCCAAAACCCTCCTGGGGAAGGTCCTTCACCTGCATTGATCTGTTTTACAACTGATTTTGCTACCTGGTGTTACTACAGATACTTTTGGCACCATCCTCCATTAGAGCAGGCAGTTTCACCGTCGTCCTCCACTCACTACTGATTTTCTACCATTGCAACTCCAAATCTGTCTTTCAGCCTCTGCCCTCAGCAGGGCTGGGACAGGAGCCAGGGTGCAGTAATTCTTATCAGAGGGATCACCCTCAAACTCTAACCACAGGAATAAGGTGTTACAGATTCCTAGGTCTGATGAACAATGTACTTCCATCCCCGAACTTGAGCAAAGCCAGGCTTGCGAGCACTCGGGAAAAACGAAATGCCACGAGAGCAGAGGATTCATAACAGGCTCTGTCAGCTCTTGCCATCACTTAGGTATGATTTGCATCAACATTTCCAGCTGCTGACTATTTACAGTTGCACAGCTATTATGTCTTCCATCAGCTGCTGAATGAACAGGTGTTTACCATTGTAGGGGCTGCAGGGGGGATGATGGATGGAAACCAACAGCCCTCTGATAGGAAAACTGTTCCCTGAAGGAAGCAGCAGAGTGCTGAGGAGGGATATAAATTTAGCTAAGTTGCCTAACAACCTCTAATTTTATTACTGACTTTTCTTTGGGCTGGCAGGAGAGGAGGGCTCGGGTTGTGGACAAATGTGCTGCTCTGGCTGGGGCTGAGCTGGTGGCTTCTTTGCCAGGGGAATTATTCCCTCACTTCTGGTTCCTGTGATCAGTCCCAAATTTGTCCTTTGCTTAGGTGGGGTCAGTTTGGGATATTGGGAATTTGAAGACCCCTCCAGAAAGCCCTGCTGAGCTCAGACATCGCACCAGGGAACCCCAGGATGTGCTTTAAGTTCTCACTTTTGCTTTGGAAGGACGATTAGGGAGACAGGAAGGCTTGGTCTGAATCAGGAGCTTCTCCTTTTGTTGCTCTTCTGGGGGAACCTCTCGTTAAAAGCTGGACTCAATGATCTTGGAGGACTTTTCCAACTGGAATGATCCTGTGATCCTGTTCCCTCCTTTTGTATGCCCTTCCCCACTCACATGTGCAGTGCCAAATGTGCCAGCACGGAGCTCCAGGCTGCAGTGCAGAGAATAAGCTGGGACTGGCTGCCCTTCCCAATTAATAATGTTCTTAATGATGACATTATTAATATTAATTAATCCACGCATCACAGATCAGGAGCTTTTGAGTTAGACACTGCAAAATGCTAAAAGGAAAGAACAAGCCCTTTCCCCAAGAAGTTGTTTGCCAACACTTTGGGATTGTATGCCAGGATGGAAACCCCTTGGATTTGCCTACATGGGCAATTTTTCTGGTTTACTGAATTCTATTACACAACTGGACTGTTTTCCAAAGTGAAGAGTCATCAATGACTTTTCAATATTGATATAACTGGAGTGGTTTAAAGTCACCATTTGCTCTGTACCAAGGATGTCACAACCATACAAATTAAATTGTATTATTTGTTTTCAGAAGAGCAAGCGAAAATGGTATGAGGGCACAGTTAATATTCAGGGGGAAATTTATGTCCTAAAAATCCAGTTTGCTTGTTCCAAAGCCAGAAGTCTTTGGCGTAGACAAAGATTGGATTGTAGCTGGTTTGAGTTTAAAAACTTTTTTGAAGTTTTCAGTCCATTTCTGTGTCAGTTCTGTGGTAACACTGCAATCTGTCTTATCAACTCTGCCCCTCCGAAGACGTGCGTTCAGCCAGTCCTATTTCCCTGAGCACTTTAAACATGTGCTTAACTTTAAGCACATGGTTCACTGGGTTTTATTAAATAAAATAGTAAAAAAAAGAGAATAATTGGCACAGTCTCCCCACTGCAGTTCCCAGTGCAAGCCCTGATGACAGTCTAATGACAGCACAGAGCGTGCTCTCAGCTCCAGGCTGGGCTCTCTGTGGGGAGCACACACAGCCCTGCTAGGAGTGGAAAGTTATATCCTTGAGAGTTCTCCCTGCTGCCAAATTTTCAGGGGCCCGAGCAACGACAGACCAGAAATCAGGAACAATTTCAGCAACAAATGTAATGAAAAGTTGTGATCCCATTAGGGTTTTATGCCTTTCAAAGCAGGTCTAAGTTAAAGTAAGTTCAGAGTAAAATGACCTTCACTTTTTTGTGCTGGTAAATGAACTTTTAAATGCTGTTCTGACAGCCAGGAGTGAACCTCACAGGAAGAACAATTCCTCAATTATTTTGCAAGAGCTCCACCACGGTGTCATTGCCTCTCCCAGGATGTTCTGGGGAAGGCTGGGCCCCACCTTAGCTGGATCCCACTTCTCTGGCTGGGAATGAGGAAGATCCTTGTGTCCCAGCAGAACGCAGGGAATGGGGGCATTGCTGGGATGGGGCAGGAAGGGGCTAAAAATGACCCCAAGCCCCAGAGTGTGGCACAGGACAGCAGCACCTGACCCTGGTCCTGACCTTGTGCAGGTTATTCCTTTGTACTTCAGCAGGTTCTGTTGATCCCTGCTGCTTTCTCTTGGTGCAGGTGGTTATTTATTGGTGAAATCCTCTGCTCTGAGTCTGGCTCCTCACAGGACCTTGGGCTGTTCTGCCAGGCTGAGGGAAATCAGGGATGAGGCCCCTGGGAATGGGCTCGCTCTGCACCAGGCCCCCAGAGTGCCCTTCACACTCACTTTTGTTTTAATTTTCCACCAGATTGACTCGGGAGCAGTCACACCCAAGGTACACCGGCATAGCTGGCAGCTGAGTCAGGCTGCTGCACCAGCCCATGGACTCAGTTTCAGTTGTGCAAATTAAAAAATAACCAAAGCCATTGAATAGAAGTCACCCTTCCGAATCATCCCCCAGAGGGTGAAGAGTCAGCTAGAGGAAACACAGCAGAACAATAATATTTTTATTCTGTTTTTAGTACAAAAACAAGGAGCAACTATGAGGCAACAAATTAATTAGAATAAAAAAGTCCCTTAGTGTAACGCTTAGGTTTCAGATATGAAGTGATCAGTGCCATATCTGAAATATCTTAATTTCTTCATGCAAAGCTATATTCCAAGAATTACTTTCATGCGTGTGATGAAAACCAGCCCACACGGGCACCTCCTCTTTCTGCTCCTGTGCTTGTGCACCACTAAATTCGTGTCATCAGCTGCAGTAACAGACATTGATTCAGAAATTTGGTTTTCCACATTTCCAAACAGAAGGCCACGGCCCGAGAGGAAATAAGGAGTTTTTTCAGTATCCTCAGTTTCTTTAGGCTGTTACCTGACTTTAAAGAATCGGTGGATATCATTTATTACCATCCATTATATTTTGGGGTGAACATGTCCTTATGTAAACAGCTTGCTTTACAATTAAGCTCACTAATTAGCCCTGTAATAGACTCACTACCTGTTTGGCCTGAAAGTAAATCAAGGAGTGTGTCAGAGCATCCTGTTAAGGGATGATGTTGAAACCTTCCTGGTGTGTATTCAGGAAAATTAAGCACAACTACCAGAACGTATAGCTACAAAATGAGTTCTTTTATTTCCTTCTGATAACATCCTGCTAGAAAAACTCCATTTCCTGCATGCTCTGGCCTTTGGCTGTGCCACAGAGCAGTGGTGCCTCGCTAAATCCGTGGCACACACAAGCTCAGGGGTTTATGACCATTTTGTTGACATGTTCCTCTAAACCCAGACCCAGCCCAGCTCTGGTGTTTGCCCATGGGCTGCATCCACGGCGGGTTCTCCCCAGACCTGTGCTCGCTGTTGTTGTTCACATTGTTTGGAAAGTTCACGATTGCACAAACAGCGCCAGGGTGTGAGTAAGGGATGTGTCAGCCCTGATTATCCTGGCAGGGTGTATTTACAGTGCTCAGCTGAGGCTCCTCAGCATCACAGCTTCCTCAGGGCACAGCCCAGGATGGAGCTGGGATCTGTAGGGTAGAGACAACACGTGGTTTATCTTGTAGGAACTGTTTCCTTATCTGTGTCCTAAAGAAAGCACACCCCAGTGAGCAGTTTTATATTTAGAGCCTTGTAAACTGTGGTGCCTCTTGGCCAGGAACTCTTGAATCTGGGTCAGGATTCTCACACGGTCCTGACTGACAAACTGAAAGGGGAAATTTAGGTTGGATATCAGGAAGAAATCCTTTCCTGTGAGGGTGGGCAGGCCCTGGCACAGGTGCTCAGAGAAGCTGTGGCTGCCCCATCCCTGGAAGTGTCCAAGGCCAGGTTGGAGCAGCCTGGGACAGTGGAAGATGTCCCTGCCATGGTAGGGGTGGAACTGGATGATTTAAAGGTCACTTCCAACCCAAACCCTTCTATAATTCACCACTGGGATTCCCCTCTGCTACCCAAATCATATAAGGTATCACCACTAATATTTTTTTTCAAGTAGGAATTTTCCAGGCTGATTCTGTGTGATGGCCCATGGGAGCTACATATCATTTACCATCATTTCCTTTGATCCCTTTTTGGTGAAGGAAGCATAAAGAAAATCCCTGTTTCTTGCTATGTGAACCAGAGTGCAGCTCTGGACACTTGATTGCAGTGTACAGTATGAATATTTGATTAATAGTCACTGGAAGCATTTGTAAGGAATTTGATGCATCTGGTTTGAATAAGTATCACACATGGATAAAGTTGTCTGAATTCAGCCAAAATTTCATCATCCTGGAAATACAGCCCTGAGGTTGGAACCTGGCATCTGTGGGGATTGGTCTTTGGGACGAATATTCTCACTGTCTTCTTGCAATTAATGAGTTTTGCTACTGATGCCAAAGGATTCAGGATTTCCCCAGAATTTCCCATATAAAATAGCAAAAATCAGGAAATCTGAAATCAGGAATTAACTCATGTACATCCCTGGTGTGTGGTTTGGGGCCTCTGCAGTTCACACCCCAGTCTGCATCCCACACTCCTGCTACTATTCTGCTGCACTGAGGAAAAATCAAAAAGCAGATTTGATTTTGAAGTGATCCCTGTGTTCTCGTTCCTGGTGGGGTCTGGGTGCCCTGAGCACATTTCCAGGTGGGGAACCTGCACTTCTGTGCAGTTGTGAGTTTAGATCAGGACACCATTGATAGTTTGAGATGCTGCACCTGGCAAACCCCAGCTTGGTGTTTCTCCTGTTTCCTTCCATCAAACAGAAGCTTTTCTGTTGAATATTAAGAATTACATCAATTCAACATGTAGCAGACTAATAATTACTTTTTCCTATGCTAGGGGCAGTAAAGCCTCAGTTCTTACAGAAATGAGTCCAGATCTTAATCTTAGTGAAAGAAATCATCATGTTCCTATTTCCTGAAGTGGAAGCAGGGTTTCTTTTATGATTTCCACTTCAGACCCAGCGAGAGATTTTCTGAGAGGGGAAGGGTTTCTTCCTGCTAATTATTCTTGTCTGATTTCCCTCCATCCTCTTTTGCAAGCATGAACTCCCTCACAAGGGTTCAGTTTGCTTCTAGGATCAATTAGTTCACTGATTTGCTTTGCCTTTTCTTAGGTATGGCCACAAATTGAGGATCTAACTCTTCAAAAGTTCTGCTTTTGGTTTGAGAACCATTTTTTTTTTCCGGGTAAAGTTTTGTTTGCTCTTTTCCCTTGTTCTATTTGTCTATTAATACCCCAGACAGCCCTAGCTCACTTTTAATATGACATGCAACTTCCTTTTTATGGTTGCCAGCTCCTCCTGTTTTGCCATAACAAGTTAAGGACTTTCTGCTGTTTGTAAAACCATCCCGCACTTGAAATCCTCCACGGAAGAATTAAAATAAAAGAAGAAATAAAATCCACGGCTCTATTTTCTGTTGGCGTTATCATGGAATCTCCTTGAATACCTTTATCCCCGTTTCCATCAGGGCTTTCACTGCATCCCTCGCACTGCAGGCAGCGAGAGCAGGCTCAGGATCTGCTCACCGCTGCCGAGACGAGAGGACACGATCTCATTTCTTTGCATCGAGGCACAAGAGGAAAAAGCGAGCCAGAATCGCTCCGTGCCCTGCGCTGGCTCTGGATAAGCTGGAGCAGGACATTCCAGAGCCCTCTGCTCCCATGGGAAGCGCTGGGGCATTGCGCAGGATGGGTTCTTGCAAAAAGGGGAGAAAGATTAAAAATAAAGCAAAGCCTCAGGGAGTGGATGAGCGGGGATCTTGTTCCTTTAATGGGTTAAGTACAGTATGCGAAATCCCAGCGCTGGTTTTTAAAGCGGATAATTCAGCCGGGCCTTACTGAATAGATAAAAGCTTTAAGGACAGGTGCCAGCCCATCAGTCCCCTTCCAGCAGCTGAGGGTTTCAAAGGGTAAGTCACTTGCAAATGTTGCTTTCAATAGGTGAGAAATCCCTGACTAGAATAGGTGCTCGCTGGGCTCGGCCTAAGCGGCACAAAGGGCGCTCAGTGCCGCCTTCCAACTCCCTGCGATTTGCAAAAAATCGCGTTTATTTTGTTTGTTTATTAACTATCTCTGACTTCATGATTTACACCGCTCCGGTTGTTTACCGAGCCAGTTCTGAGCTCGCATTTCTTTGTTCCAATCGCTCAGAGAAGCGAAATCTCCCGTGCTGGAAATGCAATTTTCGGAGAAGCCGTAAAACTGGCCAGGCTTGTTTAAAGCTAAGGAGTTCAACTCTATTGACTTTCCTGCTTTGCTTTGCTGTTTAGTTGTACTTGAGTGACTTCATTAAAAAGGAGGGCAGTTACTTAATCGCACAACCCACCCCGCTGGTGTCATTTGCAGTTTCCTGTTCTATTCTTACTCAGCGAGCTGAACGCGAATTCTTCTTTCCACTTCTGGAGTTTTCACCTGGACCAAAATCTTCTTCCACTGAGCGATCTCCTTCCCATCCTCTTCTTGAGCGACCACAATGGGAAAAAAGATGCTCTGTGGTTTGGTGTAAATGGAGTTCTGGGGGGGTGGATGCCACTTTGGGATCTCCCCGCATTCTCCCGTCCCTTATCGGGCACAGCCTTGGCAGGAGCTGGAACACAGGAACACAGGAACACCCGAGGCCGGCCAGGAATTTCCCCTAAAAGCAGGGATGGTGTTCCCAGGCTCCTGGAGGAGCCCAGCTCCCGGTGCAGGACACAAGCAGTGGCTAAAACAGGGGCAGGCGAGAGGTTTGGGATGCTGGTCCTGCCCTGGAATGGGCGCTGGGGCCTCGGGCAGAGCTGGAATTTGAGAAGGAACTGGGAGCATCTTGGCTCTTTCTTTTCTCCTTTTTAATCTGGGGAGGTCATTAATGCCTCGGTGTTTATTCAGTGAGCAAGTGCTGGAGCTGGCATTACCCGGGCACAGCCACAGCCAGAAATCAGATGGTGGTGTCTGATATTGGACTTTTACACAGAGACGTGCCGAGCTGTGACACTGCTTCTCAGGCACGAGCTTCAGTGCAAATCCTCATTTAAGGAACTTATTTCTCGAGGAGAATTAATGAACCTCAGTTTTGGATGAAAAACACTTTTATCTCCTTATTCTGCCAACTTTGCACCAGACAGGATTCCAACTCCCACTCTGGAATAAACCCCAATCCACTGCAATCCCTCTCTTTTGGTGTCTGTCCTTTTGCCATCTGGGCAGGGGCACCTGGAGGAGGCTGTGGGCAGGAATGTGCTGATTAATGGTTAAATAACAATGGAATTTCACTTGCCTCTCCCTTGGTTTGGGTGCTCTCTCCCTCTCCTGAATCACCCATTTTACATAAAACCCCCAAAGGATTGATCATCGCTGTGATGAATGAATCGAGAATTAATGAAGAAATTTCAGCAGCTCTGCCAAAAAAAATGATCTGGGGATTCTGAAATTGTCAATAAGGGATGGGAAGGTGCTAAACTGCTTGGTTTCATGAAGTGAAGGAGTTTGCCCCTCAAGTGCTGGGACATTTGCAAAGCTTAACAACACAGAGGCATTTAGGGAGAGGAGAAGGCAGCGCCTGATCTGTGTGAGAATTTTTTGAGAGCAGAAAATGCACCTGTAGTTCCCTAAGTTACAACATAGAAAAAGATAATAAAATTTTACAAACCAGTTATATAACAATGTGTTTAAATACGCAGATGTTTGGATCAGTGAGGCAAAAATATGATTCCAAATTGTCGAAAATATGATTCTAAAACATCCCACCCACGTGCCCTGGCGTGGTGTCCCTCAGCCTGCTCCGAGCACCTGAGAGGAGCAGCGTTGTTAAAAACATCATTTCCATCTCCTGTTCTGTGCTGTACAACTGCTTTCCACGTGCTGCTTTATTTTTAGGATGTAGTTAATGGCTCTGTAAGAAATCACACTTTGCATCTTCCCCAGCACCATCCTGCGGTGCTTTTCTGTTAGCTCTGCTCTGGCAATTAAAAAGTTGCATGCAATTATCCCACGCACTTTTAGAGTGGCCTGGCAACAAATGATGCTCAAGTCCTGTGAAAATAACTTTATCTACATTTAAATATCGTGTAAAAAAAGTTCAGGGGACGCGCGGGGTGCGAGGGTCCAGCACAGCCTCATTTTTATTTCATTCCATTCATTTTTCCGCAAGCTCGAAAGAAAACTCAGCCAACACTTTTTGTTCATGGTCGGAAATATTATTGCCCGGTTTGTAGGTGTTTAAACGTTATCACGAATCGCCGTAAATAGAAGGAGGAGGAGGGAGGGGGTATCTATTTGTAAGATGAGAAAAGGAACCACTGCCTATTGTTTGACCTGAACAGCTCCCTGATTGACTGGGAGCAGGAATATCTCCATGGGAACAGATGAATGTCTGGTTTTCATGTGCTGAAATCCCCAATCGAGCTCACAGTGGCTTCACTAACGTGCCACTCTAAATTGGCTCTTTGCGTGCTGCTTCGTACCTTCGGCTAAACTGAACCAGAACAGTTCTCCCGAAGTTACCTCTCCCAAATGCTCATGATGGAATCCAAACACACAACAAGCAACAGCCCATATTAATGCGGTTGTTTAGTCCTGTCGTTGGTTTTTTTTTAATTTTATTTTGTTTGGTCTTTTGTTTTTTTGTTTTTTGTTTTCTTTTTTTTTTTTTTTAAGCAAAGCAGGCAAAATAATTACATGAGATTACGCATTTAGCACGGGCCAGCCTTTTCAGCGCGCTCCCTGCTGCAGATTTGGGTGATGGGGAGGTGTTGTGATGCCTCCTCACGGCACAAGAATGCTGCTGGTTTGGGGGAATTTGGAGAACTCCCGAATCCATTGTGTCCCCGGTTTGCTCCAGCCATTCACAGCTCTCTGCTTTCCCTGCTAAGAGAAGGGAAATGCCACTTGACATCAACGCAGCAGAATCAAAAAATAAGTTTTAAACAGATATTAGAGGTAACAAAAGAACCACAGTAACAATAAAAAAATCCCAATCCAGGTTGGGTGAAGGAGTGATTCCTAAATATTAAACCCCAGTGGTCTTATCTGGACCAGCTGCTTATAATGTCTGTGAGGAATGTGGCACATCAAGTGTGCGAACACTGCAGCTATTGTATCCTAACAGGCTGATTGAACCCTGGATAATTGGCATGTAACCTTCTCTATTAATAGTGCAGACAGATATGTGAATTAGCTGAATGCCTCAGACATATGCCATGCATTAACCAAAAGGGCTTACAATTCTCATAACAACTTGGCTAACTATTACACCAGTAATTATTCTTTAGAACTTGATAATATTAGAGCAAAATCAATAAATAATTTGTAGTTTCGGGCCAGATTATGAATAATCGGTTGCGCTGTAACACGATCGCCGAGGGCTGGGCTGGGAGGAAGACTCGGGGCTGATAGTGGGGCACTTTGATGTTTTTAAAGGGGTCAGAGTGTGATTCTCTGTCTTTGTTTCGCTCTTGTAACTTGAAGGATTCGATAGGCATGAGAAACATTTGGAATAATTTCGGGATTGCTGTTCTTTCTGCGGTACAGGACACGTACAGTCAGGGCCATTGTCTTTAGAGAGACAATAGATTCTTTTCCTTTGTGAAATATGAGGTAGAGGGGTAAATATGGCTTCTTAATTGTTTTTTTTTTCATTACACTGTCTTGCTGTTCTGAACTTCCCATCCTTCCATTGCAGTTGTTTGTCTAGAACGAAATGGCAAAGCCACCTTTTACTTTTTAATGAAGTTGTTCTTGTGCTGAAGTGATAGAGTGCATGATTCAGCTGTGAGTGATCTCGAAAGAATGCAGCATTACAGCACTTTGAAGGCAGAGAAATATCAACTATGGGCAGAGAATATTTAAATGTGGGAGCCCCTGGAGCTGCACAACCTGTCTGAGAGTGTGCGGTAACAAGCTGCTCCAACAGAGCTGTGGGCTTTTTGTTATTTGAGAACCTTGCCTTAGAAAATCTCTTTTCAATTTAGTGGAAAATAATCGGATATTTTAGGATAGAAATTCAAGTTTAGATGCTCCAGCATTCCCAACAATTGTGCTGTTGTTTTGCAAATGCTTTAGTCATTTAAATGCTCCTCTTAGTAATCCACCTCAAGTCAGAGTCAAATAAACACCGACATAAAAGTGTTTTAACCAGCTACAAATACTGCACAAATAGACACTTTCATTTCGGAGGTTTTATTTACATTTGCCCTATCCCACAGGGGCTGAGCTCAAAACAAAGAGTTTGGAAGGTGTTGTGGTGCTCAGGCCAGAACCCAAAGAGCTTCCCAATAAAACAGGAGCTCCCAATCTCCCATTATTCCTTGGCATTAATCTCCCTTCACGCAGAAAATAAACTCTTTGTTGCCCTTGCAATTGTCTCCTGAGCTCGCAGCCACCATCAGCTCACAGAGGTGATATTTTCCTCCACCTGCTGCACCTCTTCTCCAGTTCCCTGGCTTCTCCCTCGGGATCTGCTGGAATTCTTTCTTTATGGCTTTTCAGCCACCCCTCAGCAATGAGACCGCTCCAGACCACCACTCATCTAAGATCTAAAATGAACTTTCTCCTCTCAGACCCCCTGCTCTTAAAGCCCTGCCCAACCTCAGCTGCTGGCAGCGCTGGAAAAGCTCCTGGATCAGGAATGTGCCCTCCTGGGATGGCCAGTGGCCAGTGGGGGTGATCCACATCCATCCATCCTCCAAACCCAACGTCAGATCCTTCTCTAGACCCGGGTCTTGCTTTGGTTTTGCTGCTGCTGGTTCAGCCGTGTCTGTGAGGAAACTGAGGCAGCCTAAACCTTGTAAAGCCCCCTTGGCAGTGCTGGAAAAGACAAGGAGCCGGTGTGGGAGAGGCTGGAACACACTCTGTGCACATGGATCTGCTTGCCATTCTCCTTTCCCATCTTCCCAGTGGAAAGAAATCAAAATGGAAAACTTAACAGGCAACCAGTGCCTACCCAGTCACCAGCACGAGATCTGGAGCAGCTCCCCAGAGCTCAGCTCCCATTTTGGGGTGGAAGAATCAGCTTTGAGCTGATCTTGGTCACTGAGCCCTGTCCTTGCCAGGGATCATTTACATCCCTGGGAGTTTGGGGACTCATTTCCCACCCTCTGTGGGAGCAGTCCCCAAACCTCCTGGTGCAGGTCCTGCTGCCTTTGCTGCTTCCCTCTGGAGCTCTCAGGCCACGGGAGAGCAAAGCCAGACCAGCAGCCCCAACCCTGCAGCCTTGGCTCTGGCAGGCAGAGGTCGTGCCCAGCTTCTCGGGGTGACTTCCCAGGGTTTGAATCTTTGCCAAACACGGGAGTTGTGGCCCTAGTGTCTCATTCCCATTCAGTAGATTGCCATCTGGTTCAAAAGGCATTTTATTCTGATTTGTTGGCAAGTCACAACAATTCGGTACGGTCCTTCACCAGCTCTTGTGGCCATAATAATAATTTATAGAAAGATTTTTTTTTTTCTCTATATCCTGGCAGATTTGGGGGGGAGTGAATGTCTAAGAAGACTTTAAATTATGCTTGCTTGAACTCAAATAGGAGGGGTTTTTTTGTTGTTTGATACCTCTGATACTTTCATATGTCTAAACTGCGCCGTCTATAAAATGTATATAAACTTGTTTTCTGAGAGGCATATATTAAACTGTACATTCATTTCCATCCTGCCTATATTTGGTACACTTTAACTGTCTCTGTGTACACAAAATATATCACTCTGCAAGCCTGGATTCCTGCCTTTCCCTGGGAAGATGCAGGAAGACAGATACCCAGCTTTGGGAGTTCTCTGGCTGCATCCATTCCTCAGGTTTCACGTTTTCCTCGCTGGCAGACGTGCCCCAGTCAGCAGCCAGGAAAAGGCCAGGAGAAGCTGGGATCAATACAAAAAGCTTCAGGAGCGTAGGAAATCAAGCACTTTGAAGTAAAATGCAGAACTGGATTTCCCAAGCCTGTTTGTCACCTCGGGGAGGGGACAGGAGGAGCCGGTGCTGGATTTAAATGTTCACGGAGGAGTGGGGCTTGGAGGAGTTCAGAGCCAGCTTCAGAGATCACACTGCCCGTGAGCAAATCGCTTCAAAGGCCCCTTGCTGAAGGAAAAAGGGAATAAACTGGTGATTCTGTGTGTCACCAGCACTGGCCAGTGCCAGGAGTGAACACTGAGCCGAGAATTCATGGATTTTACAGCTCCAGCTTCCCCGAGGAGCAGGGCTGCAACTCACAGCTGCCTGTGGGTTTGAGCAGGACAGCTGAGGCTCTGACCTGTGAGCACCCACCTGCCCTTTGGATGCTCCTGTCCCAGGGACAGATTCCTGGGCATGGATCTGATGGAAAATCCTCCCTGTGGGTCAGGGTTGTCCAGACTGGAACCTGTGTTAGGACTCAGCATCACCAAAGATGCTGGATCATCCTCCAGCCCCTCCAGCATCAATGACTGCCAGATTGCATCTCCGTTTTGGCTGCCCTGCTGTCTCTGTTCTGGGCTGAGCAGAATTATTTGGGCTGTTTTCTCTGGATTATTAAATCAGAGTGGACATTGTTGTTCAGGATTGGGAAGAATTTTTAGAGAAAGGTGTCCCTGCCCATGGCATGGGATTGGAATGAGACCATCTTTAAGACCCCTTCCAACCCAAACCCAAACTGTTCTGGGATTCTGTGACTTCAGGGGTGAGAATCCTTTACTTCTGAGATGAGGGAAGATTTGCTTTTCCTTCAGTTGGGAGGACCGGGTTTGCCAGGCTGGGATAACCTGAGGAGTCTCCTCAGCTGGAAATGGAACTCTCCTGCCTGATGTTTGACTGAGGGTCGTGCAAAGCACAATAGCAAAGGTTTTTGGCATTTGTCCATCAAAGCAGGGAAATATGTTTCTGCTTTGGCCCTTAATGCCCACCCACCATCACGATTTTCTCTCCTGCTCCTGAGCAGGATTAGGTGAGGGGAACAGGAATCTGTCTTTGATTTAGGGTGCTTACACATGGTTTTCTCTCTCTTTAGAGTACTGAGCAATGATTTTCAGCTTTTCTTAATCCTGAGAACACCTAACCTTGGGGTAAAGAAGTCCAAATTGGGTAAAAGTTAAAATAAACTTTGGATATATCTCCTATTTATTTTTTCCCATATTCTACCTTTGGTTAACACTCATGGGAAGGTTTCCTTTGTTTCATTTAGCAGCAGCTTTGTGAACTGCTGCCTTCTTGATGCTTAAAAGAGCAGAAGTGTGTGGGCCTGTGGCTGGAGAAAAACTGGAACTGATGCTCCTGGAACTGCCTGCTTGGGTAATGCAGATGGGTTATCCCAGGTGGAAAGGGCTATTAATGCAGATTTGGCCTCTGCATTTAATCCAGATGGCCACCACAATTAACCACAAGGCAGAGGAAATTTTTAAATTGATGTTGATACAGAAAAAAAGCACAATTTTGCACAAGCTGTGGGCCTGTCCCGATCCAGCTGAAAAGGTGGTGAGCTAGAGGTGATAAAATCCTTGCACTGCACGGGGGAACCTTGTGGAGCACGTGGAGAGGGGACAGGAGTGTCTGTGCCAGAGTGGGATTGGGGAACATGGGCTGCTCAGTGAGGAGGTACCAGAATACTCCACAACTTTGTGTTTTGGGCAGCATTTTGAAGCTCCAGTTTGGATTCCTCTGGGATGGGACATTGCTCAGGGGCAGGACCCACCTGTCCAGCCAGTTTTGGGACATTGGTGCAGTGTCCATCCAATGGGCTCAGTGGGCAGGAGCCATTCCATACCCAATTTCCTCCTAAAAACCAGGAACCATAACAATGAGGGATAATCAAGACCCTGTCTTTATAATTCAGCATCAAAATCAGAAGGGAGACCAGGAATTCTCACTATTAGCTTAGAGTAGAAATCCCAATGTTAATGGAGATTAGGAAAGGTATTGATTTGTCACAGGCCATAAGGTTTCCTGTGTGCCTGACTTTCCTTAATGCCCCTGGGTTTGACAACATTGACTTAATCTATTTAAGGACCTATGATGAAGGATAAAACATCACCATCTGCTAATGTAAACATTTATAACTCACAAAAAAAAAAAAAACCCCATCAAGATATTGGGATAGAGAATAAAATCTTCATCATGTTTAAGAACAAAAAAAAAAAAATAATCCTGAGGTTTTAAATTCAGGGTTCTTTTAAAGCAAATCCAAGAGCAGCTGAGGAAGATGACGAATGGGTTACAAACAGATGCTGGGTCCTGATGAAATGACAGAACTTGGTAGGCAGCAGGATGCAGTGAGCTGAAATCCTGTGTTTTGGCCAAGATGCCTCTGTCAGTGAGGGCTGCTGAAGCTGTGTCCCCATTCAGCCACAGACAGACAGACAGACAGACAGACAGACAGACAGACAGACAGACAGACGTGAGCCGTCCCCACCTTTCCCCACAGACACCCTGAGTCAGAGCTGCTGCCTTCCTCCTGCGAGCACCAGCGGCAGCACCATGGAGGAAGGCACTGAAGGTGAATCACCAGCCTGGTTTCATCACAAATGATGTTCTGGCCCTTTACACTCATCCTTTGGTCTGGTGCATTTCGAAAATGCACATTTTTGATGGGTTTTTGGTGACAGCCGCCAGCACAATTCCTGCAGATCCAAATAAACACAGGAACCCTCAGTCCCTGATGCTGGGCAGCCCCCAACAAATATTGCTGCAGGTGCTTGGGAATGCCAGAAACGGGAGGGCAGGACTGGAGCACCTCTCCCAAACCCACCTTGAGGGGATGTTGGAGCCAAGGCTCTGCTCTGTGCCAGCCTGGCCACACCGTGCAGGGACACAGGTCCCTCACAGCCACCCCTGTCCCTGCTGCTGCTGCTGCTGCCCAGGGGCTGGGAGGGCACCGGGACAGGAACAAACCGGGGCAGGAACAAACCGGGGCAGGAACACACCGGGGCAGGAGCACACCGGGGCAGGAGCAAACCGGGGCAGGAACAAACCGGGGCAGGAACACACCGGGGCAGGAACAAATTGGGGCAGGAGCACACCGGGACAGGAGCAAACCGGGGCAGGAGCACACCGGGGCAGGAACACACCGGGGCAGGAGCAAACCGGGGCAGGAACAAACCGGGGCAGGAGCTCCTGTCCCTGCTGCAGCTCTGTCTGGGCGAGCACCAGCCCGCAGCCCCTGTTGGCACAGCTAAACCTCTCTCAGTTTGGGTAATTTGGGTTTTGGTAACTGCAGAGGTGTGGCAGCTCTGAAGCTCGGGGCTCTGTGCAGGGCTGGGAGGGCGCTGCTGCTCTCAGCCCTCTCCGTGACCCTTTGAGCTGCATCACTCGCATAGGCAGAGAGTAAAGCACAGTTTAACCTGCACTTAGGCCAGCCCAGCGGGGACCTGGCGTGAGAAAGGATGGAGTGAGGCTGCTCTGGTTGCTGCACCTTCCAATCCCGCAGTTCTGCAAATCCAGCATCACTTACACCCGTGACTCCTGATTTCACACACTGATGTGCAAGCACTGCTCACCTGGGACACAGCCACAGAGCCACCAAATGCTTCGGGCTGGAAGGGACCTTAAAAATCATCTCATCCCAGCTCCCCTGGGCAGGGACACTTTCCTCTAGACCAGGTTCTGATTATCCTGATAATACTTCTGAATAAAACGAATAATTCTTCTGAAACTGCTCTGCCCAGTCACTTCAGAGCCTGTTCACGAAGCTGTTTGTGTGTAAGTCGTGAGTAAGAAGTAGGAATTGTCTACAGTGATAACCACAATTAACATCACACTCTTCCCTCTGAGTAAATCTGTGTGAAGGCTGAACCAGGCTGAGTTTATTTGTTAGTGAAAGAGCACAGGTCCTGTTAAACATCTGCTTTTTGAGGCCGTTGCTTTTAATTAAATGAACATTTTTATCAGAAGAAGATGCATTGCAGCATATTCCTGTAACGTGGATTCCATCTTTTCCCTGCCTCTCAGTCCACGCAGGGCACAGCCTCAAAATCACCGAGGCCAATGGGAATTTTCCTTTGGATTGCAGCGATTGTGGCTCGGGCCCAGGGAAAGCTGCACAGGAGATCCTGGGAAAGGGCAGTGCACCCAAATGAGAGGTTGGTTAATGTAATGTAGACATAAAGCCCAGATTTGAGCAGTTCACAGGTG
The DNA here is from genome assembly GCA_026261815.1 of Monarcha castaneiventris obscurior. Taxonomy (NCBI): domain Eukaryota; kingdom Metazoa; phylum Chordata; class Aves; order Passeriformes; family Monarchidae; genus Monarcha; species Monarcha castaneiventris. Next base: position 4,607,766 of record JAMPIT010000481.1, read on the forward strand.
CCTGGGGTGTAACTGCAGGAATTCCTGATACCTCCACTTCCTGCGCCTCCAGAACGCACGGTGAGGCAGGAGGGAAATCGTTATGATAATTAACTGGTTAAAATAAGAGTGAAGAAATCCAATATCATCAGGGTTCAGCAGTCACCGGGTAGTGCACAGACCTCATGCTGATGCCATGCAAAGAAATTAATTTCAGCTGCAGAAAATAACCATCTCCCAGTCCAGGATGCACGGGCTGCTCCTCCGGGGTGGATTCCTGGCAGCGCTGGGGGGATGCAGGGCACGGTTTGATGATGGGTTTGCTTCAGGGCAGAAATTTGCTTTAAAGGGGAATTCGGATGATCTGGGTTACAACACAATCTTGTAGATCTCAGGGACATTTGGATCTATAGAAATTAGAGTGCTGAAGCCCTGGCAGGAGCGAGGGGAGGGGTGGAAAAGGGGTGGGAATGTCTTACCAATGCTCCAGCCGGAAAAAAGATACAGATAATCATCTACACCTAACACAGTGATATGGAAATATCATTTAACCTGGGCAAGTCGTTGGGGTTTTGTTTATTTGGGATAAATAACTTTACTTTGTTCATTTTGACAGGAGAATACTATAGATCATAATTATATTATTATTATATTATTAATTGATAGAATATATTATGTTGTTTTATATAAGATGAATACTAGCATATTGTAGTCTAAGAACAGGGGCAACCCTTTTCCTTGAAGGAAAAATAACTTCACTGGGGATTCCAAGTGTCCAAAGCTGAAGACTTGGTAAGAGGCAAATCCATGGAAAGAGAAAAAAAAAAGGGGAGTGAACACACGTGGGAATGCTTCCTTTCAGTAATCTTTCGGAAAATCCTCTCAAAAGAGGGGAAAATATTGAAACAGAATTCGGAAAGTAAACAAATGAAAGCCCATTTCAGGCTGGGGGGGAATTGCCAGCTGGTTCTGCGGGGCCGGGAGCTCGGGGGCAGCGTTTCTCACGCAGTGTCTAAAGGGTGCTTCCCCCAAATGTTTTTTTAATCAGTCCGTTTTTAAACAATGCGAGCTGACAGCAGCCCTTTAATATGCATCGCCCAGGCTCTCGGAATTGTGAGGAGAAAGGACGAGGAGATTTCCCTGGATTTCGGAGCGTGGTCTGGAATTTCATAGGTGCAGAGAAAAGGCAGCCTGGCTTTGAAGTTTTCTGCTTTATATGCTAAACAGTGCTGTTGACTGATTTACTGCGATTTCACATTCAGGGGGTGGGGAAAAAGGGAAGCCACGACTTTTTGTGGAGTGCGATGAGGAATTATTGACAGATAGGGATACGAGTTCCACTTGCTTGCAAATTTGCTTTCAAACCCGACAAGTTCACACAAGCAAGGGCTCGTAGCAGAGCAGTGCAATATTTAGTACAGCCCTGCCACATCTGGCGAGCTGCAAACATCACCTGGCTTTCCAGCGGGGGAAATGCAGGATTTGCAGGCAGCACAAATGTATTTTTGATTTTTTCTAAAATGGAGCGCACCCCGCTCTTCCACTGGTGTTAGCAAAGCTCCTTAACCTCTCTTTCCAGTGGATGTTTAAGATTCCTGGAATATTTTGTCTCCACCAGAACATTTAACCAGGCTGATTATGCATCGGTGGCAGGGATGCGTCCTCAGCAATAAATTCATATTCATGGGGGGAAATGAACTGTGGAGCATCTGTGGAGTTCCAAGACCAAAAACCTTTGGAACAAAGAAATTCCTCCCAAGGAGTGACCCAGTGAATTGTGCCCTGAACACTTGGGTTAGGAGGGATCTCTTCCCATGATTCAGGAATAAATACCAGGCTGGATGTGGAAATACTGGAGCACGTTGTACAGTCTGGTGTCAGAATGTGCACTTCTAAGAGCAGTTAAAATAAAAAAAAAAGCAATGATACAAAGCAATGAGCAAGAATTAAATAGAGGTTTTGTTTTAGTGCCTCTGAAAGAAAACTGTCTCCTCTAGGAGAACACTTCTTCCTCGATAGCATATCATTAGTTGCTTCTTTACATGCTCTGGAAAGATGTGTCTTTGAATCTTTATGTGTGGCAAGAGGCAGAGAAGGGTGGAGGATAAAAGAGAGCTAAAAATAGCAGGAGCATCTGAATGCACAAATGCAGAACTTGTCTGCAAAACGGGTAACAAAGGCAAACACGCCTCAGCACATCAAAACATTACTTTTTGTTAGCGGGTATTTCTGCTCTCCAATGACATTTCTGTTGGGAAGGAAATTCTGCCTCCTCCTCTGGCAATAAGCAGCAGGACAAATTTCATTCACTCAATTCCCCAAAGTGGAATTTGCTCCCTCACAGTCCCACTTAACCCAACCCTTCTGTGCCGTGGTTTCCTGTCTATCAATTGAATTCTCAGGCATATTATTATTAAGTCATTTATACGTTTTTAAAGCACTCGGATAGCTCATAAAAATGATTGCAGGAAAGCACATTTGTACTGGTACACCTTAATAAACCCAGATCATGCCAGGCACAATTAAACTCTTTTTTATGTCCCACCATGCAAATCTTCCTGTAGAGCTTGAAGTTTAACTTTCAAAGCTCAGCTGAGTTTATTCAACTGATTACTATCTAATCCACCCACCCATCATCCCACACTCCCTCAAAAAAATGTTCAAATCCTGCCCAGAGTGATATTTTTATTTTTAAACTTGAATGTCTAAGCATTCCTCACAGATGTGAGAAAACTTGAGGCTTAACCATTGCAGCAAAGCCGCTCTGGCATCAGGCAGGACCCAGCCTCTGGAGAAATCGGGGTCCTCAGCAGAGAATTGGCTGCTCTGCCCCAGCACGGAGCCACCTTTGGGCACCTAGCAGCCACCTTTGGACACCTGGTAGCCGCCCTTGGATACCTGGTAGCCACCTTTGGACACCTGGCAGCCACCTTTGGGTACCTGGCAGCCACCTTTGGGTACCTAGCAGCCACCTTTGGACACCTGGTAGCCACCTTTGGGTACCTGGCAGCCACCTTTGGGTACCTAGCAGCCACCTTTGGATGCCTGGCAGCCACCTTTGGATGCCTGGTAGCCACCTTTGGGTACCTGGCAGCCACCTTTGGGCACCTGGTAGCCACCTTTGGACACCTGGTAGCCACCTTTGGGTACCTGGCAGCCACCTTTGCATACCTGGTAGCCACCTTTGGATACCTGGTAGCCACCTTTGGATACCTGGCAGCCACCTTTGCATACCTGGTAGCCACCTTTGGATACCTGGCAGCCCCACGGCTGCCACGAGGGAGGGTTTGGCTCCTTTGTGGCACTGGCAAAAGGAGCTGCTGCCCTGCTCCTGTGCCAGCTGCAGCCGGGGGCACACGGGGTGGTTTTCCAGCATCCCAGCAGGGATGGCACCCAAAGAGAGCTCCGGGCACAGCAGCACTGCTGGGACACCGTCTGTGGGTGGAAAAGCAGGCACGGGAGGTGTTTGTGGTGAGAGGTGGGGCAGAGACACACCAGGGACAGTTTGGGGGGTGAGAGGTGTCGGTGCCACCCCTTATTGACCCTCCTGGCACCTCCTCCATTTCCTTTATCACTTCTGACCCTCAGGGCAGCCACATTTGACTCCGTTTGAATATTCCAAGCCCGTGTCCAGCGCCCTTTGCTCGCTCAGTGCTGGAAAGAGGATTCCCAAGTGATAATTTATTTCTTTTATTTGAAATATCTGACCTGGCTCGTTGGGACACCAGTCTGACCCAAAAGCCTTGGCAGGGCAGGGAAGGGCAGGGCTGGCACCATTCCTGGCAGAGGCCACTCCAGAACCTGTCGGAGGCTTTGCTGTGCAGAGCTGTGTCCCATGGAGATGTTCTGTAGGAAACATTTCACTGCACTGGGCTCTGCAATTCCCTGGGCTGCTGCAAACAAGCAGAACTTGTTGGTACTCAGGGCAGCTGTGAATATTTATGGCTGCAGAGATCTCCTCCATTCTTTTTTAATCTAACTACATCAGTAATTGCAATTAGCTATCAGCAAACCTGCCCAATTAATGCAGGTAAAGCTCAGCCTCTGTCAGAGCCAGGGCTGTGCTGGGGAGGGCTCAGCTACCCTGGGACATTTTGGGGTACAACAGAATGGGGTTTGTTGTGCTCAGACAGGGACTATCAAACCATGGCAGCTGAGCAGGACAGAAGGAATCAGCAATTTGGTCCCTCTAGGAAATCCTAGTGCCTGGCCAGGGGATCACAGAGGGTCCTGGAGGCAGCTCAGGGCTCCTGGACACCTCGATACCTCTGGGGTTTTGTGGTGTGAGAGAGCCAAAGATCCTGTGGGGTTTTATTGTGGGGAAAGAATGATCCCCAAGATGAGCCCAGGAGGGATTCCTCAGGGCAGCCGAGTGGAAAACCCTCCTGAGGAAGCGCCTCAGACAAAACCCCAATTTTAATGTGTCAGGGCAGCTGCTGGGCTGCACCATCCATCTCTGGGTCCGTGAAAGTCTGACCCCTTTGGTGTGAAAAGGGCTGTGACCAATACCCTGTACCAGCACTGCCTGGGCCATCCCCAGGCTCAGACACTGCACACGTGGGCTATCAGGAGGGGACTAATCCCCTCTGCTTACGCACAATTTTCGGATCACAAACCCAATTGCAGTGTTCCAGAGCTCATAAAACCCCCTTGAGCTCAAGGTACCCCTGTCAGGGTGCAGAGCTGTGCTGAGCACCCCTGGCGAAATAGGGAAGAGCCCCTGGAAAACCCTGGAGTCTGGGAAAGCCAGAACTGCCAGGAGTTAATTACGGGGGATTAAGGGCCCGGATGAAAAATAACAGATGTGAGTGAACAGCAAGTTTGCAAGCAGCACTATGACCAATCAATATAAAGCTGTGTTTAGCAGGAGATTATGCACCAAACGTGGCAGGGAGATTAAAAAAAGCAAAACTCTTCCTACTTGAAACCATATTTGAAATGCTGGCAGCATGCAAAACACCCAATTATGAAAACAGCTACCACTGCTGGGGGAACTTCTCCTTCTTGTTCCTACACAAGGTGATTCTTAAAAGCTTGGCTTATTTTCCTAGTTTGTTTTCACTCAAGCCAGAACAAAGTGAAGCCCAGGTAGTAGAAGTGCCTTAAATAGTTACTTGGTTGGCAGAGCATAATTTCAAGTCCATTTTGCATTTATATACGAGAGTGATTAATCTGAGCTGGAAAGGATGGGAAAAAATAAACATTAGGATAAGCAGATATGATATCAGGAGCTGGCTGTGCTTGAAATGTCTCTTGATTATTGCTGCTAATGCTCGAGACAGACAGGAACTGCAAATAAATAAATAAATACGTTCTGTTAATATTTGCTGAAATTTTTGAACACATTCCCTCTGGCTCTGCTTGGATCCCGGCTCTCTTCTGCTTTCTGGGAACATATGTGTGATTGACTTTGAGAACAAATGTTTGGAGAAGTTCAAAGTTTCTAAAACTGGCCCACATTTGTATTTGTGTCAGAGATTTGTGCACTTTAACCCCAGCTCAGGATTCCTGCTTAGGACAGGGCTGGCACCCCAGGTGAATCCCTGCCTGCACCAGAGCTTCTCCCATTGTCCTTTTTTACTTCTTTGTGCATCTTTGGGGTTTTAATGCTTCCCCAAAATCCAGACAAGTCAATGATATCAGTCCCTGTGGGTTTTAAAGGACTTCGGATGAGGCAAACAGACAGCAAGCAGCTTCGTGTGAATTTGCTCCAGTACCACAAACTAAAGGATTCAAAATTTTAAAGTCAGAATTGTGGCAAAATGATATTTAAAATTATAAATTTGGGCTCTTTTGCCTTTTTGTCTCTTGAACCTACGTGGCTCATATTTCCCAGCTGCCTTGCTATGCTGGTGATTTACTGAACCAACTGCCAGCCACGTTTCAAATATCAAATGCTGCAGATTATGATCAGCTGGCAAAAACCTTAATTTTTTGAAGCAAGTTTTCCAAAACACTTTAGTAAATCCTGTTGAACGAGCAAATCAAAACACTGTAGGAAAACTTGACTCTAGATGGACGTTCTGCCAAGAAACAAAGAGTTTAACATGAATTTGTGTTTATACTCGAGGATATTCCCCATGCTGCAGCTGGGAGGTGTGATGTGAAAACCCCTGAATAAGTGAATGAGTGTCCCTATAAACAGGCAGCCTGGTGAATGCCCTGGATTTTATCCTGATTTACCTGGATTTTATGCCACCTTAGCTTTGGGAATCACAGGATCCATCCCAGGTCGCTCCAACCTGGCCTTGGACACTGCCAGGAATGGGGCAGCCACAGCTTCTCTGGGCACCCCCTGCCAGGGCCTCCTGACCCTCACAGGGAGGAATTTCTTCTAGTAATTAAAATAAAAGGCAAAATTTGGCTTTGTACAGACTGGCCAGCAGAGCAGCATCACCTCTTCACCCACCTTTATCTTGGGATAAGCCAGACTCAGGTTTCAGGTGTGTTCCAAAAGGCCAAAACTCCAGTTCTGGTTTGTACTACAAGGAGTTGCAGTTGTGTGACTGAAAGCCATTAAGTTTTTCACCTGTTTGCTAAAAACATCAATGAAAAGCTTTCCTCAGGAGCAGGGAAAAACCAAACCAAGCAAACAAAGCCTGTGCCACGATTTCCCCGAGTTTCAGAGCTGTTGTGGCCTTTGATTTCCAGAGCTGTTATGGCCTTTGATTTCCGAGTTTTAGCAGGTCCTGGGACAATGGCAGGAGAAAAGCTGGGAGGAGCTCGGTACAGCATAAGAATACTGCAGCATTCTGAAGCTCTGTTCAGGATTTAGTGGTTTATTTTGTGCCTTTACGACACCAAGGGGCTGCATTATTTGCAATTTGCGGACTCGCAAGGCTGTAAAATATGGCGTGCTTACATTTTGGAATTAAAAAGCCATTTTCAGAAATAAATCGAAGCAGATTGGAAACGAGACAAAAATCTGTTCGTTTCACCAGAAGAATTTGAACAGAAACTGGGCAAGGGTTCAAAGGCAGAGCAGAGCCCAGGATGTATTTGGGTTTGCACGGATGCAGCCAGTTGTCATTTGCTCACTGATCACTAAATCAGAGCAGCGTTGCTGAGGGGGCAGGACAGAATCAACATTCCTCCTTTTTCTCTTCATTGTTCTTATCTCCTGGACAAGTTGATAAGGGGAAAAATAAAGCCAGGACATGAGTAATTACAAGGTCCGAGTGAGCTCCCTTGCCAGTGCTGGGCCAGATCTGTTCTGCAGAGAAAGGGGACACTGGGGGAGAGAAAACTGCATTTTCCTCCACACAGATCATCCCATCTCATTCCAGCAAAATTCCCATGGAAACCCCAGGGCCGTCCAGCACTGTTTATTAAGGGGAATTTTCGTGGTTTCAGATTTGTTTTGGGTTCCTCTCGCGCCATCCGAGCTCTTCAGCAGGACAGGGACAATAAATGCAGTAAGTCCTGTGCTCCACCACCTCAGGCATGGAAATGCACCCAAAGTGTTGCATTTCTCCATGGAATGGCAGCTGCTGCCCTCCTGCAGGACTGGCTGGATGCAGAACTCAAAGAGCTGGTAACAGAAGTGTCAGCTGCAAAAACCCTGCTAGGTTCAAATATTGCTTGCCAGAATCCCAGCAAAACTTAAATTGTTTGAAAAATTAGCATATATTTCTTGATTTGCACTTTTTTCCCCAGTTATTTTTAGCAAGATAAAGAGAATATTTCAGTGGTCCAGGCAGGCCCGGGTCTCCTGCCACAGAGTTTGTTGGTTGGTTAATTTTTATACAGTAGGGGAAAAAGCAAAGGGAAAAAAAAGAAAGAAAGAAGAAAAGAAGTAGGAGAAAAAAAAAAATCTCTCAGAGATTTTCTGACTAATTCTGTTTCTGTATCAGGGTGGTTGTGAAAATGCTGCTGGATGTGGAGATTAATATCAGTCACCAAGCAACTAACGTGGGGAAAAGGATGAGTGTTAGCAGGAAAACAAGGACATGAGTAAAGCAAAAGCAGAGTTCTGGTTGTTCCAGGAAAAAAAAAATCACTTCAAAACAAATTCCAAAACAAACAACACTTTTCGCTTAGAGAATCCAAAACAACACATCAGCATTCGAGTAATTCCTGCCATTGACTGCCTGCCTCTTACCAGCACACACTGCAGCAGGAAATATCTGAGCCCTACAAATAAAAGGCATCCAAGAATCTTTGTTTTCCCCTGAAATGCAAGGCCAATAACTTCTCTCTTATTAACAAGTTCATCTTTTGTTTCCCCAAGGTGCCTTTCTTTTTTCTTCTCTCTTTTTTTTCTGGTTTGTTTTTTTTCTTTTTCCCCTCCGTGTGTGTGCTCTTGGCAAAATTGTTTGGAACAAAAAGAAAGCAGCTTCCCCTCCCGTTGTTTTGCTGTCTTTGCGGGCATTTATTTGCAGGGAGACAAAGCTGAATTTCCTCTGTGTTGTGCTGCATGAAACGTCCCAACATTCCTGTGAATGGAGGCTGCTGAAGACAGCCTGCTCTGGTTTCAACTTGTTATGACAAAAATAGCCAAAAAGGGAAAAAAAAAAAAAAAAAAGGAGCCAGCTTGTCAAATTAGGAATTACATGAGGTCAGCAAATTTGGGAGCAACCGCAAGTGGAGGAGGGAGAAAGAGAGAGACCTAATTAGGGCTGGGGGAGGAGGAAGGGTGGCCCTCGCTGGAGCCCCAGAGCTGCTTTTGATGTCCCGGCTCAGAGGGGCACTCAGGAGTCACCTCTGGTTCTGGTAGCCAAAACCAGGCTTTAATGTGCCCAAAAGCAGCATCCTGCTGGCCAGCACACGCCCCGGGCTGTCCCTGCTGCATGAGGAGCTCTGGGAGCTGGGTTTAGCCCTAAAACCCGGTGCCCTTTCTGGGGTTTTCCTGCTGTACCTGCCCCTGTGAGCTCCAGAGTGAGCTCCTGCAAGAGGCCAGCTCGGAGACAGCTCAGGAAAGGGAGCTCAGCCCCTCTTGGAGAGGTTTGGGCATCCCAACAAAATGATTTTACCGCTTGCATCTTTGTCTGGATGGCACTGGGCACAGGGGGTCCCTTCAGCCTGGGGCAGAAGAACGGCAAAAGTCACATCCAGGAGAGGCTTTGACTCGTGCCAAAGTCTCCTGTTATTCACCCATTTAATTGCAGAAAGCACAGAGAGCCCAGGGTAGCACAGGAGGCTGCAGAGAGAGCAGGAAGGCCAAACTCCTGCATTCTGATCTTCTCCCAGTGAGTCCCTCTGCTTATCTCGTCCAGTGCTGATAATGATCGTGCTGAGCAGCACTGGCAGCATCAGCGCAGCTCCCTCAGGGCTGGGAGAGCTGCAGGAGATGCTCTCCCTCCACCTGTCCACTTTTTAATGCTTGGCAAATTCCTGGATTATATTTTCTCCAATCCCCGTTTATCTGTGTTCCACAGCTCAGCATAAAAATTTTACATTCCTCAAAAATAAAAAAGGTTTCTGCAGGTGTCATCTCATAGGGAAGTTAAAATTAACAGTAAGATTTATACGCGGCCAAAGAGCTTAAAAACAAACAAATAATTGTGTTTTCAAAGAGCACTGTGATTTCTGGGCCAGCTGGGGGGTGTGAGGGTGAAGAGTGTCCTGCCTTGTGAACACTTGGGAATGGCATTCCCAGTTGTTTAGGCTGATAGAGCACAATAAACCATAAGGCAGGAGGTTGTTGAGCCTCTGCCTGGCTCCCAGGGCTGCACACAGAGCAGTGCTGTTCTTGCTGCTTGCCTTTGCTCACATGCAGATGCAGAATCCAAATCAGCAGCTCCAAGTTAACTATTTATTCAAATCAAATTCAACCAGCTAATTGTTCCCCAGCTTTCCCCCCCGCACTATTCATTACTGGGGACGTACAATCGGTCCCCACGGACCCAGCTCAGATGACAAGGCTCTTTTTTGGGCCTGGATTATTAGAGTGTGAAAGTATAATAAACAGTAAATACCAAATTTCCTTGGCAGCAGCCACTCACAGACACAAGCACCTCCTCCCACCCCGATATCTCTGCTCATAAACCCTCAGCCGTGCCCACAAAGAGCGCTGAAACGGGGCACGGAGCTGAGGGGAAAGGGAAAAAAGTGCTTTGCAAATGTTTGTAAATCCTTCCTTGTGCCCTGGGTGATCCCATGTGCAGCACCCAGGGATGGGGAGGTGCCAGGTCGGGACAGAATTCACCTCAAATAAATGTGGCATCTCTGAATTGTCACACCTAGAGGTGGCACATTCCCAGCTGCATTTTCAATCCTGCAGTTTAAAATCTATCCCAACTTTGCATTGTCTGAGCAGGGAGTTAAAAGTCCAGCATTCTGATTTGTTAATTTTTAACCTGGGGATGGAAAAACGTCCTGATTTTTTTTAAATGGAGATGTAAAATTAGCAAATCCACCCCCCTCCTGGTTTCTACGCTTGAGTGTAAAAACACCCAGTTAAGCCCCACTAGAACCATCCAGTAATAACTAAACTAGATAACCTATTTGGGCTTCATCCAGCCTGAACAAAGGCAGCAGCTAAAGTTGAAACTGAAAGCCAATATTTAATATCTGAGCTGGTAAAAGCAGCATTTGGTGTAACTTTAACAGAATTGCCAAAGTTTAACAATTGGAGGGGGGGAGTTGTGAATTTTAACCTTCTGTTTACTGCAAACAGAAAGGAAATATTTTCAAACAGCAGCTGAGGAAGCTTACAAATTAAATTACATGAGTGTGTCTCATCTGGGAAGGAGGAAGTCCTGCTCAGATACATATGTTTTATGCAGCAGAACTGTTTACTTTATTTGTAAACCCTTCCAAACACTGTCCAAAGTTCAGCCTTTGTTCAAGGTAAGAATGTAATTGCACTGCCCCGAGATGCAAGAGAAGCAATAAAGTTAGGATTCACCAGAGGAAGACAATTTAGAATTAAGAAAAAGCAATTTAAACAATCTTAATGCCTCCCCTCCCTCCCCTCCTGCTTAATGACTCTCTCGTCCTCTTAAGAAATCTTTGAAGGAAGCCAAAAAGCACGAGCAGTGTGTTTAAAGGTCGTGTGTGTGAGCTCTGCTCCTCGCTGCAGTGCGCCTCTGACAATCCCACCAGGACACTCTTGGTTTACATTTTCATCCAAGTTTCATTTTTAGGGAAGACACAGCAATGCCCAAGCTTTATACACAGCCTCTGAGATGTGTTTAATATTGTTAATTAGGCTCTTGTTGGGACTTTCAACAGCAGAGCCTCTCTGTGGAAGTTCAATGGAGATTTATTTTCAAGCACAGAGTGTGCTTAGAGAGAAATAAAATTAGGGAAATAGGAAGGCATATTGAATATAAGCACTCCTTCTGCAAAGATAAATTATTTAGTAATGAATAGATTCTTCAGGCCATAAAAAATCCATTTATTTTCTTTTGAATTTCAACCAGAGGTCTTGCACTTTCCCACTCGGTTATAATCAGTTAAAATGAGAATACAGAGAAAGAAACCAGTGTACAGAGAAGGCAACAACCACAATGTATAATCATAAATAGAGGTTAAACTAACCAACATTTCAAAAGAGGCAGCATTTGCACAGAAAGGTGCTGGTTTATTACCATTGAAAGGGGGAAGAAGATGAGATTAAAACACACAACACCCCTACAAATTATCTGCCTTGTAACAACAAGCTGCCAGATTTTAGGGAACTCGTTAAAATGAAGAATCCACTTGACCTCTTCTGTAATGGTGGAAATGAACCAGAAATATGATTAGTCCAATAACTCCAAGGGTTGCTCAACACTGAATTTGCCTTATCAGGGGATCTGATAGCAGCAGAGCGGGTGCCCAGCACTGCTCCTGCTCCCCTCGAGTGTTCTGTGGTTTATCTGTGTGGGAAGGAGAGAGCTGGCACAGCCCTGAGCAGCACCACAGGCTCCCCTCACCCTGTGCCACCCTTCATCCCTCATTTCCAGAGGGGCAGGACACACCCGAGGGGCACGAGGAGCAGCTTGGCCAGGCTGCAGCCACAGGATGGAGGTTTCTGGCCCCAGGGCCACGAGGCTGCTCAAAGAGAATCCTTGTGCAGCTCTGCTGGGACAATTCTCTGACCTAAAAGCCAAATTCATCCTGGGCGAGCAAAATGGGCTTTGTAAGGCTGAACCAGTCCTGCCTGGTGGCTGGGCTGAAAATGTGCTAAGCAGTGATGAGCTGCTGCTGCAGCATTTCCCCTTCCCCCTTTCATCTCTGTGGTTCTCAGGCTCCGCTTGAACGAGACATCTCTATTTTTTTCTGCATAAATATAAACTGGAAGCAGATCTGGTGTTGCTGCTGTTGAGTCCACAGGGACCTGTGCTGTAGGAAAGGTGCCACCGAGGTCAGCAGGGCCATTTGCACCATTTACTTGATGCCTTCTGCAGCCACCTAGAAACAGAGACCAGACAAGAGGAAGGGAATAAAGGTCGGTGTTTATTTGAAAGCCTTCAAGGTACACCCTGGGGGAGCCAGAGGCTGCCTCCAAAAATGGACCCCAAGATGGACCCCAGGTCACGAGTTCTTCACACCTTTATAGGTTTGGTTCATTTGCATACCACGGTTAATTCTCCAATTAAAGCCCCAGGTCAATGATGTAATTCCCCTCAGCTTGCTCCCCCTTAGAGGCTTTGGGTTACACATTTTGGGCCTAGAAGAGCCTGGCTGTCCTTGAAGGCAAAGCCTGGAGAGGCTTTGTTGTGTCTGCCCAGCACGAGAGAGCAGAAATTACAGGCTACAAGGAACTTCACAATTACACTCTAAGCAGTGCAGAAATTGTAAAATATAAAAGTTAAAACCTAAGGCATCATACTGAAACACGGCAGATGGGAGAAGTGTTATCATTTTCATCTCACCTGTAGCCTGCAGATTTTGGTGTCATTAGTGTGGGTGAAAGTGGTGAAATGAGCTGGGTGATTCCAGAGCAGGGAGCTGGGAGGCAGCTCTGCAATGGCTCCATCCCCATCCCTGCTGCTGGGAGCAGGTACAGAGCTGCCTCTGGGTGCAGTCAGACCCCAACTCCTCCTGCCTGCTCCGAGTGCTGGATTTGCCTTATTTTCATTATTGGGAAGGAATTCGTCCCTATGAGGGTGGGCAGGCCCTGGCACAGGGTGCCCAGAGCAGCTGTGGCTGCCCCTGGATCCCTGGCAGTGCCCAAGGCCAGGCTGGACACTGGGGCTTGGAGCAGCCTGGGACAGTGGGAGGTGTCCCTGCCATGGCAGGGGTGGAACAAGATGAGCTTTAAGGTCCCTTCCAGCCCAAAGCACTCTGGGATTCTGTGAATTCAGGCAAAAAGAACTGGGGTTTGATCACCCAAGTGTTTTCTAACGTAAAAGTTAGGAACTGTACTGGGATGTTTTGGAATCCTGCAGGATTTAGCATTTCTGTCTGAGCAGATGAACAACGGGGAAAGCCTGCATCAGCTTCCCTGAAGCACCACTGTCTGCAGCCCATTTCTCTAACAACAATCCATATAGTTCAGGAAGCAGGATAGAAACAGAAACAGAGGGGGAAAGAAATTAAGTTGAATAAAGGCTGAGTAAAACGTGATTTTATCGCAGTGTTGTTCCCCCTTTCCCTGAGCTGCTCCTGGGGCTGTGGCCCTGCACAGACACATCTGGGAGCCGAGGGGCAGGAGCCATCCCAACTCTTTGTCCCAGCTGAGCTGGGAAAATGCAGCCAAGCCAAAAGCACCTCGAGGTTTGATTCTTACTTGCTATTATCTATAATTTGACCCATGGCATTTCTGCATATATCCTGAAGCGCAGGAATTTTAATCTAACAGTTTACATGTTTCAAGACAAGAGCTTTTGGTTACCCACTGCTCAGTCCGTGACTGTAAATCTGAGTAAATTGCTACGGACTGAAACTCCAGAAGGCAGCAGGAATGATGCAAACAGAAGGTCCTGTTCTGACTCAGTCTCTTACCAACTTGTGCTACATTTTTATTGCGGGTCAAAAGTCGACAGAGTATGCAAATGTGAAGAAAAAAAGTTCTTGTTTTGGAAAAATACTCCATTTTAGTATTTATAATTACACACTAAGGGCCTTTTATGCTCAGCCTCATTTATCTTGGATTTTTTGCATAATTTGAACTGTAAGTGGTGATATATGTAGAGCTCATTTATTCAAATTATACAGGGTTAGTGTTTTCCTTCTCCTGAGTGTGGCGTGCATTTTGGGAGAAGTGCCAGATTCAAGGAGGCAGGAGGAGGAGCAGAGAAAGAAGACACTGCAAAAAGACCACAGAGGCACTTGTTCCACTTTTAAAATGGCTCCCAAGCCCTCATGACAAATTAGATGTGTGAGTTAAATCCTCTTGCCTTTGTGACACAAATATATCCCCTGCAGATCCCAATGAATCCACCTGACATTTGCAGTAATACTCACGCCGTGGAAGGTGCACAGAAAATTGCTGTTCTCACCTGTGTCATTCAATAGGAGGTGGCTTTTCTGCAGCTTCAGCCACCAAATCTTCCCTTTTCAGTCGGATCCTTTCAAATGACACCTGTCAGAGATATTCACTCCAGAGCTGCCTTACCTGTGGTGGTGTGGCAGAGTTAATGGGAGGGCTGCTCGCTGGGCAGCCTGCTGGAAATCACCTTGTGAGGAGATCTTATCCTCCATCACCAGCCAGGCAAAATATGCTCAGTGTGGTTATCCAGTAAATGGGGAGGTTTGTGCTCAGCTTTGCACTGCACTCACGAGCACTTAATAAGTTGCAAATTGAGGATAAGAAATTCCTGCTGAACTAAAAATCTCCAATGCAGAACAGGCTGGTGTCGGTCCTTAAAGGGAGGTGGCATAGGGCAGGCTTTAAGAGACTTAATTATATTAATTATTAACAATTGTAGCTGGTACTGAAGTTGTTCTGTCCCCTCACATTCAAAGTGGGGGTCTTCCCACCCTTCCTGCAGATTCCTTGTGGGGGTTTTTGCACAAATATATTTACTGAGCAAACGGAGACGAGAATCTGTGTTTGCCCTGAGTGCCTTGGGAGCTCCCAGCTCAGCCTGGAGAAGGTTCCTCACTCCCAAATGCAAACTGGGTGCAGAACTTCTTAATATATTTGGAGACCTTAATGACCTAGCCTTAAAAGGTTAATTTGCATATTCTCTGCTGGTGCAGATCTTCATTCCCCCATTAAGTGCAGCATATTTTTATGGCAATGCACCGATCTCCTTTGAAAGCCCATCCCAAAGGACTTGTGCTTCTGGGGCACAGCACAGGTTTCAGAAATGGAGGGGTTTTGAGCCTAAACTTCCAGAATGTGCTCCTGTAAGCAGGGCCAGATGTAGGCCAGATGTGAGTTGGCCCTGTGAGCACATCCCTCCCTCCCTTCACTGCCCCAAATGTGAGCTGCCCATGTGAGCACGTCCCTCCCTTCACTGCCCCAAATGTGAGCTGGCCATGGGAACACATCCCCACATCCCTCCCCTGCCCCAAATGTGAGCTGCCCATGTGAACACATCCCTCCCTCCTTCCCCTGCCCCACATCCTTCCCCTGCCCCAGCCCCAAATGTGAGCTGCCCATGGGAGCACATCCCTCCCTCTTTCCCCTGCCCCAAATGTGAGCTGCCCATGTGAGCACATCCCTCCCTCCCTCCCCTGCCCCAAATCCCCATGGCTCCAGTGGCCAGGGGTGCCTGTGGGTCCCCAAATGGCCACACCACACCCAAAGCCAGCCCCAGCCCCTCTGTCCCAGCCCTGCTTCAGCCCCCAGGCTCCCTGGATGCTCCTTCCAGAGCCCTGCCCTGATCCCAGTCCTGCTCCCACTCCTGGCTCCGAGCTGGGACCGAATCCTCCTCAGAACACCAAGTGTGACTGTCACTCCTGTGGGTTTTATGCAAAGCAGCACTTCCCGAGCTTGCAGGTTGTGATTCCTGTTCCAGGCTTGTGTGCCCATTTCCTCCTGCACTTCCAGGTCGTGAACCCAGCTGGGTCTCAGGCCCATCTTTGGGAAATGCTGATTTAACGTGGCCACAGAACCCCATTGCCCTGCTCCAGGGAACTGCTGTGATTAGCAGGATTTATTTTTCTTTTCTAATAATGCACTTGTTATGGAAAGAACTGAAGTTGAACTCCCATTCCTTAGGAAACAAAGCTGCAGTGTTCCTTTTGTAAGGAGATGGCCTCAAGGAACGAGGAATAGTGGGGGGAAAAAAGCAAAAAAAAAAAAATAAAGGCAGCCATCCACCTTTTACGACATCAAACACTAAACTGTAATTTTTTACCAGCCCCTGCAATGCTTATTCCATCTCCGTGATGGGCCATGCTGCTGGCCCAAGGAAATCCGTGGAAAACTCCCGTTGGAAAGTGGCTCAGAGCTGCTGGAGGGCGAGTGCTGCATCCACACGTGTTGTGTTTTGAACCATTCTCTCCCCACGGCTTGAAAAGGAGCGTCACTGCTTCCACATGTCCAATATGAACTCCCAGTGATACTCTTCCCAAATGCTAATGCACAGCTGTGGAGTTTGGATATTCCAGAGCTGACTCATTCTGCAACACAGCAGATTCACAGAGATGCAGTGGAGGAGGGGCAGTGCAAAATAGCTCTTTCAGGAATTAAAAGAACTCCTAACCCCCAAAGTATCACTATTCCATTACAGTATTTCTTTCATTGAAAACTTTGGGTTTTAATGACCCCTAATTGATTTTTTTTTTTTATTTGGCTTTGCTTTGTTTCAACATAAAATCTATGTCACTCTGGCACAGCCTGCCAGTCTTTTGTCTGATGTTACAAACAAATCCAGGCAAACATTAAGATTCATAAGGGGGATGGGGGGGAAGCACAGCTTCTTAAAGCCACATCAAGTATGTCAGAGACAAAACATTTAATTTAAATGGTAGAAACTAACACAAAACAGCTTCGAACTCAGTAAGCAGAGTTAGCTAAGTAGAAACACATGTTCTTTTGACATTTGTTTTCATGACAATTAGAAGCAACTAGTTTTCAGCTCGCATTCTTGTTCATCCCTTTGAGGCTTTGGCCGGGACATTAATTCCGAATTACTGCAGAACAGGTGCCGATTGGAACATGCAACCTCGGAGTTTGTAAAGCAGAGGAGCCAAGTCTGGTTCAGGCACGTCCCTGGCCAGGGATTCAGTGAGTCAGGCAAATGAGGAACACAAAACGCTTTCATTTTTCTGCTGCTTTGACCTCAGTGTGTGTTTTGTTCCGATGTGTTTTGCATGCTCTGATCACCCTGATCACATGCATGTGTCTCATTCACTGCCTGAGCATTGAGTTTCTTCCCCCCGTTGGAAGACAAAGCCCTGTGACAGCTTGCAGAGACAAGAACAGGTTTTTAAGTGTCATTAACCACTTGGGTTTGGTTGCAACAGTTTTAATGTCAGCCCAGAGCCACTGAGAGGATTAAATTGTCAATAGGCTCTTCCTACCTTGTTGGTTTTTTTTTTAATTTCTCTCCTTAGCCACTAAGTGAATCCTCATTTTGGTGAAGTCGGTGAAAGGGTTCAGACTGATTTCAACAGGCACAAATTATGGATGTGGGGAGAGGGAGAGCTGAGGATTCAAAGGGGCAGATGGGTCTGACTGCCCTGCTGACAGCAGGAACGTGAGGGGCCACAGAACTGCCAGGCTCCTGTTCTAGGAGAACTCAAAAACCCCACAAATCGCCTCAAAGCTGTTCACCAGCATGGGCTACGCTGGAATTTGTTGCTGCAGGAATAAAGGATCACAGTTTGGCCTAGGCCAGGCTGAGTTTGTCACAAACGAGAGTGGAAATGGCCTGAGGAGACCAGGGGAGAGCTGTGGGCTGGCTGGGCTGTGGTCCCTGGGTGCCCACAGCAGGAGGGGATGCAGGAACATCAGCACACAGCCCAGCTTCCCTGGGGAGCATCCCACCCCTTCCACTGCCCTCGGCAGCTCCACGCTGGGCTCGGACCCGGGCAGGAGGAGCTGGAGAGGCTCTCACAGAGAGAGGAGGAGCAGGCTGGGTCCCAGAGCACACAGAAATGTCCCAGAGCACTCAGAAATGTCCCAGAGCACTCAGAGATGCCCCAGAGCACTCAGAGATGTCCCAGAGCACACAGAGATGCCCCAGAGCACACAGAGATGCCCCAGAGCACTCAGAGGTGTCCCAGAGCACACAGAAATGTCCCAGAGCACACAGAGGTGTCTCAGAGCACACAGGGGTGTCCCAGAGCACACAGAGATGTCCCAGAGCACATGGAGATGTCCCAGAGCACACAGAAATGTCCCAGAGCACACAGAGATGCCCCAGAGCACACAGAGATGCCCCAGAGCACTCAGAGGTGTCCCAGAGCACACAGAGATGTCCCAGAGCACACAGAAATGTCCCAGAGCATACAGAGATGTCCCAGAGCACATGGAGATGTCCCAGAGCACACAGAAATGTCCCAGAGCACACGGAGATGTCCCAGAGCACACAGAGGTGTCCCTGAGCACACAGAGGTGTCCCAGAGCACTCAGAGATGCCCCAGAGCACACGGAGGTGTCTCAGAGCACACAGAGGTGTCCCAGAGCACACAGAGGTGTCTCAGAGCACACAGAGGTGTCCCAGAGCACACGGAGGTGTCCCAGAGCACACGGAGATGTCCCAGAGCACATGGAGATGTCCCAGAGCATACAGAAATGTCCCAGAGCACATGGAGGTGTCCCAGAGCACACAGAGGTGTCTCAGAGCATACAGAAATGTCTCAGAGCACTCAGAGATGTCCCAGAGCAAATGGAGGTGTCTCAGAGCACTCAGAGATGTCCCTGAGCACACGGAGGTGTCCCAGAGCACACAGAGATGTCCCTGAGCACACGGAGGTGTCCCAGAGCACACGGAGATGTCCCCGGGAACACGGGCAGGAGCTGTATCAGCACCTCTGGAGGCAATTTTCACAAGAGCTGTGAGGAGCAGAGCTCAGGCTGCTGCTGCTCTCAAGGGATTTGCCCTGGCCCTGAGATCTTCAAGAAATCCGCGGGGCCCATTATTGCTGTTAGCCAATTAATAATTATTTTCGTTCTGTTTGTTTAAACTGGTTCACCGTGCTACTGAAAGACAGGAGTCATCTTTAAAGACTTGCTAATGAGTTAGGAAATGCAGAAACACCACACCCTGCTCCTGCTTTAGCTCTCTCATACAATGGGTTGGGATGTGATGAAGAATGCAGATGGTGTCACATGACCAACCCTTTATGGATCCAGCCTGCATTAAATGGATATAGTCGTGACCTTGGATTGCAGGAAAAACCAGCCAAAAGCTTGGCTTAATATCCTGAAATCTTAAAAAATATCATTTTGGCACCCATATATGCCCTTGGAATACAAGGAGCTGTACATAGAGGGCTGGGTTTTGTCCCATACAACATAAAAATATCATAGAGGATGTCACAGACATGAATCAATGACGCTGATGTGTAATAAGACGGAAAGGGACTTTTTATAAGAGCATGTAATGACAGGACGAGGAGGAATGGATTCAAACTGACAGACAGAAGGTGTAGATTAGATATTAGGAGAATATTCTTCTCTGGGAGCAGCTGTGGCTGCCCCTGGATCCCTGGCAGTGCCCAAGGCCCGGCTGGACACTGGGGCTTGGAGCAGCCTGGGACAGTGGGAGGTGTCCCTGCCATGGCAGGGCTGGCACCGGGTGGGATTTAAACCATTCCATGTTGTGCCTCCTTGCCAAGTGCATGGAGGCAGCGTGTGGCTCTTGGGGACAAAATGTTGTCATTGCCATGGAACACAGAGGTGATCCCGCCGGGTTTTGCCCCAAGAGGGTGTTCATTGCAAAATTAAATGCTTTTAGTTTGCTAACCTTTAATTCCAATCTCATTCTCACTCAGAGGAGCATTGGTCAGACCACAGAGAAATCTCCCTTAATTCCAATTTGCTAAACCTGCAAAATGCCTCATAGCAACGGAGTGGATGCACATAAAAACACTGCCATTATCGTGCTGGTAAATTCTGCCTTTTATCTGCTGGTCCCGAGTAGTTTATCAGCACTGAAGGGTGCCCTCACAGCATCCCTGTGCATCTTGTAAATAACTGAGATAATACAAAACAATAGGAGCTTTATAGCAACGCGGTGCTTTTTAAACAAACCGTAATAAATTGTGCATCACAAGGTGCATAAACTCCACATAAATGCCTCTCCTCTGCCTCTTCCTGGTGCATACGATTTTGATTTAATGTCACTTATTTCTGAAGTCTATTAAACCAATTGTCTTAATCTCACTTATTCTGCAGTGTATTTGCTCCGTGTAGCAGCAGCATTAATAAAAATCCCTCTGTAAACACAGACCAGCTGGAGCGAGCACCACAGGAACTGAGCAGGGTGACCCAGATGTGCAGCATTACCCGTGTTCTTTTTATGGGAGATAAACATTTTGTCTGGTCCCTCTCAGGAATGCCTTCCCCCGGTGTCCCGCTCTCCCCAGCCCAGCCAGCAGCTGCGGGAAATCAGGCTCCTTCCATCCCGCTCCCCAGCCCATGAGGAAGGGGAAATTTCTCCTGCCCTCCCCTTTTTTCTCTGTTCAGCCGGAGGTGATAATCCCCACGGAATGCAGCATTTAGCACTTGTCAGGTATATGGTAATTGCTACATTCCCAGGGGATTAAATCCGTGGAATCTAATTACAGTGGAGGGAAACCTCCCTATAAAGAGAGGAGCTTTGCTGTATAGGAGAAGTGAAAGTCTCTGGCAGAGTTGCAGGGGACTGAGGGCAGGCAGGGCCTGTGCCTCTGCCCTACCCAGCATCACAGAGGTGCTGGTCCCATCTGTGGCCTGGCCATCCCTCCTGGAGGTCAGCCTGGGAAAGGCTCTGGGCAGCCCTGGATGCAGTTCCTGGGCAGCTCTGGACATCCTGCTCAGGGCATCACAGAATCATGGAATGGGCTGGGTTGGGAGGGACCTCAAACCTCATCCAGTGGCATGGGACACCTCCCACTGTCCCAGGCTGCTCCTAACCCCAGTGTCCAGCCTGGCCTTGGGCACTGCCAGGGATCCAGGGGCAGCCACAGCTGCTCTGGGCACCCTGTGCCAGGGCCTGCCCACCCTCATAGGGAGGAATTTCATCCCAATATCCCATCTAAACCTCCTCTCTGGCAGTTTGGAAACATCAGGATGTGAAAGACCCCGTTCATCAGGGCTTCATCCTAAGGCCACAAAAATGCTTGGAATATGAAGGACAAGGTTCTTTGTGCCCTAGACAGGAGTGCAGGGCCAAGCTGGTCCCAGGTGCAAGGGATAAGGATGGGGATGGGGATGGGATATGGGATGGGATGGGATATGGGATGGGATGGGGTGGGGTGGGGTGGGATATGGGATGGGATGGGATGGGATGGGATGGGATGGGATAATGGGATGGGATAATGGGATGGGATGGGATGGGATGGGATGGGATGGGATGGGATGGGATGGGATGGGATGGGATGGGATGGGATGGGATGAGGAGGCAGCAGCAGAGCATTGTGTCCATCCCCACACCCTCAGGCACCAGCTGGGATGAAGGCCCCTCACAGGTTCCCTCACAAGGGTGTTCCATTAGTCCTAATGGCTACAAACTTGTGGATTTCTCCTTCACTGTCCCTCTCACACCGTCCTTATCTCCACCAGTCCTCACAAGGACTCTGCTTAAGGAAACTCCTGTTCAATGGAATGTCCTCCTGGATGCCTTCACCCTTCTTGCATTTAGGGTGGGCTGCAGCTTTTAGCTTTGGCCTCACTCCTGGGCTGTTTCATAACTTGATTATTATGGATGCAGCCCCACTGCAGTCAACTGGGATTTTGTAATTGACTCGTAGGCCTTGATCAATCACGATTTTGTTAAATCAAATTGCAGAGTGCATCCACAAATACACCCCTATCCACTCACCTACACAGCTCCATAAAAACTGTTGTTATGGATAATCTAAACCAGCCTCAGTTGCCACTTCTCTGTCACCTAAAAGCATTTTAGTTCATTTTGATGTGATGTCAGCAGAGTATTTTGTAGAGGGGGACAATAAAATCCACTGCAGAGGGGGGGAAAGAAAATTCAAAAGTACATAATACGAATATGCTGATGTCTAGTTGATACCAGAAGAAAATGAAGGAGGCAGGAAGAGGTTTCTTTATAGGAGGAAAGATCTCACACACACAAAGATGAAGTGTTTTGTCAAGATACTGAGTGAGATTCTTGCTCTGTTTTATTTAGCTCAGAAAGGAACAGATGCACTGCAAGCCTGTCTGCATAAGCTGTTTTGTTGCATTCAGTTTTCCAGTGAATAATTATATTGGGAGAGTTAAATATATACAGATATATATATATATATATACCTGGATATCTCAAATCAAAGCCCCCTGCAGCTGTGCTGAGGAAAGGGCTCTGCCTTTGATGACCCACCCTGATCTCCTGCAAAGATGGGTTTCAAGGAGAGGAGTTTCTCCTCTCTTCAAATCCCCACCTGCAGACTCTGGAGCTGCCAGGACACACGTGGAGAGGTTTGAAAATGTTGCTGCCTCTCTGCATTATTTGTGTCACACTCCCAGGGCTGTGTTGCCAGACAACGGTGGTAGAAATAGTCACAGGAGTGACTTTCCAAAGCCTTGGGGTTTAAAAATACTGCCTCCATCTTATTTGTTTGGGATTTTTGAGACTTTAGGTATTCTCGGTTCATATTTTCAAGCTTTTGTTTTCATTCAGAAAGACCAAGAGAAATAAAGAATTAACTTCAAGAAAGTACTTGCAGTTCTCATGGAAACACATGAGAACATTTCTGCCTCCCAGAACTGAATCTTAAAAAAATCCCCAATATTAGAAGGCTTGGTGACATTCCTGGAGTTGACACACTATGCAAAACATCACTTCTGTTGCCTTTGAAATATTATTTATAAAATAAAGAGATGTACAAACAGTTCTGTAACGAGAATATACAGAAATTATCCAATTCCTCCTGTCCTTTCTGGAAATGTTTTTCTTCTGATTTTGGGAAATGTTGAATGTTTAAGTCCCAGTAGCCACAGTTAAACATTAGTAGCAAGAAAATGCTCATATGAGAAATGGACAGATAAAATAATTCTTTCTTCACTTATTCATAAATTATTGACCATGGCACACCTATCAGCTGAGCAGCACAAATAATTTGACATTGCTCCACCTGCCCTTTGCAATTTTCTTTGATTTTCCTTCATTTTGCCGGGGTATATTTAGAACAACATTTCGAGATGCAGCAGTGTCCTTTTGTGGTTTCGTTTTAAATATTTTATCTTTTGTATTTTCCTGTGGTCACCCTTTATTACAGAGAACACCAATTTTAGACGAGAAGATGTGTGGAAAACAAAGATGCTCATTCAGACAGAGGCAGAAAAGCAAGAGTGTGTCACAACCCAATCTCCATTAGTCCACAAGTGACAAATTACATCGCAGTCGCCCAGAATTTCCTCTGCTATTGCACTGAATTTTTGCCTGTTATTTATGAGCTGTTGCATTCAGCTCCAGAAGTGGCTGCACTTCCCGCAATGAAAAATTCACTGCAGTTTTGAAAAGCTCATTAAGCGGGCTCCTGTTTAATTTTGTCTTTGCTCAGGGCTGGGCTGGGTGTAAAACACGAGCGAGGAGCTGGAGCTGGCCCGGGCTCTGTGAAAGGGGAAGGGTGGTTTGGCAGAGAGATGCCCCAAAGAGAGAAGGGGCTCGTGTGGGGTCAGTCAATTAAAACTCCATGTCCTGGAGCAGGGCTGAGGGACACGGGGGGCAGGAAGGAGCTGATGGGCTGAACAAATCCAGCGGTGGCTGGGTGCTGCTGTGAGGGTGGGGACAGGGCAGCTGCAGCTGCAGGAGGGGCTGCGAGGGCAGGAGGAGGCTGCTGGCACCCCTGAGGGATGGAGAGAAGAGTGGAGGGCAGGAGGAGGCTGCTGGCACCCCTGAGGGATGGAGAGAAGAGTGGAGGGCAGGAGGAGGCTGGTGGGATCCCTGAGGGATGGGGAGAAGAGTGGAGGGCAGGAGGAGGATGCTGAAGAGTGGAGGGCAGGAGGAGGCTGGAGAGAAGAGCGGAGGGCAGGAGGCTGCTGGAGTCCCTGCAGGGATGGGGAGAAGAGCAGAGGGCAGGAGGAGGCTGGTGGGATCCCTGAGAGATGGGGAGAAGAGCGGAGGGCAGGAGGAGGCTGGTGGGATCCCTGAGAGATGGGGAGAAAAGCGGAGGGCAGGAGGAGGCTGCTGGGATCCCTGCAGGGATGGGGAGAAGAGTGAAGGGCTGGAGGAGGCTGGAAAGAAGAGTGGAGGGCAGGAGGAGGCTGCTGAAGAGCGGAGGGCAGGAGGAGGCTGCTGGCATCCCTGCAGGGTTGCAGAGCCGGGTTCCACTGTCCCTCCATCGGCCCCCTCTGGCTGCAGCCATTGTGCCCGGCCCCAGCTGTAGCTCAGTGTGCCATGGATGCTCTCCTTGCCCAGGGCAGCTCCAGCCTGGTGCCCTGCCCAGCTCTGTGCCAGGCTCTGCCCGGGCTGTCCCCTCTGCCCTCTGCTCTGTGAGCTGCTCCTCTGACAGCTCCTGACTCTCGCTCTGCTTCCCGGGTCACACACTCCCTGCTCTTAGCTCCACACATAAACCCCTTATTTTATACTCCTCTTCCATCTGAAACCAGGGATTTTATGTGCTGATTTTGGGACCTTCGAAATAGAGTAACTCCATTGAGACCTGCAGTGTTCAGGCACTGAAACCCCTTCGTAATATTGACACTGTTTAACCTGTGTGCTTTGATCTCTGTGGGGTCAAAGCAGAGCAGTGAGAAGGTTTTTGTATTTCTCCACACAAAGGAAGAGTAACACTTAGTAACTTTGTGGATATCTTCACTCATTTTTCTTTCAGTAGATGCACAGCTATTAAAAACAGTAAAGATTAAAAAAACAGAAGTAAAAACACATAGTGAGAAATGATAATTTTTTTCAGAAAACTTTTGTCCAAGCATCTTTTTTCCCTTCGTTTTATTGACTACTGAGCTATTGGCTTTGTGTTTGATTGATTTTATTTTTTATTTCATGTGAGTCATGTAACATTTACCAACAATAGCAGCAGAGCCTACTGTGGAGAAAGAACTGCATGTGAATCTAACTCCTATGAATTCTGATTGAAAATTGTCACCTCTTGATGAAATTGCTTAATTAATTTGATGCCTGCAGGAATTGCTATACCTGGAAGGGATCAGTGTGGCCAACTTTGCTAGAACCTGGTGAGGGAATGTGGGAGAGGAGATCCAGGAAAACACCAGAATTTGACCTCTCCAGAGCTGCTGCTTGCAGGTCAAAGCTGAGAGTGTTCAGCATTAGGAGGCATTTCCTCCTTGCTCTATTTTTAGAGGAAGAACTTTATTTCTTAGGGTTGTGATGTTTTAATAAGTACGAGACTTTTTTAGCTTTTCTTCCCAGAGGATGAGCGTTAACTCAAGCAGAAATTTAATATCTGATTACAGATAGCTGGGAAGTGTGACCCAGAATTGTGAGGCCGGAGCACTCTGGAGGAGTCCTACCTCAGATGTGCACTTTTTTTATCTTGAGGAAGCAGTGGGAATAGGGAGTAAATTCCTGATTAATATTGGGAACACAGAGATGAAATTACCAACTGCCTACACACGTAACACGAATTCCCCACCAGGAAATCAGCAGTTTGCTGTTGAGCTCGGGGTGGCTGCGAATTCAGAAGGTAAAATACAGAAAACCTGGTGCAGTCCAAGCCTCATTTACATGGAAAATATGCAGCCAAATGCCTGTCGGGAAATATCTCCAGATTTCAGTGATTTAGGGCAAATTTGCAATGCCAGCTGGAATTTATCCTGGTGGGGCTGGGAGGTGAGTGGTGTTGAAACCTCCATTTCCAGCCATGATCCTTCACTGGGCAGCTCCAAAAATACCCAAATCTTCCCTCAGAGAGTCCCAAACGTGAGTGATGGAGCTCCCTGGATACACAGGATTAGCAGGAAAAAACCATGGATGAGCAAGGAATTATTCCAGGAGCTTCATGAACTTTGCTGCTGCTGGGATTGGAGATGGGTGCAGGGTTATTTTTAGGAGCCCCAAACTGATGCCACTGTGACACTGCATTTATGGGGTTTGATGTTCCTTTTCCTGAAGAGTTCACCAACTTCTTCATCCCATCAGGATAAACTCTCACAATCCTTTAGAAAATGAGAACATTCCACACTCTTGCCAAACTGTGAGACTTTTATTTTTCTTAATGCTTGAAAGTGTACTCAAAAATAGATTTCACCTTAAATTGAGTGGAGGAAACAGGAAGCAAAAGGGAAGAACTCTTTTATTTGTCAAATGCAGTGAAAAACAACACCACACTGCTGGACAATGGTTATAAACCCCATATTTTAGTAGATCATTTTGCAGCCATACCACTATTGTAAGGTTAAAACAATTATTTAATAGATTTTTTTTTCCCTAAAATATCTCACAGCCAGCTCTCCTTCATTCTTTCTAATCACTCTATAAGTGCTTTGCTAGCAATACATTTCTGTTTGCAGACTGCATTTCTGCTGATAAAGCTGCTGAGACATTGGCTCAGCTCTGAGCACGATGCACGAGGAGCTGGATGATATTTCATGTACTGCTTTATATCTAAATTCAGACAATATGACCTTATGTTCCTAATACTGAAAATGCTTCACAAATGTTCATGGTGTACCTGAAATGAGGTTCATGGCAGGAGTAGGAAAACCCTGAAGCTGAAAA
The DNA here is from genome assembly GCA_026261815.1 of Monarcha castaneiventris obscurior. NCBI lineage: Eukaryota > Metazoa > Chordata > Aves > Passeriformes > Monarchidae > Monarcha > Monarcha castaneiventris. Next base: position 4,634,372 of record JAMPIT010000481.1, read on the forward strand.
TAGAAAGAAAAAATTGTGTAACTTTAGGTAGATATTGAGGTTGCACTTTTTTTTTTAAACAAAACCTTGACGATATTATAATATAATATTATCATTAAAAAAATAAATGTGTATTTTTAACTTCTTTGCTCAGTTCTGAATGGCATGCACCTTTCTGCCCGAGCAGTGGGTATTCACAGCTGGAATTCTGCTGGCTGAGGTGTCCTGAGGCTGCTGCAATCCCGAGCAGGTACAGCAGTTAATTAGTCCCCCAGTGTGAAGTTTGCAATCAGGTGTCGAAGCAGTTTCAGTTACAGTGTTGTGGTGAATCATTTCCTTCTGATGCTTGTGGTGATCAATCATGTGGGGCCCTCGTCTAGATTTTCACACCAGCTTCAAGACAAAAGACGTTCACCAAGAAAAACAAAATATTATCCATCTGTGGGTGCCCAGCGTGGATCTCGCCTCGCTTTGCTTGTTTTCAAACCACGAGGTTATCCAAACATTCTTCTTCTTAAAAATTTACATATTCTGAGACAGGCTTCGTGAGGAAATGGCCTAGAAAAAACATCAGTCTAAAATACAAAAACTCTATTTAGCTTTGAAATGCTGGTTTGGTTTTTCTGTTGTTGGTTTTTTTTTGCCTTTTTTTTTTTGATTTTTTTAATTTCTGGCCTTTCTGAGCATTACACATGCAGCCAATATAACAGGAAAATATCCTGCTTTTCCAGAGGCAGCTTTGAAACTGCAGAACACATTAAAAAACCCGAAATACTTCCTTTTTTGGCCCGAAATAAACGGCAGCACAGGCCTGTGCTTGTATGACCAGGCACCTTTCCCTGCGTGCACAGCAAGCACGTATGAAGAATTTTCACCTGCAGCTATTTGGAGAGATTGATTTGGATTCAGGAATGCATCCCTGGTGGAGCCCACACTTAGGGAATGCTTGGAGCTGGTCACGCACTTAAATGTGGTCTTGGGAAGCAGGAGCAGGAGGGAAAGTGGTTTCTGACTCGTGGCCTTTGTCATTGGCACCCAAACCTCATGTCCTGGGTGCTTTAATATATAAAATATTTGTGTGCATGTATAGTAAAATTGTGTGCTGATGCAGACCTTCAGCTCTGCCAGGGTTCTGTGGGAATTAAGGATGGTTGGAGGTGGTGAAACTAACAGCATTTGCATAAAAATGCACATGGGGAAATGAGAACATCAGCTAGATAATAATAATAATAACAATAATAATATTCCAAACCTATTTTCAGTGTGTTCCCAATTTTTTAGCTGGCTGATAGGTTCAGGGTGGGTTTTGCTGGAAATGTAAATGAACATGTATTTCCAAAGATACATTTTTTTTCTCCCTTTACCTGATGGTAATAGATAATGGAAAACAATTTTCAACTTTTCCCCATTGTTCCCTCCATTTGCCAGCCCCGTACCCTGGGGTCTGGGAAGATTATTAACTGTGAGGATTGCTTGCTTTCCATTGCTACTCATAATTATCAAACGGTTAAATGAATAAAGAATAAGGAACGTGACCTTGTCACCCTGACTCATGAGTGATTGTCAAGTGAGGGATCCCAGTAGGTCAAATGCTGAAGTCTTCATTTATTTTCCTCATTTTGCCATGACCTCCAAACGGAAATGCTGATCTCCCAAAGACTTTTGTGCATTCAGACTTGGAAGATTTTTTAAATCCTCTGCCTTAAATCCACGCGTTGCAGGAGGGGGACCTGAGGAAATGTGGAGTCAGTCCCGATGGCCTCACTGGAGGCTTTCCCATGAAGGATTGCAGGATCGGGTTCCTGGGTGATACAAAGGGAATTTAGACAGTGCTGGGGGTGGGGGAGCTCTCGGTGAGGATATAATTAAAGTTGCAAGCGTAGTTCCAAACGAGCACTGCTGATGAAAGAGGCAAACTATGCCAAGGAAATGCGAAGGTTCCTGCACTCCTCTCCTTTAATTCCAAACAATAAAGATCCTTCCCCAAAGCAGAGCAGGGGGATGGGAGCATTTGCATTTTCAGAGGTGGGGGATATCACTGGTGTAGGGAAGAGCACAGAACAGAGATGATGTGGAGGCTCTGGGATATTATTGCCCCTGCTACAGTATTTGGGATGGCTGGATCAATACAACATTGGCTGTCCTTGCAAAGCACAACAGGTCAATAAATAAGTTTGTCAGCATTTTTCTAGCTTGCCACGCCAGGAAATAATACAGGTTACTAAAGAATTGTCACCTTTGATTTATAAAGCTAATTAAACGTAGGTGGGCTGGATTCTCTCGAATCATTTAGCAAATTAAAAGATACAGGGGACGAAAATTCGACAAGTGAGCCAGAGGAATACAAGTACATCTGAATTCTTCTCAGCTCCTGGAGTGAACTGCCCTTAATTCCTGTGACTGCTTTTAACACCTGCTTTAGTGCTGCTTACCCCTTGCCTATTGATGAGATAGAGCTTAAGATTTTAGGAATTCATTACAACTCCACTCTTGAAGCAACAGATATTTTCCTGAGTGATTTCTTGCTTTTTTCTGCTTTTACTATTTCCTATTGCTTTGCATGGTGTTATATTTATAATACTTGGGTTTACATTTTCACTGGGATTCATTCCATGTGCAGACTGGCTGAACTCTCGTATTAACAAACATTTCACTTCAAGACATCTTTAGAGCAGACTTTGGGAATGTTACAGGCAATTTTTGTTGTGTTGTAAATGAGCAGCTCCTGCAAACCTAAGTTACAGTTCTAGGAATTTTTTTTTTTTTTTTTTAAATAATGGACTTTTCCTGATCACCTTTGGCTTGCAAACAATGAGAGAATCCCAAGAGAGAGTTTAATATTTCATGTCATTAGGATTCCTTTGTTTCATTTTGATAAAAAATTTGGATTAAGGTTGCCTGCATCTGACTGCCACGGCCCAAACTGTGCCCTCGGCACCCCTGTGCAGCCTTTCCAAGGAAAACAGCCTGGCTGGTGCTTCCTGAATATTGCTGGATGAAGGGGGTTTGGATAGCTTCAGTCTGAAGAAACCAGGACACTGAATGGGGGGAAATGAAGAGGAGTCATTAATGGAAATTTCTCCTATTTCCCCGTGGGATGTGGCACTGGGGATGACAGGTATTGTCTCCAAAGCCATGAGTCAATGTATTCCTGCCAGCCAGCAGCTCCCAAATCCACTCAGCCCTTCCCTGGCTATGAGGAGCTGCTCTGGGTCTGATCCATTTCTGTCTGGGGTTCCCTGGAGAGAAACTCGTGCACGTGTGCTGTGGAATGGCACAGGGAACAAACTGCAGAATAAACCTGAGGGGCCTGGGCTGCACCAGACTTGCTGCAGGTGTGTGAAGCAGCCCTGCCCCATGTGCTCAATACAGCCAACATTTCCCCAAAAGTGGCACAGGATCTCCACATCCATTGCACAGATCTGGGAATTCAGGGTGTATGGAAATTCACCCACCATCACTGCACAGAAATCCCAATTGTGCTGCTCCTTTAGCCAGAAATCCCAGCTGAGGGGCAAAACCAGCCCTTGGATTTTCCTTGAATGAGGAAAGAAAGGACAAAAAATAATTTCTCCATCTTGGTGAATCAAAAGGGAGGTGTGTGCAAAACCCCAAGCCCAGAGCAGCCCTGGCAATCGCAGGGTTTTGCACCTTCCCATTCTCCTTCTCCTTGGGCTAATTACTGCCAGATCCATGGATTTGGTTCATTGGCTGTCACATGGCTGTTGTATGGAATTCTCTAAAGGTTTTATTCCCTGGGTTTAGTGGTGTCCCACTCTTGTGTCTTGGGGAAAACCCTGCTCCTTTCCAAGCACTTTCTCCATCTGTGAAATGGGTGTGGTGCTGCCTCGCTCTGTTTGTGAGCAGAGGTGTGAACACATCAATGTTCCTCTTGCTCCTGTGGCCATCCCTGACTTTTAATTTATGGACAGCTTTCAGTGAGGCTGTGCCATCTCTGAAGCCTGGGCCCCTGTGAAACACTCACTCCTACAAAATCTGTTTTAAAAGCCCCACAAAACTCACATTACCTTTGCCCTACTCCTGTGTCAGACATGAAAGTCGAGGACATTAGCAGTGTGCTCGACCCTCTCTGAGCCAGCATCAAAAATGGGATGTATTCAGAGCTATCTTGAAAAATCTTTTTTCTCCCTTGAAAAAATGATCAAGTAGAAACAAAGGCTGTTCAGGTGACAAGTATTTCTTACTGAGAGTAATTTAAATCAATGAAAATATTTATAAAATTAAGTATAGGTGAGTTTAGTGAGCCTGCTGACTTCATGTAACTGGTTATTATATTAAATACAAGGTGTACTGTTACTACAGATCCATTAACATTCACCGTGTGCCTCCTTGTTCAAAGCAGTTAATGCAGTTATGAACCTGTAAAAGGGATTAGTGGCTTTACTGCCTTAGAAAAGGATCCTTCCCTCTTTATTTTACAAATTTACGATTTTATTTCCAAAGCTGAAACAAAGGGAAGGCTGTGCTCCAGCAAGGAGATGCACTGCTCCAGGCTGACAGCTGGAGCACTGGATATAGGATGGCAGCTCTTGATTTGTCAGCATGTTGCTATGGGATGGGAATCTGAGAGTGGAGTAAAACGCTATTGAGATATTCTGGGATCTCCTGGTGCTCGTGCACGCTCGCTCCATCCCTCGTCTCCACATTCGCTGCAACTTCCAAAAAGGAAAACAAATCGTCTCGATGAAGGCAGAAAGCACATCCTGCCTTTCCTTTCTTCTCTCTGCCTTTGTGCGCGGGGTAAACAGTGCCAGAGTGAGGGGCAGCACTGAGACCGAGCCTGGGGAAGTGGGAGTGGGAGGGAGGGAAGGAGAGCACAGCACAGCCCCGCTCCTGGGGGCAGCAGGGAAGGGAAGGGGGGCTCAGCACACTGGCATGGCCTGGGCACAGAAACTGTGGGGTCTCATCCCCTCAGAGGCAGTTCCGTGTGGGATCTCCTTTCAGAGGCAGTTCTGTGTGGGATCCAGAGGCAGTTCTGTGTGGGATCCAGAGGCAGTTCTGTGTGGGATGCAGAGGCAGTTCTGTGTGGGATGCAGAGGCAGTTCTGTGTGGGATCCAGAGGCAGTTCTGTGTGGGATCCAGAGGCAGTTCTGTGGGGGATCCAGAGGCAGTTCTGTGTGGGATGCAGAGGCAGTTCTGTGTGGGATCCAGAGGCAGTTCTGTGTGGGATCCAGAGGCAGTTCTGTGGGGGATCCAGAGGCAGTTCTGTGTGGGATGCAGAGGCAGTTCTGTGTGGGATCCAGAGGCAGTTCTGTGTGGGATCCAGAGGCAGTTCTGTGTGGGATCCAGAGGCAGTTCTGTGGGGGATCCAGAGGCAGTTCTGTGGGGGATCCAGAGGCAGTTCCGTGTGGGATTCAGAGGCAGTTCTGTGTGAGATCCAGAGGCAGTTCTGTGTGGGATCTCCTTTCAGAGGCAGTTCCGTGTGAGATCCAGAGGCAGTTCTGTGTGGGATCTCCTCCTTTCAGAGGCAGTTCTGTGTGAGATCTCTTTTCAGAAGCAGTTCTGTGTGGAATCTTTCAGAGGCAGTTCTGTGTGGGATCCAGCAGCAGTTCCGTGTGAGATCCCCTCCTTTCAGAGGCAGTTCTGAATGGGATCCAGAGGCAGTTCTGTGTGAGATCTCTTCCTTTCAGAGGCAGTTCCATGTGGGATCCAGAGGCAGTTCTGTGTGGGATCCAGAGGCAGTTCTGTGTGGGATCCAGAGGCAGTTCCGTGTGGGATCCAGAGGCAGTTCCGTGTGGGATCTCCTTTCAGAGGCAGTTCCGTGTGGGATCCAGAGGCAGTTCCGTGTAGGATCTCCTCCTTTCAGAGGCAATTCCGTGTGGGATCCACAGCAGGAGACAGAAGATCTGCCTGCAGTAGAAATGCAGAGGGCACGTACTCCTAGCCAGCTCTTCCCATCTCTCCTGAGTGTCTGCACAGGTAAAAGCAAATTAAAATCTGCTCAATTAGCTGCTTCCATGTACAATTATCTGGTTTACATACCCGAATTAGAATAATTACATGCCTAAAGCAGCCGTCCAGCTCCACACACATTTGCAATACTCCTTGAGTTCCTAATTTCACTTGAAAATCCACCTTTTGGTCTCTACACCAGCATAATTATGGAGCTTTTCTGTATGAAACAATCACATTCTGATATCTGCTGGAGGTATTTATCTAAACCCACACACACAACACCAGAGGACACAGCATTAGCAGGTTACACACTTTTCTGGACTCGTTAAGGGCTTTAATTCACCTCTCAGCCTGACAAAGATACAAGCCCTGAGCAAAGTGCCCCGGCAGCAGCAGCAGCAGGAAGTCTGAAGCAGGAAGGGCTTTTTCACGCTCAGGGTTTGTAGTGTCACCAGAAGTCCTTGATAAAGCCATGGTTGCATCTGTTGGGCAAGGATTTTGTCAGCACCAAAAGCTGTTGTGGGAGACCTGGTAGAGAGGTTGTCTCCTCCACAATCCCACAGCTACCCACTGCCTGTGTCCGTAATCTATCCCAAATATTCTGCTTTCCTAACCCCAGGAACCAGCTGTCTTCTCCTAAACTGTTACAGAAACATCACTATTCTAAAACCAGAATATCCTATCATTCTGGGAGAACACTCTCCTATTAAAAGCCCCACATCAAATTTTTCTCCTATGTAACCTGCAGTGACACCATCTCAAATAGATAAACTGAAAGTGGTTTACATTTGTCATTTCATGTCTGATCGTTTAATTTCTGCTTTTGCTTCCACAGAACAAATCACCTTCCTCTTTGTCTCTTGTCAGTAGTCAAAGCTTAGAATGTCCTCAGTTGGGTGTGTAACTGTCTTGTTTCAAAACAGGCTTTTTACTGGACAAAAAATTCATTATGTTAATTTAGAAAGAAATGCTCTCAGAAACTTCATTATGAAGTAAGAGCTAATTCCTTTTGAGGGGAAGAAAAAAAGCACCATACAGGAAATAATGTAACAATGGCAAAAATGAAGCAAAATCTGATTCTTTACTTTGAATAATATCCTGACCCAAGCAGCCTGCAGGAAGATATTACTGTGTCCCACACACAATACTTCCATTGTGCAAAGCACCAATGTCAGATTGTGACTTTCCACGTGTGAGTGGAACTGTGGCTTGTTGATGGACAGGTTTCAGGGGGCTGCAATGTCCCTGCAGCACCCTGCCCATCACCCCAGAATAACTGCAGGTCTTAGAGTCAAAACTCCCCTTAAACCACTAAAATGCTGTGCTGAAATCCCAGCTGCTGGAAATAACTGTGGCTGCATAAAAGGCAGCAGTGGGATATTGATATGCACCAGCTGAAGCTCTGCTCTAACCCCAGCCTTCCCCTGCTCATCCTCATCCTCCTGCATCCCAGCAGCGCCAGGACTGGGAGGGAAGGCCCACTGGAGAGGCAGGACTCAGCATTTCATACACGGATTATAATCTGGCAGGTTTGCTGATAATTTCATACATGAATTATAATCTGGCAGGTTTGCTGATATTTTCTGGCTGATCTTTTCTGGCTCTTGTGAGTTGCTGTGTGTGAGCATTGGCAGTGTATTGACCTAACTTCCCTGGGGGGATTGTTTGGGAAGTTTTGGCACAAGTGGTACCAAGAGGCTGCACTTTGGGCTTGGTACTGAAAGTTATTTGAAAGCTCCTTAGATCTGGGAAATGGGGGTTTGTGTTTCCCTTCCCTCCCCACCCAGCCCAGAGATGGCAAATGCTCCTCACCTGGCTGCCCCAGCACCCTCCTGCAGTTGTAAGAACCTTATTTTTGCAAGAAGAGGGAAGCAGAAAAATAGAAATCAAATAAACGCACGAAATGTAAGGACGGGGTCGGGTTACTCGTCGGTGGTGAAAGGGGAAAAGGAGAGTGTGTTTGAAAGTAAATGATATCTTCTCGTGGTGCTGAGCAGCAATTCTCAGTGAGTGTGAGAACAGGAGGCAGCTCTGTCCCGCAGCTCAGGGAATACCCGCTCCCATCAGCGGGCACTGCAGGGCAGAGAACTCTGGCACACCCCGGGCCTGTGGCCACTGTCATGCTAATTCCTCCTCGGGAACAATTCCTGCTCTCTATTCCACCTTTCAAATGCACATTTTGTGCCACACCAGCTCTGCCGCATTCAGAACCGAGAAGCCTCAGGTTTTTCTTCCTGCATTTCTGCTACAAGGAGGAAGTGCTGCTGCGAGTACAATGGGAAGAAACAAATGATGATAACAAAGGCCCAGGCTCAGGGAATTCTTTCTGGTAGCAGATTAGGATGAAGGAAAAAAAAAAAAACTGTTGCAGCTCTCCAAGAATGGTAATTCCATGTCAGGATTGATCAATATTAGCTTGCTATTTATAGAACACCTTTCGTTCTGAGGCTCTGCGGTGTTTATAAATTAATAAACACATGTGCAAGAATCCCACCATCCATTATTAATGTTATCAGCACTTTCAGGTTATGAGAGATAATTATTATTTTTAACACCGTGAAAGTCGTGAAAAGAATCACAATCCCACTTTTTTTATCCCCTTCTCTGTTCTTTATAATTTGGGGAATTAAATGCTGTAGTAGCACTACAGCCCAGTGAGGACACACTCTGAGGTGAATACTTTTGCAAAAGTATGGCTCAAAAATTAACTGAACTGCCACGTTTTTCTGAGGGGTTACACCTGACAGAGTCTGGGTAATCTTACATGAAAACCTTTACCAAGAGAACACTTCCTTAACTCTGGATTAATGTGCACAGATGCCTCAGTCTCTCTGTTATCTCAAGGCTGATAATTTTGCTTCCTTGCCCATGGGAAGTGCTTAAGGATCTGCCTCCACATCACAATTACAAGGAGCAGTAACTGCCACCCTTAAAGGCAGTTTTGGTCTCTGAATACACTTGGAATATGCCATAGGAAGTGAAGAAATTAATCTAGAAATGCCTTCTTCAGTTAGGAAACATTTTGTGAGACTCTATTTCCATTATTAGAATCTATTTCCATTATTCTGATGACAGACACTGTTACAAACACTATTGGTGCGCTTGAAATTTTGATTTAAGATCAAGACAAAGAGGAGAAAAACTTCTATAATTGAAGGCAAAATAGAAAATGGCCCCAAAAAAGAGAAGTGGAAAAAGAGGTGACATTTGAATTACACCTACAGCACAAGTGTCAGAACTGGAACATGGCTGTAAAATTCTGCTTTATCTACACCAAAAAGCCAACATCTTACAGAGCTCTCACAAGTCTGTAAAACAAAGTTTTTCCACTTATTTTGTAACAAAAGCTTGCACTGAGCTCTCTAATGGAGTGAGGAAAGTTGAGTTAACGAACAGACAATTGAAGCATGTCGTCCTACCCAAACAATATATTTAAGTTTCAATTTTAGAACCAGTTCAGTGCACACCTACCTCTGTATGTGAGTAGTCAGCACAGGGTTGGGCTTTTAATATTAGACTTGTTTTTAATTGAAGAATGGTGTCAGGTGCTAATTAGCATGAGTGAATGTGCTTTTATTTTGCCATATCCAAGCCATAGAAAGAAGCAGTTTATAAATTGAGAGCGAGAAGGCTGGAAGCTCAAAATAATCAAGGAAGGGAGAGGATTAACAGCCAGTCTCTAGATCTAACTCTTGATATTCAGAGTTAAAGCCATGTGATACTGGGAAGGACAATTTGGAAAGTTACAACAAAAGTTTAAGGCCTCTGGTGCTGATAACTGAGCCATTCTGGGCAGAGGGTATGACTTCATCAGCCCGGGCTGTTTATCTTCCTGAGCAGCCTTTTTCATAGAATTTGTGTTTCACCAATGCATTTCTGCTCCCTCACTGCCCTGCACAGATGCACATGAAGCTCATTTCTGTTTTTAGCCCTTTCACAGGAAGGGTTGCATGCCCAAGAGCTCTTCTCTCTCCTCCAGCCATAGCTCAGAAAAGATTTTATTTCTCCATGCAAATCTTTATTCTATCCCTGAGTTGCTGCTGTTACTGCTGTTGTGATAGAGCCTATCAGACAACAACCCTGTGCTTGAATAAATACCAGGAGGCTCCCAGAGATCTTTCACCCCACAAGTTACAAGAAAAGGGAACATTCACATGGTGCTGTGCCGTCATTTTGAAAAGCATCCATTTGCAGAACAAAGCACAGGAACAGAACTGCAGGTTGAGTGAAATGAGGCAAAAAGTAAGACGTTTTCTTTGAGAAATCTGTGTGCTGTTGAAGAAGCTTCTGTTTACTTGTATTTTCGTGCGCTAGCACACTGAGATAAGGAAAAAGAAAGGACGTCATGCTTGAAGTCTGTTAAAGTTCATACACAGCGAAAACAAAACAAAATCAAGGTCAAACAGAAAATCTTTAATAGCTGGACTGTCAGTGCGCCTCGCAGGATTTGCAATCTATGAGTTTACACAGCCAGGATGCATAAAACAGGGACAGAACCCCCCCGCGACTCCTTTATCATTACAAAAACAAACTGCTCAGACAGCAGGTTTTAGCGGGGCACCAAAACACCTCCAAGCAGCACCCAAACACCGCGGCAGGCGTTGTTGGAGAATGCAGAGGCTCGGGCTGGAGGGCGGAGGGGGCAGAGCTGCTGCTGCTGCTGGCACTGGGGACAGGGATGGGATGCAGGATAGTGCAGGATAATGCGGGATAACGCAGGATAATGCAGGAGCGGGTGCGCTGCCGGGGGAGGGCGAGCCCCGCTGGCTGCGCATCGCCCCGCGCACCGTGCGGACCCTGTTCGTCCCCGCCGCGGCTCCCCCGTGCCTCAGCTGGCCAAAGCAGCGCCGTGCTAGCCAAATCTGAGCCGCGTGTGCCCCTGCTCAGGCGTTTCCTGTAAACACGCGCTGCCGCAGCCGCCCCGACAGCGCGATCCCGGCGCGGGAGCTGCTCTCAGACCGCGCTCAAAGAGGTGGTTTGTGCAAAGAAACGCAACAACAAACCCAGCCGCGCAACGCCGATGAAGCTTCCCACAAACCATTCGGTTTTCCAGCCTCGCTCCCGTCCGAGCGTTGCACAAACAATTTGTTTTGTAAGCAAAGGCGCAACATGGTGCTGGTTTTGCAAATAGATGATGTCGTGCAGAAATGGAGGGTGTAGAATTTTATATCCCGGCTCGTGGCCCAACTGCCCAAACAGTTCTAAAAAGGACTTCTCGAGCCATTAGGTCACACTCTGATCGTGGTTTCAAGCTTATCTCCTTAAAAGCCTAAACACTGTGTATTTACTTTATTTATCTATTCATGCCAGCAAACGGAGAATTTCGTGTAATGGCTTGACTGCTAGAGCAGGGGCTCAAAAAAACCCCCCAAAACAGCCAAATTTCGGGAGCCCTGGGAGAAGACTTGCCCAAGATCACTCAGGAAGTGTGTGGCAGAGCTGGGACTGAGCCCAGCTCCCCTAAATCCCATTTGTGCCTTAACCACACGACAGGCCAGATTTAATAGCTGCCTAAATATGACTCTAAAATGAGAGTCCCTGCGCAGAAGAACGAAACTTGGCTGCTCTCCTGCTGCCAGGGACAGCCTGGGTGTTTTGCTGCTCAGGTCAGTTGTTTGAGACAAACACCCACGGCAACCCTCGAAAGATTTTAAATTTAGGTGAAGGCTTCCTGCTGCCTGCTCAGCTCTGTTTTCATTCTCCCTGACTGCGAGGGTTTCCCTCTGTGTGCTCTGAGAAGAGCAGCGCTTGAGCCAGATCACCAAACTTCCAGCCTGGATTTTTACATAATGTAATGGTACATAATGTAATGGTACATAATGTAATTTAAAGGAACTCAGACATTTAAGTACGTTAAGAGTTTGGGGACTGAAACGAAACTTTTCAGCTTTCAGCAGTGCTATTTTATTTCTTTCTGTTGTTATGGAGGAGATTATCACAATTTTGGGCGTGCTGCCTGGTTCCAAAGTCTAGTTTGGGGCTAGGTTTAATATTGCAAGAGTGTGGAGTAACATATAGTGCAGAGCAGTAAACATGGGTCTGGCAGGGCGATTGTTGTACAAGTTTTTGCCTCATACATAAAACATCGATTGGGGAAGCTTCTCCAGAAAGGCAGCAAATGTCCTCAACACGGGGCAAAACGGAGGGAGAAGAAAATCTAGGATTTATTTTTTCAACTTGGCCCTTGCCTCATATCAAACATTTCCAGCGCCGTGAGCATAAATCACAGAGGTCGCCGTGGCTAATCTGTAAAAATAAATTGGATGTTTTCATTTCACTCCCGTAACGTGATATTATATGATGCATTTTGAGCAAAAGAAGAAAAGTTTAAAGATATTCTGAGCCTCGCCTTTTTTTCCTGAAGCAGACTTTTTATTTATTTATTTTTTTGTTTTCCACAGAGGTCCCATATCTCGGTGGATAAAAACCATGTGGCTCCCGTGTTCTCTGCTAAGTCATGTTTACAGTCATCCAGAGCCCTGGCTCAAGGGAACAGCCCTTGTGATCAAGGAGGTCAGTAGATTCCACACGGAAAAGGAAAGTTTTTAATAAATGAAAGGGGGAAGGAGCAAATAATGGGTTTTGGTGTGTAATGAGGACAAGAAATAGCACAACACCTGACTCAGGGAGTCTTTAAGGACAAAGAGTTATGAGCAAAAATACAAATTTAATATTTTTATAAGTTTGTGTGCTTTGAATTTGTTTTTAACTCTTCAATACAAGGTCTTTCAAAGTGCTAACATCAGAGCAGAATAAACAGGGTGCATTTTTTAACAGACTGTTAATGGAGTCGTTTGGTGTAGCAAAAACGGGTCACTCCCCCAGCCATTTCCAGCAAACTTCTGCTTTGTTCTCCTGGCCACACTGCCATTTGTAGATAGTCAATACTTCAACTGCTCCTGTGCTTCGAACTTGGGAGTGTTTGTGGGATCAGGTTCGGTCACAGAGTGCAAGGTGGTGTGCAGCAAGTTCCAAAGAAATGCGGAGCTCTTGCAAGACAAAGGAATATTTTGCATGCACGGATAAACACCCGGTCTAATACATCTCACTGCAAAAAAAAAAAAATCACATTGAACTGGGAGGAGTTGTGCAATAAGCTCTGCTGTGCCAATTCAAAACTCCATCCAGGGAGGTGGGAAGGCCAGGATTTAACACCTGAAAATCTGTGAAGGAGCACAAGGTAAATCCCTTTTCCTCATGGTTCACACAGCTGATGGACACAGAGATTTTTAACCTTCAGTAAATTCATAAGGCTGCCCCATCAGCCCATATGTCCATTTGAAGGGTCAGGACCTAAATATCTGTATTTTAAATTTTTTGCCTTATCAGGTTTGATCTCTTGATGAAAATAAATGTGCTTCAAGTCAGCGTGAGGCAACATTCAAATTTGCCAATAGATATTTCATCTTCCAGAATTACCTGGTGAGTATATTACCTTGTGTGTATTACACATTCTGTAATGCTTTTGATTAATCATTATTTGCCACATAAGTGACCTAAAGTTCAGCCTGGGTAGAGTTGCTCATTTTAGACTGGGAGAACATTTTGAGAAGAACTTTTAAAAAACCACATTAGAAAAAAAAAACCCCAAACACATGATTTTAGCTGCAATTATTTTAGAAACGTCCTCCATGCAGGCAGGATGATTTTTATATTGAAGGAAACAAGCCCCTGGGTGTGATGTAAACGTAGTGATGTAAACTAAACTGACTTTAGCAGGTCTCGGTGTGTCTTTGGGGGAAAAACCAGAAAGCACATGGAAACTCACCTCCTCCTTATCCCATTTACTTGAGGGAGGTGCTAACCTCAGAGTCTAGCAGAGATTAAGCACTTTGCTAACAGCATTACAGATTGCATTTAACTGCTAAAAACCTCCTCAGTGCCAAGTGGGATACTCGGAAATGTGTTTTTAGTCTTTGCCTGCCGCACTGAATTCCTCTGTAGTGTCCATCCCTCAGGAGCAGGGAGAGCAGCTGGGTGTTCTGACTGTCGAAAAAAATGAAATATAGATGAAACCCTTGGCCTTTTTGGGGCAATTTCGCAGTAAATCTGTGTGTTGTGTTCCCCTCGTGCTGGGGCAGTGCTGATGTGTGCCAGGCCCAGCACTGAGCCTGGGGATCATCGGGGCTCCAGCCACACGACAAAAAGGGTTGGGGCCATCGTATCCTGAGTGGGCCACCCAGGGATGCCAAAGATCAGTACAATATAAGGTGTATTGGCTATAATGACATTTGTGTCTGGGTGATGCCGGCTCTGTGGTGCTGCCCTCCCTTTGGCATTCAGGCATTGCCCATCGCCATGGCCCAAATCCAGCATGGTGAAGGGCTGAGCCTGGCCCACGATGGCTCAGGGAGAGATGGCACAGAGGGAGATGGCACAGCACTCACAGAACCACAGAATAATTGGGACTGGAAGGAACCTCTGGAGGTCACCCAGCCCACCCGGAGCAGGTGGCACAGGAACGCGTCTGGGGGGGTTTGGGACATCTCCAGAGAAGGAGACTCCACGCCCTCCCTGGGGCAGTGCCAGGGCTCCGCTGGATGGAGTTTCCCCTCAGGCCGGGTGCGAGCGGCCGCGTTCCTGCCCCCGTCCATGGCTCCTTATCCCGTCTGAGGGACGGCGCGTGGCCAACCATGGGCGTGGCCACGGGGGGGGCGTGGCCAGCGATGATTGACGCGCCCCAGGCGCGTGGCCAGCGAACGCCCCGCCCCTTTTGCGGGCAAAGCCCCGCCCCGTTGTGGGCGTGCCCCGGGCGGGGGCGTGTCCCGGGGCTGCCCGAGCAACAGCTGCCGCGGAGCCGTTTACAAACAGTGCCCCGAGCGCGGCGCGGCCGCTGCCCCGCGGCGCCTCGGCCAGGTGAGGCAGGGCTGGGGGGCACCTGCCGGGGGCTCCGGGCCCCCTCCTCCTCCTCCTCCTCGTCCTCCTCCTCACCTTCCCCCGCCCCGCCGGGGGCACCTGCGGCAGCCGCAGCCCCGTCCCTCGGGCGGCCCCTGCCGTGAGGGGCCGGTTGTGCGAGCGAGCGCGGGGGGAGGCCGCTGCCGCCGGGATGTTGGAAGGGGTTTGGGGCGCGCCCCCCGCTCCCGGCCGGTTTGAAGCGGGGCTTAGAGCCACCCCCGCCCCCGTGCTGTCCCGGCCGCCGTGGGGCACAGGAGGAGGAGGAGGAGGAAGGGCAGCGCGGGGCCGGGGGGGCGGAGGAAGGTGCAGGTGTGCGCGGCCGCGCCCGCAGGTAGCGGCCCCTCCCGCCGCCCCCTCCCCAGCGCGGGGCGGGCGCAGCGGCGGCGGCGGCCGGAGCCCTTCCTTCCCCGGAGCCCTTCCCCAGCTCCCTCCCACCCCGAAGTTGGCGCTGGCCCCGCGCTGCCGCCGCCGCCGCCGCCGCCCCCTCCCCTGCCGCCCCCGGGACGGAGCCGCGCCGCCGCTCCACACCTGGGGGTCGCTCGGGCCCCCCCGAGGCGCCGGGCCGGGGCCGGGGCCGCTGCTCGGCCGGGGTGGGGGTGTGCAGCGGCAGGAGACTTATTTCTTTGTGAGTCAAAGATGTTCCTGGAAGAAGGATTTGTAGTAAGTGGCTCATGGGGCGGAGGAGGAGGAGGGGGGGGGTTTGTTAATGAAAAGTTTATTGATCCGTTTTGCCAGTTTTTGTTTCATTTACCTTTGTCTTTCAAAGACCGAAGGCTTCCCGATCATTTCTTTAGCATCGTGTTTCTTTCTTTTTTTTTTTTTTTTTTTTTTTTAAAGGGGAATAGGAAGTTTAGAAAATAAATAAATAAGCCTCAACTGACTTCTTAAGCAACAAAAGAGGTTGCCAGGCGAGGACAATAAAATTCTAGAATATCCAGAGATTGGATTTCATTCCTGTTCTGTGATACCCCCTGGACTTTCTGTTTTGGGGTGTGAGGCTTTTTTTGTTTGTTTGTTTGTCTCCCACACAGAAAACCAGCACCCAAAGTAAGGTCTGTATGTTCTCTAATGAGCCATCCCATAAAATGTGCTGTGTGACTCCCAGTAAGTATTTGAATTGAAGTGTAATAGTTTTGAAGTGGTGGGGAACAAAAATCTTTCTGTTGGGTTATTGATCTGCTGATGAAAGGCGTTTGAATGTGAAAAGGGTTTAGTTTAGGGGGGTTGTGTGTTTAAAGGTTTTTTTTTTTTTTAAGGCAACTTTTTTTTTTTTTTCATTTTTGAAATGACCTTGAGAGCTTTAAAACTACATCAGTTTATACCAGTGGGTTTGAGGGGGAGGCAGGAGCAGAAGAATCTAGTGAAAATCGAAAATAGAAATAGGAACTGAAGTATAGCTGCAGTGAAATATTTTCTTATAGAAGTATGTGAAAAGGGAAGTTTTTGTAAGAACGTGTGAAAAAGAAGACAGGGAAATAACGCAGTTTCAGATGCAGGGTGGGGGGAGAGGAGGGAGCATATCATTCTTCACATTTTATTAGGCCGTGAAATGCAGGAGTGATATGATCTGGAAGACACAGAAATAAAACGCCTAACTACAAGTTGAATAGCAGGCATTGACTTGCTGACCAATGCTTCCATGCTTGGTGGGGGCTGGTTCTGTGGCTGCAAAGGTAGCAGAGCACAGGGCTATGACAATGGCTTGCAAATGCTTTAACGCCATGTTTTATTGCTCTTAGGAGCTCTTATTAACTGGAGGTTTGGGAATACGACTAAGACTTTTAATTTGGGATGTCCACACTGAGGTTTCAGCCTTTCCTTGGATAATAGAAAAGGACAGTTGCAAATAAGTAGGATAAACTGCATTCTTTGGCAGAGGGGGAGGGAAGAGGGAGAGGGTGGAGGAGGGTTTTTTTTTTTCTTCCCCTTTACTAGTTCTGTAACTGAGTCAATATTTTAAGATCTGTAGCAGGAATGTGGCTTTGTGATCACTGATCTTTCTGCAACGTGTTTTTTTAATGAGCAATCTCGTCGTGCTGAGCAAAATACTTGGATTTTCGATCTCACAGCTCTTTCCTGACATCAGCATCTGAGTTTTCAAGTTTTGCCTTTAAGTTTTTCAGGGTGGTGAATATGAAAAACAAATAACTTTAGAACCATGGTTATTACAGTGATTATTGATTGGCTTGGCCTCCAGCCAAGCAACTCTTCTGCATGCACCAGAGTTGCTGATTTAAATTCTGTGGATTCTTTTTCATATGTTAGCCTTTTAAAAATCTTTAAACAGCATATATGGCAATTTAGGAGCAGTAGATCAGTTTTTAGTTAAGGTTGTTCAATTATGTCTTCATCGCTTTGGAGTTGGTTGAATGACTTGACATGAGATTAAGCACAACAAAAGAAAAGGCAGGGGAACAACAGCTGCCTTCCAGTACCAGAGCTCCAGATTCTGAGCAGTTCAGCATTTTACCTTTTTACTGTTACGTGGTGTCAGGTTTAAATGTGAATAATGTGAATATTTCTATTCGCCTTTACAAGAAGCTCAGGCTCGCTGATAACACACCAGCCACTCAAAGGCTGGATGTTCGTGTTTTGGGGGTTGTTTGTCTGCTGCATTTTGAAGAAAATGATCTGAGGATCTGATACTGAGGAGTGAATTGATCTCATTAACTTTTAAGACAAAAGTAGCAAACAGTCCCCACTAGTTAGTACTTGTTTAGTTACTGTGTGGTAAGAACTTTAAGGTGTGTCCTTAATGGCAACTGACGATTCTTGCAGCGAAGCCTTGTTTATTTTAGGTAGATGTTTTATACAGAATTTCCAGTGGGACAAATTACTCTGCTGACTGCACTTATTCTTTCTGAAGGCTGACTGTGAGCATAAGAGAATAATTTTGCCATGCTGCAATCAGGATATATTTAAAAATTGAAGCCATTAAGTTTTGCTGTGTATTTTAAGGCTTTTCCTACTTCCTTTGTTTAAACATTCTCAAACAGTGCATATCATAGATGAGTTTAAAACATTCATATGGCACTGTTGGGGCCGAATTTAAAATTAAAATGAGTACCGACGTCCTTGTTGATCTAAATAGAAAAAGCATTTCTTTAAAGAAGTGGATGTTTTCTGGTTTTGAGTGTGGTAAGGAGGTTGTATTGGTATCTTGTAAACAAAGTTTCATATTAAGTAGTCTTTAGAGAATGGCTTCCAGGCTTTGCACTGGAGGTTTTCTTTTTTTTCCCCTCTTTGAGTGAAAAATGTTTTTTGGTTTTGCTTTGTTTTGGTGGAGTGGTGGGGAGAGCAAGATTTAGGGTAGGGGCTAGAAAGAGAGGAAGATAATAAACTTTAGCACCTTTTTATCAGACTGTCTTACACAAAAGGCTGCTTGATTCTGGTTTCCCCTGCATTAGATCACACTCCAAAAAATCCTTTTTGAGCACTTATTTCTAACCTTCAGCAATATCTCCTCTTACCACTGTATTTCCATTTAGAAGTATGTTGATAGATTAATACCATATTTTATACAAAGTGCTAAGTTATTACTGTGATCAGGGGAAAATTATTTTAAAAGGGAACTGTGGGTTTCACTTAGACTTTCAAAACAGTGATTACAGTAAACTTTTAGTTACAAAAAAATCTGAGAGTTTGCAATTAAGAAGCTCTGGGGAAGTGTTAAGTAAATTTTAACTTCCCTTTGTTCTTTGGGACTTTCTGTTGTCCCAGCTCTTTCTAACCTGAATCTTGATTGGGAATGCTTTGTCCTAGGAAAAGATTCCATCCAGTGGAGATGTAAATACACTCCCTCTTTCCTGTGTTATGAAATGCTGGCATATGGAAAGAGCAGCCCCCCTTTCCCCAAGGTAAAATGGGCTGAGCTTTCTTTTCTTTGCAAGAAGCTGAAAGAAGAGTTTGACCTTTGAACTCAGCCTCACACTTCCACGCTGCTTTCAGGATGATTAAATAACCAAGGATATTTGCCTGTGTCTTATGCTTATTTATCTCACTTCAAATGTTGTAATACTTAACTGTTGAGGTATTGTCTTTAAATATAGCAGGGCAGTGCTTTGGGCTGCAGCGGGGCTGCCATGTGCCAGCTCAGCTCCCCCTGGGGAGGCTCTGCATTTACAGCCCCCCTCAGAGGCTTCCCACATCTCACAGCTGCATTATTTGCAAATGGCTTTTTCCTTTTAACCGACTTTTGGGGCATTTCTGATGACCCCCCCCCCCCCCCCTTTTTTTAAGGTGACTTTAGGAACAAAAAAGTTTTTCTTCCTGGTGCATGAATGCTCTGAGGGGATTCTGCTGACTACTGTATGCGTGCTTTGAGAGAGATGTGACTCATTCCACAAGAGATTTGCAACTGAATACAAAAGTAAGGAAAAGGATATGACCAAGCTATGTAAGATTCTCAACACATGTTGTATTTTGGGATTAAAAAAGCTTTTTCAGTCTAAACTTACCTATGTTTTTATGTGGTTCCAAGAAGAAAGTTGCTCTTTCAAAATAATTTGCTTTTAGAAATCAACTTTATTTTTTTCTTCAGTGAAATTGCCAAATAATATCCTTTTGTTGCTGATGAAGCCTGTTTATGCCAAACGTGGGTGTATGTCAATGAGAAAAATACATTAAAACTTCTACTGTTACAATCATATGACTTTGGTCAGAGCATAGTTTATAGCTTATCATAAATCTAGCACTCTTGATTCTTCCTCCTTTTTTTTTTTTTTGTTTTTCAAGTGGTGTGATAAGAGCAGGCTCTGCAGTTTCAAAGTAGAACAGTGCACATGCTGGGAAAAATGAGTTTGAAATTAAAAATATAGGTGACATACGTGTTTGGAAACACAATGAGGTGGAATTGGTTATCAGGCTGCCTTGAGGATTTCAAAAGAAAGTACAAGAGGAAATGTGGTTAGGATATGCAGGGAAATCTATGTAGATCAGGGTGACTTCAAGATTGGAGCAGAAAACCATGCAAGCAGAAGTGAATAATTGACTGGCTGGTGCTTTCCTATGTGCTGCAGATTTTATGTAACTAAAAGTATCAAAGTCTGAGTTTGTTTATGCGCAATAGGTACACTTGCATTCTCACTGTAATAAAGGAGTGCAGTTTGCCTCGGATTGAGCTGCAGCAGGGAAACTGAGGCCCTTGTGCTGTGCTTCCCCTTCATGGTGGTAGCTGAGAACTGTTTGGGTGAAATCCTGAGGTTCTCTTAGCCTCTCTTGGTACTCAGGAAGAAGCAAATCAGATTTGCTTAGATTTACACCAAGGGCTGATGTTTGGTACAGCGTCAGGAGAATGGATGTAAAGGTGGCCCAGAGAAGCCTCAATTTTTGTTCACCTTTTCTCGTTGTTCCTAACATTTTTTTGTTCTTATGCTGGCAGAATTGAGATCTGAAATTGCCTGTTTTGAAGCTCAGTTCCTTGCAGGTGCTGCCTCTCCTTTGCAGGCCAGCGTGGCCCTGTGCAGCCCAGGCAATGTTGGATACATCATCACGCACAGCCCTGTCGCTCCTGGTGAGGGATAATGCAAAGCTGGGTAACTAAAAAGTCTCCATCAGTCTCTGGGAGATCTCCCACCTGCATGGGAGCAGGGAGGAAACTGCTTCAAGTGTTCATTTCTCTCATTTCTGTGTTTTAGTACCTTCAGATGCTAGTCCAGGGCATGACTGAGCTACAAGTAAGTGTCTTTTCCCTGGACTCTCTATCTATTTCCATCTTTCAAGACTGACTTTTGCAAGCACCTCATTGTGGATGTGTTTGAGAGTGACAACTTCCAAGTGCTCTGCAGAGGAGAGGGATCAGATCCTGCTCTGCTCCTTCCAAGGTGCAGCAGTTTGAGCTGTGTTGGGTCAGAGTTGGATTCAGAGTTGAAGCCAGGTGAGAGCACTAGGGCACATTAATGGCCTTAACAGAGGGAACTCTTTGGAAGTGGCCACTTCTCTCAACTTCAGGAATAGTAAAATAATCTCTTTTCCTGTTATTTCACCGATGCTGCCCAAAGGGATGCAACTTGCCTGTAATTGCTACAGAGGAACTTGAGTAATAAGGAATCAAGTCTAATTTGGTAAACTGAATTTACCACTTCTTTGTAGTTGTGGCTGCTGGAGAGACCTTACATCCCTCTGCCAAGAAGTAAAAAAGTCAAATTAGCTTTTAAGGTCTCTGAAAATACCTTCTTTTAAATGAAAACCAAGACTAAACATACAAGGCAGTCTGTGTAAGGTGAGACTGACTCAACAATAAAAATGTATCACTCATTCCACTGAGAGCCTTTACCTGCTGTGGAGAGAACAATAAACTGTTTTGTAAGGTAAGGGGTCATTGCCAGTTTAAGTGCATGTAACTTCTTGATTTAATGAAGTTGCATCATCCTTTAGCAATGGTGAAATGTGTCCCAGACTTATTTAAAATAGGATTATTCTTGTGTCTTTCAGCTTTTCTCCAACAGGTGTTGGCCACTTCTGTTGTCTAAAGTACACTTTGGTTTTGTTGTTCCTGAGAAATTCTCTGCTAATCAGGGAGGGAAAAAGGAAAAAAATCCGGCAGTTTGAGCAGTCCTTCTGAACTTTAAAAGTCAATACTTATTCGTAGTGCTTCCTCCTTTAATGCCAAGAATTAGTCTCTTTTCTATTTGCTCTTGCTCAGTGGAGGAAAAACATGTGCAAAATGCTGCAAGCTTATATGTTCCCTGCTTTAAAAGGCCTAATTACATCTTTTGCTAGAAGAGGCATTCAGTTCACTGAGGAGCCACACTCAGCTCATCCATCCTCTGCCAAAGCAGTTAGACATATAGCCTTCAAGAAAAAGGGACTCCACAGGAAAAGGTTTTTTAGAGAAAGAGGATATCCTTTGTTTTTATTAGTATAGATGTCTGAGGTGGGGGGAGGGAGCTTTCCTAATATTGTTCATTATTAACTATGAGTTATTTTCCACTGGTGATTAAAATCCTGTTTGCGAGACTTCAGGGGGAGAATGACTCGCATGTGTGTCTGTTTTATCTGACTACAAAAGGGCTTTCAACACAAAATCTTTCTGAAGTGTGTGTGCAGAAATGCCTGGGTAATAACAGTCTTGAATTCTGTGTACGTCTCACTTTGGTTGTGTTTTTGTGAATTGTTTTAGGATCATTGTGTTGGAAATCTCTGTGGTGTTGTTAGAAGGGACTGTAACTGAGCTTCTCTCTTAGAGAGGATAAAAAGGATAAGCCATGAAAACCCTTCTAAGAGTTTAAGTTTAGGATAACTTTGAAATCTTCAAGCCTCAAGGATGAAGGCTAATGAGGGAGACTTAAATTTGCAGATTGAGGGAGTGGAAATTCCAGTTTAGGGTCATCTTTTATGTTCTCTTTTCAACCTGAACATCTTCGTTTTGATCTTTCCTGCAACTGAAACAAACAACTCTCTTCCTCCCCTTCCTCCCCCTGAATCTCCATTTCCTTTACAAGTGCTCGTGGTAGTTCTTTATCAGGCTGAACTGTTAACAAAGTATTAAAAACAGTTTCGTGCTCACACAGTTGGTATAAAAGGCTCGGTGTGGATGAGAGGCAGCATTGGGAGCACTCACGTGCTCCTCCCCTAACAAAGAATACTCTGGGAAGTTGTGTGAAATGATCTACTGTTAAAAGATGGGAGTAGCTCTTTCCCTCCCTAGAAAGCAGCAGAATGCCCAGTAATGAGGAATAATTCATTGGCTTCTGGTCTGCAAAATCAGCTTTTATCTGGGCTGGCTTTTATAACTTTCCAGCGTTGTCATTTGAGTCGTGGGCAGTGAACACTTGTATTCTTTGAGAAATAAGGTCATGGTCTCTGGAGCAAATACTGCATCATCTTCCCTAAATTTAGGGACTATCCCTCGCTCAGATTGGGGTAGCAGAGGCATTTCTGCCTCCCAGAGGAAACCCCCTCCTGGCCTGAAGTGTGACACACACACATTTCTGCTTAAGCGCAGAAAGGAAGTTCCGCGGTTGCCATCAACCCCTGCTACCTGCAGAGACAACCCCGAAATTTCACGCCGTGGATTTTGGAAATCTGACTCACCTTTTGGGACAGTTGGTGAGTGAGAACCTCACGATGACACTTGGCTTCACTTTCTCACGAAGTGTGGGAGCTTAGGAATGCCAGGGCACACCAGAACTGCTCCCAGCATGGGGCTGGGGTCACTGGTGGCTTCTGCAGGCACCACACACAGCCAGGACACTGAGGGGGCATCTCAAAATCTGCAGCTCCTAAATACTGCTAGGAACTGTTTTAGGGTGGTCTTTCTGCTTAGCTTTGTAGGTGAGGTGCAGCTGCCTTGGTTTTATGCATTGATATATATTTATATTAAAAAAACATTCTAAATAAGATGAAGTTCAGCCTCATCTCAGGTTTTATTTGAGGATTTGAAGTTGTGTTTATTTATCCATGAGCTGCTCTGCCTGTGATCAGTGTTACACCTGAATACAGCTGTGCCCAGATAAAACAGATAATATACGTAAGGTAGGTTTTATTTGTGGTCTCAGTGAGGAAAAAGTGATGTTAACTGGCTTGTTTTATCTATGTTCCTTAGGTAGAACTGGAGCAACTACAGCAAATCTTTGAAATTGAAATAATTAAAAAAAAAAAAAAAGGTGTTAAACTTGTAATTTCCAATAAGCAATCAGCAGTGTAAAATCTATTTACCAGCAATCTGTTCTGGGGCATAAACACCAAGAGGAAAGAACAGTTCATGTAAAATGACTCCTAATATCCTGAAAATTCTTGAAACGTGAGGAAAACTGAAGGGTTTTTATAAGTGGAAATGAGAGTTGCATGTAAGTTTCCCAAGTCCAGTAGACCCAGTAAAAATGAAGGTGGTTGATCTGCAGCAGCTGGAAGAAGCTGCTCAGCTAAACAGCGATGACTTTGCTGCTGGCCTTGAATTTGAGAATTCTAAGAGTTTGCTGAGGTAGTTGTGTCTGAGTTCTTATCTGCCAGAGCAGAAAAGTAACTTTAGTGTCCTGGATTTGGCTGTAACTCATCAAGTTCTCTCACTTCTCTGTTTCAGAAAGTGTTGCAGCAACTACTTTAACTTCTGTAATTGTTCCAGTTTGCTTTTTACAGTTTAACAATAGTTCTGCAGCACAGAATTAGCAAGGAATGGTTCTTTTTCCTGAGACTTGCCATGCAACTTTTATTCCCAGTGCCTCTGTAATGTGTTTAAAATGGGAAATTCAATGGTTAGACTTTGCTATTCTCTGAAAGGTGTGTCTTTATTGAGGTGAGTTTTTATTACATATTCATGGAAATTTTGAAATGCAGGAAGTAGAAATGCAATAAAATTACTCCTGATAGGTCATTTCCCAAAGAAATCTTAGACTGTAATATGTTGTCTTTGGTTGTGTAATTTAATAAAAATAAATTAAATTCCTCTACAGGCACTTAATTAAACTTTTCTCTGTTTTAATAATCCATTTAAATGCAGTGGGGTTTTGGTGTGGTTCTTAGGTTGTGTGGCAAGTGCAATGAAAACAAGATGTTCTCATCTGTCCAGTGGAATCTTTATGTGTGTTTTGTGGTGTTTATAAATACAATGGGTATCACTGTGAACCTGCTGAAACACTTAGCCAGGGATGACTCAGTTGTGAGCTGAAGTTTGCTAAATGCTCAGGCTAAAACCTCTCCAGTAGTTTTATTCTTTCTTCTTCTCAATTTAAATTTATTTCTAGTTGCATCAAGTGCAGTAGGTGACGCCCTGGAACTGAGAGGAATTGGTCACTTCTGGAGAAGCCCAGGGCTGCTGTGCAGGTTCCTCCTGCCCTCCTCACTCCTCTTGGAGCAGCCCCATGGACCTGTGGGCCCTGGGCTGGGCAGGAGGGACAGGGGGACATTTACAGATGGGCAGGGAAGTCACAGCTGGGATTTCTTGACTTGTTTTATTGTGAGGGGATAAGTCATTCTTTCTTTTCAACCTTGAGTTCATCTGTAGCGAGTTTATCGCTTTGCAGCTATTGGAAGGAAGGATTTCCTGTTTTGTTCTGTTCCTTTACTCAGTATCTCTGATACTGGTGTGTCCTTTTGTCTTCTGAAAGTGAAAGAAGGCAGAAGAAACCCAGGTGCTGTATTTTATTTGTTGAGCTCATGCACAGACCTTCAGCCACAGTCACAGTGTTGCAGGTTGTCTATTCTTCCAAGGAAGCAACAGAATGGAGGCACCTCTGGACAGTTCTCCTGCTGCCTACAGGGTTTTGAATAATAGGAATGTAATTAATAAGCGTTTTTGGTCCTCAAACCCAAGGCATATTATCTTCAGTAGGAAGAGAGGTTTGTTACTAATGGATAAAATCCTGGTGGGGATATTTGGGTTGTAGTTCCAGCGTGTGTTGGCTTGTCTGAACAGCAAGAGCATAAAATGCTGCCTGCTTGTAAAAGCTGGGGATCTAATCAGAGTGAAGTGTGTAATCACCAGATACAGAATAGGACTAGAGCTTTCTAACTCACCTCCTGACTCCGGTGCTTTTATTGTATCTTCTCAGTTTAAATATATTCCTGTCTAGTTGCATCTGCACTTCCCTTCAGAAATGCTGCCTGCAGTTTTTCTCCCAGTCTATAGGTGCTCTCTCCTGTGCATCCAAGAGCAGCAGCTGCCTGAGCTGCAAAGAGGCATTTCAGATTCCTGGAACAGGAATATCTTGCTCTGTTTGCAGTGCTGCCTAGAGGATGAGCTGTGGCTGGTTCTTAGAGCTGTTCAGAGCCTCCTATTAAAAGCACTGAGAGCACTGAGCACAGCTTGGTGGAGGGTGCAAAGTGCTTTGATCCATGGCAGAAGTCTCCAAAGGGCTTGTTCAAACCTATTGATGGCCACTAAAATTGGCCCCAAGCTCCTGTTGAACTCCTCTTGTGACCCAGGTGTTGGTTGTACACTCTCTGTTTGTGGAACTGTGAGGACAGGTTTCATTTGTCAGACAGCTGAGGTGGGATTGAGGCAGCCCTGTTTCCAAAGACTTCTCAGAGAAAGTGTTACTGATTGATTGAGGTGGATTTTTCTCACATCAGTGACCAACCTGGGGCCTTCCCTAGATGTGATCTGTGCGTGTCCCTTAAATTCTAATAAATCTGGAGCTAAGGCTGTCACAGTTTGTTTTCTCCTAGGCTGGGTTTGGGTAGGGCCATGTGTAGGCCCATGTTGGAAGGAGCTCTCTTGTTCCTCTCCTCACCCCAGAATGCCATGAAGGATGGGACACTGAGGCTGGATTTTGCTGCTTCTCATCTGTTTCCTTTCTCCAGTGACTTAATTCTTGTTGCTCTATTGTGTGTTTGTTGTAGTGCCACAAAGTGGGAGCGTAACAAACCCTAATTGGCTTTTTCTGTTTGTAGACACGAGCAAGGAAGTAGTGGATGATGAATCCCAGCAGTTCACTTTGAGGGACTTTAGGCACTGCCCCTTGGATCTGCCCCAGATGCCCCAGAAATGCCTCTGGCCTGTCTGTAGGATGGTTATTTCACCTCTTCCTGCACAGCACTTCCCTGTGGCTCTGAAAGCAAATGCAGTCCACTCTTAAGTTTGTTCCACTTTTTAAATCTTGCCTGGATTTTTTTTTTTTTTTTTTAATTTGAAACTTATTTTCAGGCAGATACTCGCTGAGCTTTGCTGCAGCATGTTGGGTAAAAAATACCTCTTAAAACTCCAATAGAAACAGAACAAAAAGGCAAGTTGAAACATGAAGTATAAAACATGCTAACCAGCAGCCTTTGATATGTTTTTCTCCTTATGTTTTACAGAAGGGAAAGTTTTTTGAATGCTTGAGCTTCAAACTTTTGGTTATGGCTCCTTCACCTGCCTACAGGGATTGAAGGAAGGTCTGAGCTGAAAGGGGAAGGGAGAAGGCAAGGGCTGCAGTAGCAGCAGAAGTGTCACCCCACAGCCTGAACCTGCCTGTCACAGGAGGTTTTTGAGTCATTATGCAGAGAGGAAGTTTTAATCATGGCAGTGATAAAACTGAAAATGGGGATAAAGGGCGTAGTTAGAAAAGAGACTTTGGCTGCAGAAAATCCAGGTTCTGTCACCATCAGCAGTGATTTGGTCCCTCTTAGACTCCACCTTACCCTGCAAGATCCTCCATTTGTGTTTGACTTAGGATAGGTCTTTGGCCCAGGCCTGAAACAACTTGGGATTAAAAAAACCATAGAAGTGTCTTGCTATTAAATGTGCTGGTTGTGTAAACCTGGGTTAGAGGCCTGGGCAGTGAAGAGACTTTTAAGCTTTGGAGAAACAGAGAAAAATGGAAGACAAGCAGCTGGCAACAATAATTTTCTCCAGTTACTGGCATTCTGGTGGGGTGGTGTTTTATTTTCTATTTTTAGCCATCTTCATTAGGCCCCGGGATTTTGTGGTCTGCATGATGGGAGAGGAGGTGCTGACTTTCCAAATTACAAGCAAGGAGTGTTTTCAGGGCAAGGCTGTGGGAAGTGGAAGAAGTGTTTGAGATGTTGGATCCGTGACTCCTGCCAGTGTGTTCTGAGGCTTCCTGCCCTGGGTGGTTCTGTTGCCTGGGCTGGTTTCTATTGAAATGGTTTTAGATTTAATGCCCACCTTTTTCTGTCCAGAAATTTTTCTGATCAGAACTAGCTGAGTGTCAGTTGATAACCACATCTTTTATCTGCTACAGCACCTTCTCCTGGAAACCTGACTGCTGCAGGGCTGTGGTTAAATTGTTGTCCTTTCTTTGGGTCAAATAGAGCAAAATGCTTCATTTTTTTCCATATAAAAGCAAGGCAGAGATGGAAGTTGAGGTGAATTTTAAACCCCAACTGTGTCCATGTTTCCTGCTCTGAGAGTTCTAGAGCATTATGTGTTTTGGGGCATATTAATTCAAGTCATGTGGTCACTGGCCAGCTGGCTCTTAGGAAATAATTTGCCAAAGTTTGAGTCAGATTTTGAATGAATTCTTTTCATTAGTTATTACTTTATTTGGAAATGTCTCAGAATGATTTTTCTGCAGTTTATAGTAGTCTTGTATTAGTTTGCTACACTTTCCCTTTATCCAGAAATTTCATCAACTGCAGTCCTGAACTCCACAAAACTGTAATTTATCAGCCCAAAGAGTGGTGGCCATGAAGTTGCTGCTAGCAGACATTATAACTTCAGTAGACTTAGAGATTTAAATGTGAGCTGTGATTAAAGAATTCAGGTTTTATAATGTAATAGGTGGCCTCTTGGATGATTTAAATACTAAACCACTGTTGAAGAAACAGTATCATAAGTTCATATCAAACTTTGAGATGTTCTTACTGTACCAGCCCAAAACTGTCACAGACATTGTAAATTTGTGGGTGGTAGGAAAAGCTTTGAGTAGTGGGGCTGGTGAATAGTTCTTACTACAAAGATTTGTGCTGACATTTCCTGTGTACCAGAACTATAGAAGCTGATTCCAAGCTGTCTGCTCTTAAAAGCCTTTTGCTCAACAGCCTTTAGAGGACAAACAAGTGAAGTTTTGCTGTGGTTTTGCAGGTTCAAGGAAAGGTTACTTGGGCTGCTACGTTTGTTATGAATTCAGGAGTGCATTGAAATGTGGTTTCAGCAGCTTTGTATAACTGGGTAGGAGCAGGTTTAGAAGGGACAAAGTCTTGCAAAAAAGGAACAACTGTAAACAGAGGGATGTTCAAGACCAAATGATAGAAAAGTGACCAAGTGCCTTTTACCTATCCCTCATTGGTTCTTAAAAATATGCTTTGTTCTAAAGCCCTTGATGATTCTCAGCCCTAATATTTTCATTATTTGGGAGACAATACTTCTCTTTTGAAAAGTCTGACTAACTCTTTTCTCTCTTTTCCCAGGTGCTGGAGTTCTTTGTGGCACTGAACTTGGCCTTGAGTGTATTTTACCCAATGCAACTATTTGAAATGTTTGTTCAACAAAACTAAGTGCAACTGACTGTATGTGTAGACTTGAAAAAGCTGAAGAAACAATTCAAAAAAACCTCATCCCATCACTGAATGAACGTTTGGATACATTTCCTGGGATGTGTGACAGCACATAAAGCTGAAGAAGAAACAATTTTTTGCTGGTGGAAAAAAACAGAAACCTCTTTTTCTGGCAGAGATTTTCCAGCTCAGCAGGCTTGTCAGCACATGTTGGAGAACTCTACAAGTGTCCTTACTGTGATCAGGGAGCACCCCCAAAGAAGTGCAGCCTTCCACTGAGACATGTAATAGGGAGCAGAGGGGAGGAAAGATGCCAACGCAGCCTCTCCTGGCATACATGGACGGCCCTGATGGAATAGCCAGCGCCGTTGGTGCCCAGGTGGAGAACAGCGATGCCTCCATGACAATAAAAGGAACAAACACCATCTCCTACAAAAGCTTGCAGGAGAAATTCCTCATGCAGGCCGAGGGCTGCATGCCCCTGGACTGCATGTTCTGCGATGAGACTTTCAAGCACCCCGAAGAGCTGGGCAAGCACGTGTTAACTCAGCACAGGCCCACGCTGTGCGAGCCGGCCGTGCTCAGGGTGGAGGCAGAGTACCTCAGTCCTCTGGATAAATGTCAGGTAAGAACCAGCTCGCCCTCACCCAGCAATGAGCAGGACAGCGAAGAACTTAGCTGTAAAGTTTGTGGGCAAACGTTTGATAAAGCTTTTGACATTGAGGCACACATGAAAAAGCATAAAGATTCTTTCACGTATTGGTGTAATGTTTGTGGGCGAAGATTTAAAGAGCCGTGGTTCCTCAAAAATCATATGAGAACACACACTGGAAAACCTGGTTCTAGAAACAAGCACCAGCAAGGTTCTGAAGGCCCCATAACAATAAATGAGGTGGTGCAGGAGCACGTAACTGAAAACGTAACGTCACCTTACAAAATTTGTATGGTTTGTGGTTTCCTATTTCACAATAAAGAGACTCTAATTGAGCACAGTAAAGTGCACACCAAAGAATCAGTTCCCAATGGTGAAAGCCCCCAAGTGACTGCTGAAGTCAATGCAGAAGAAACATCTCAAAACCAGGAGTTTTTCCAATTCTTGAACTTAAGACCAAATTCAGTTCCGGAGAAGGACAAGCTGCAGAAACTGGCGAAGTGGATCGCTGAACTGGATCCTTTCACCACGTACCAAGCATGGCAGCTGGCTACCAAAGGTAAAATTGCAGTTGGCCACGGGCAGATTAAAGAACCAGGGCAAGAAGGAAGTACAGACAACGATGAGTCATCTTCAGATAAAGAAGAACTCTGTGAGATTTGGAATGCAAATAAAGGTAGCCAGGCTGAAACTACAGGGAAGTCAAAGGTAAATAAAAACAGCAGTTTCACAGGGAATGGTAACTTAACCCAGGACAAACTGAAACATCCCGCTGGTGAAGTGCCTTCTATGGAGATGGAGTCTAAATCATCCCAGAACAAAGAGAAGCCAACCCACTGCTCTGAGTGTGGGAAAGCCTTCAGGACATACCACCAGCTGGTCCTTCACTCCAGAGTGCACAAGAGGGACCGGCGGGGTGATGGAGAGACTTCCACTGCTGCCAGGACCTACTGTGCCGATATCATGGCCAACCTGGAGGAGAATGGGGCAGCAGAAAGGATGGAAGGAGGCTCTGAGGATGGCTCTGAAGATGGGCTTCCAGAAACAATTCATTTAGGTGAGTAGCACTGGGAGCACTTCAGTTTGAAGTGGCTGTTACTGAGTTGTTTAGGAACTCCTTAGAGCCAAAGAATGCCTTGTGCCTTTCTGTTGTCTTTCCAGAACGTGATAGGAAATGTTAAAAAAATAGATAGGGAATGTTATGGTGGGGGGAAAGGGAGCAGAGAAAAATAAGGGGGAAAGAAAGGTTTGAATGGTGCCATTTTGAGGTCTTTAAAGTTGTGTTGGGCCTTCTTGCAGTTACTGGAGTCACTGAAATAGTTCTCGTAACAATGAGTTTAACAATCAAAAAATCACTGTTTACTCACCCCTTATCTCTGACTTTACTGGATGCTTTGGAGTGTTCCATATCCCTTCTCACTCAGCACATGTTTTTACAGAGAGTATTTTTGAAGAAATAATTGCAGTTTCACTTTTTTCCCCCTGTATCTTGTAAGGGCAAAAAATGCTCAGTGCTCGATCCCAGCAGTTTTTAAGACCCTGAGAAGTAAAGAATAATTTAAAACTTTTTCTGTCTAACTGCAAGTTCAGTGTTTGTTCTGAACAGTAATTTGAAAGCCTAAATGTCAAAACCAGCACATGTGAATCATTTGTGTAAGGGCACAGGCTGTTAATATGAGGACCTGTATGGAAGAGAGGTGCATATTTACCTCCTCTGCCTTGAAGGACTGCTGACAGCGTGGATGGGCTCCATCTGTACATTACCCAGGATTAATTCTGCGTGTCACAGTGTCTCAGAAAAGCCAGTGATACTGAATGATTCCTTAATTGAAAAAGATTGCATGTCAGGGGACAGAAAGAAAGTCTGGCAGCTAATCTCCCCTTCTCTGTGACATGCTCCCAGCCGGCAGTTAAAGAACAGACACTTGCATAATCTCAAGGCAAGACACGACGTACAGAATGTCCTGGCACCCACACAGAGCTGACTTTGCCATTTCTGGTAATGTGCAGCCCTTTATTTTGCCTCCAGGAACAAAGGAACGAAATGATTACCTAATGTGAAGTTGCTTGTTTTGTTTCTCAGTGCCTTATCCCAAAGCAGAGCAGATTTTGGTGTGAGCTGCTGAGTCACACCTCTGGAGACATGAGCTGTTTGTTCAGCTCAGCAGCATTTCCAGGAGAGAAACTTTCCAGCAGGCAGGAACCTCAAAGAACTCATTTTAAGATCTATTATATATCCAACTTCTTAGTCACACCAAAGGTCTCCTTCCTGCTCCTGGTTTCCAGTCAGCCTTGCCGTGGGTGTTTAGTGGAGTTGTCTGGGTTTTCAGTGGGAGCTGCAGCGCAGCCGCCGTGGCTGCTGGTGGTTGGGTGAATTCTCTGCCATTCCGCCGTCCCTGCCGCCCTCCTGTGGCACCTCCTGCCTCTGCACTGCAGTGGAACATCCCTGGATTTGTACCTGGAATACATCAGGTCACCCATTGGTGATTGGTGTCCTTGGGACACCCTGGCACTTCCTCACTCCATATTAATGCAGTGAAATATTCCTCATCCAATCTAAGGATGCTTATAGGAAATATTCCTCATCCAACCTAAAAAATGTCTCTATACAGACACTCCATTGATTAGCACAGAAATAATACCATTATTAGAATTAATTAATCAAAAAAATGCATCTTCGCCTTCCTTCCCCACCTCCCTGTGTTTGGCTATGGTGCACAGAGCACATTTAGTCTGAATCATCCCACTCACACTAATTCAAGGATTTCCTTTAATAAAATAACACAGTTTATAACCTGTGTGAGTATTTGGGATGGGCCATTCTCCATCAAGATCCTGTAGGTGAATAATGAGAAATTTTTTTTTCTTCTTCTTTGAGCCCTTGTTTTGCATCTTGTTTGTTCTCTGAGCTCCTTGGTCACAGTCACAAACCACAGTGTTCTGGACAGAAACCTTTTCAACTCTTGTACTCTGTGATTACTCAGAGTGCAGCAGAACAGAGCAAAAGTTACTTGTAGACCGTAGGATTTGACAGCAGTTCATAATTCTGTGGTTTTCCTTGGAAAACACAGTTACTGTGTTCAACAGGACTGCAGATTTGCATTTGCTCTTCATAATATGCCTGTATTTTCTCCCAAAGATAAAAATGAAGACAGTTTGGAAAGAACAAAAGTTAAAACCCTTGGAACCTCCAGAGAATGCAGCTACTGTGGAAAGTATTTTCGCTCCAATTATTACCTCAATATTCATCTCAGAACTCATACAGGTAAATGAGGGCTTCACCTTTGGGAGAGGGGAGGGAAATCTGCTGAATCCATTTGGATGGAATGTTTGGTTTTGCTTGTGAAAAACAGAAATTGCCTTCAAAATTATTGATAGAGCAAAGTTTTCTCTAATTCTAAAAAAATCAAATAATTGCAATTAAAGTTTATTTGAATTATTTACAGAAGTATAAATGTTTTTGAACAGGGCTGATTGCATTAAGTATTGTTAAAACCATATATTTAAAATTTTTAATTTTTTCTGCTTTTAGCAGTGTAGCAAAAGTTTAGGATTTGGTTTTAGTTTAAAAACCAGCCTCTCAAGTGTTGAGTTGGTTGTTTGCCAGCTGCTGCTACCTGGGGAAAAGCTGAGTCTCTTTTTCAACTCAGCTCCTTGATTTGCATAGCCAGACAAACCCTTCCTACTCCTGCCTGTGTGTTCCTTGTGGAGCAGCTCTGTTTACAGCTGAGCTGTCCCGTTTGTGTTGGGAATAGG
This sequence comes from Monarcha castaneiventris obscurior, assembly GCA_026261815.1. NCBI lineage: Eukaryota > Metazoa > Chordata > Aves > Passeriformes > Monarchidae > Monarcha > Monarcha castaneiventris. Next base: position 4,667,448 of record JAMPIT010000481.1, read on the forward strand.
ACACTTGTGGGATGATCAAGGGCTGCAACTTGTTGGGGTTGACCCAGAGTTCCACTCCTTGCTTATCTCTGCCAGACACGTTGTCAGCTCCCATCTCCATCTGTAGGCAGCATGTGGAAGCATCCCAGCATAGCCAGAAGATGTCACTGTAGTTAGTAAAAGCATTAAGATGCTGTTGTTTAAATGATTTAGCTGAGTTTGGGACTTAGGAGTGAGGGAAGGGGAGAGAAAAATACATTTTAGTGTTTTAGAGTCCACATTATTCCCTCGCGTTTGTGATCGAGACTTCAAATCTCATCAAACTTACTGATAATTCTGTGTTGCAGGTGAAAAGCCGTACAAATGTGAATTCTGTGAGTATGCAGCAGCCCAGAAAACGTCCCTGAGGTATCATTTAGAGAGACACCACAAGGACAGGCACGGTGACAGCTCAGCTGATGGGAAGGGTGACAGCAAAGGTTCCCTGCGGGGTCAGGAGACAGCGCTGTCGCTGGCTGCCGATGCTGCTCCAGAAACCAAAAATTTGAAGAGGCTTTTTGATGGTGCCAAAGATGCTGAGAGCTGCCCACCTGCCAAGCAGCAAAAGGAAGTTCTGTCCTTGAGCAATGCAATAGGCAGCACAGTCTTTTTAAAAGTAAAGAACAATTCCAGGGAATCGAACAAAGGTTCTGTTTGTAGCAATCTGAATCAAATACCTGAGAACGTGCCCACTCCTTATCCAGAGAAACTAAAGGCTGAGAAGGAAGCAAAGGAAGCTCAGCCTGAAAGAGAGAGAAAGGCTTCTGTGGCATCAGAGGAAGATGATGTCCAGTATATCTGTGCTTTTATTGGTGGCAAAAATGTGAACGACGTGCAAGAACGCACGGAGAACTACAAACGCAGACCTGTCGTGGACTGTCACGAGCAGCCCTTGGACTTATCCTGTAAGACTTCCCAGGAGTGTTCTGTGGTTGCAAGCAGAGGCCTGCTGGCCCCCAGCACCTGCCCCTTCTGTACCTACAGGACATTTTACCCCGAGGTCCTCATGATGCACCAGAGGCTGATGCACAAGTACAACCCTGACACGGTTAACAAGAACGGCTACAGGAGCAAGGCCGTGGCCAAGGCCCGGCGCACGGGCTGCCCCCCGGCCCTGCTGGGCAAGGATGTGCCTCCTCTGCCTCTCCATTCCAATAAAAACAAGGCTTCCCTAAATCCACAGCAAAAACCCTTGCAAACAGGGAAAGCCAAGCAGTGTGCCCCTCCACAGAACAAAGCCCCTCTCTTCTCAGTGAGCGAGTCGAGCAGCACAGCCCCGAGTAACCTCAAGTTTCATAAACAGCAAAGTAATATTGGAGCTCAGGCAAATAACTACAGACAACCTCAGCAAGAAGTGCACTCCAGTTCCAGTATCTCTCCAGTACTGGACAGAGTAAAAAGATCTGAATCTAAAATCAAAGCTCTGGGTGCCCCAGTGACTCAGTCTGGTCTGATCAGCAGCAGCATGAATGGGGTTCTGGAGTCTCACCTCGGTGAACCTGGCTGGGCTTGCCACCGAGGGAGAGACTATCTCTGCAGTAAATCTGGGAGCAATGCAACTCTGGACTATGGAGAAACCTCTTCCAAACGGATGAAACCCACTCTGGTAGCTGTGGAGCACCTGGACTCTCCAATGGCTAATTACAGGAGATACGAAATGAGCAGATTTCGTGTTGCAAACAGATATGCAAATCTGCTACCTCAGGAATATCCTCGCACCAAACCCGCACCCTCTGTTCTGCCAACCAAACAAGGGCTTCTCAGTGCAGATGATGTTGATCCTCCCAATGTATTGACTGCTCTCAAACCTTACGAGCCATACAGCTCTGGATCACTTTATGGTTCTTGTGGATCTAGCAATGGCCAAGTGACCAGCTCGACAGGAGAAGGTACAGTCCCTCCTTGCTCCTCCAACCTGTTACCCTGCTGCCCAGGGAGGTGAATGGGATAGGAGTAAGTGTGTGCCCACCTTGGAACATTGAAAATACCTCATTGCACCAAGTCCAGCCAGTGCTTGGATTTCATATTTAAAATCCAGGCTTGGCAAACTCCTGGCTTGGGGAATTAGGCGTGGAATGTCTGAATTTTAAAGAGGGATCTGGAGTTCCTTGAGTTCCCCCCTCCCCTCTGCCATGGGTCTCTGATAGCAAACATGTATTGTTTGCTCATCAGAGCACTCCAGACATGTTGACTAATCCAGGATATGGAATGAGCCTTTCTGCTTAATATGCCAGAAGTCCTGGACATCTGGAATATTAATAAAACTTCTTACAAAAAAAAAAAAAAGCTGTTGTGGACAATTGTTCCCTTCAAGAGCAGAAAAGGATGTATTGCAGATCATAAAACTGATTTAAATCTTAGACTTCTGCTCTTCAGTGGGTGTTTTTTTTTAATGTTTAACTTTTAGTAGGAACAGAATCCTTTGTTCAATCAAGACAACAGATTTCTGCTATTCTAATTATGGTGTAGTAATGCTCTGTGGAAACTTCTGGGCCTAGCAGAGATAAATGATTTGTGATGTATTGGGAGAACTCTGGTACTTACAAAATACATACTTTTTGTGTTTTATCCTTGGTCAACATCCTCAAGAACTTAGCAGGAGACCAAGATTAAAAGGTGCTGGGTGATATTTAAGCAGTTGTCTGTTTGTAGAAGGTGGTATTTAAGCTGAGGTCAGCATGGACTTAGCTACAAATACAGGACTTTGAATTTTGAAACGAAGATCCCATTATAAAAATGAATAGCCTGTGTGGGCTGTGTAGTCTTAAAGTCTGTGAAGTTCCTGAACTCTGAATGCTCCCATTCTCTGGAAGCAGTAAAGTTGCTCCTCTGAAGGAAGTCTGGGATGGTAACAGGCAGGGGTGTGTTCCCTCAGGTCAGAGCCAACTGCAAATACTGAACCCATATTTATGAGGCTTAAAGAAAGCTATTTGCTCACTCTGCTCTGATTATGGTTTGCTTGTTTTAAGGTCGTGGGCTTCAAAAACATACCACTTTTATATATAAATACACAGGCTTGCCCAGTGGGTTATAGGGAAAGGTGAGGGCAAGTGACACAGTTCTGTGTCCAGGCTGGGCAGGGAGTGCAGAAGGAAAAGCACCACAGCTGAGTCACTGGAGAGGTGGGGAAATGGAGTTAATTCCTGGTTTCATGCAGAGCTTTGTCTGTGTACCCTGAATTGCTGTGAGAAATGCAAAATAGCTCTGGGTTCTGCACAGGGGTGCCCAGGAACACAAACTGCTGCTGCTGCCCTTGGGCTCCTGGTGATGGGAGAGGATGAAGTGCAGGAGGGGTCAGTGAGTGTGTGGAGGGATGGGGAAATGCTGTCAGCAGCGTGGGCCATTCTGCTGAAGGAGCAGCTCATGCAGCTCTATTTTTAAACAGTGATTTCACTGGAATCCACCTGGTTCTTCTTTTGGAAGCTCCACCTGTGCCCGAGAAATCTCCGTGCTGGGCTTTGCTTCCTCTTCTTTGGTGCAGGCCTGGAGACTCTGCCCTGCAGTCAAGAACTTTGCACTGCTTTTTGGTATTTAGAGCTCTCAGAACTGTGGCTGCAGATAATTTGACAGCATTGTTGTCATGGAAATGAGGATTTCATTGTTCATTACCCAGTGCTGGCTCAGGGCGAGAAAAGCAACTTTTTATGGCTGTTACCTCCATTGGAAAGACTTGTGAAACAAGCCCCCCTCTACTGGGTTTTCTTAGCAACTTCAGTTAAAGCCCTGGGCGAGAAGATGTAGGTTTGTAAGGTTAATTTCTCAATTTTTCAACCAATTTGCCTTGGAAGTACCAACCCAAACCTTGATGATTGCTGAGAGGGTACAGGGTAACAGCCCAGCAACTGGTAACAGTGTTAGAATTTTATTGTGGGTGGAGACTGAAGATAAAAGTTTCTTGAAATTCTTTTTATCTCCCGTTAAAAAGCTGAAATGCAGCAGTTTCTCCAGACTTCACTCGTGTCAGTGCTGTGTGATAGCATCTGCAGAGCCGTGCAGGTGCAGACCTGCAGCTCTCTGCTCTCTGCCTCTCCAACCCTGCTGATATTCTAAACCACGATGTCAAAACCTTTTTCTGAGGGCCCATGTGCCTTGTGGCAACATTCTTGAGGTCCCCCGAACATGTTCTGTCGCATGTTAAATGCTGGATCAAGTTGTCAGGAGAATATGTTCCACTTGGCAAACTTGATTAAAGCATGATGCCTTCCCTTATTGCTTGTAAGCTTTGCCATCCCGTGTTGCCCTGAAGAGACAGAAACATTCTGAAACCACTCACTTTGTGTTATTCTCAAATTAGTTGCCTTTGCAATGGCAACATGTTATCAAGGATAACCTGTTGGCTGATTGATTTGGCAGAGGCTGCAAATTAAAGACAATTGCTCGTGACACACTCCAATGGCTCCGTGGATTCTGTTGAAATATTAATTTAGCGGTGCCATTTTAATTTAATTAAAGCTCTCGAGGTTTTTTTCAATGCTGCATTGAAAGCTTTCATGGAATATGGATGGCAGTTGGGCTTTTTGGATCCTGGGGGAGTAATGATTCTGGACTTTTTGCCTTAATTTTATGAAGTGTTTTTGACTGCTTGCCTAAGCTAGTAAGGCTTAATATGGAACAGGCATTGATTTCACATATATAAATCTGAATAAATGGTCTCAGATAAACGTGAAACTGCCTGTATACTAGACTGAAAATTGCTTAACAAAGGTCTGCAAGTAAATGTGCATTAACACTCTTTGAAGTGTCACGAGTTCCATGTAATCCATGATGGCAACAATGAAGTATCCCCAGTTTCCCTCTCAAAACCTCGTTGAAAAATTCAGTTTTCAAACAAATGCAGGAACTGAATTAGGCATTAAGGGTGCAGCACTTACACCTCCTTAGTGAGGCCTCTGCTGTGGGATGAGTTAAGCAAAGACATTTCTTCCTTGCAATAAAATGAGCAAAATTTGGAGCTGGACATCATGTGGATAAAACTTAGCACAAAGTTGTTAAATTATCTTTTCCTTGTATTTATTCTGCATCCTGAATTTCATACAATGTTCTCCTAGGACTATCTACAGTTTTTTGAGGCCTGACTGTGAGATGATTAGTCAAGGTATTTTGGATTCTGGATGCTGACACAGACCCGAGATTAGCAGGAAATAATTCTAACTGCCTTAAATGACTTTTTTTTCCAGGAAAGAGGTCGGTGTCATACCAACACTTACCCAGCAATCTTCTGCAGAAGAGAAGTTACGAGCCCTTCGTGGGGAACACACCCTTCAGACCCAGTGACAAGAAGAACTGAATCACTCAACGGTAAACAAACCTTCTGAACTAATTGTTGCTTAAATGTTGCATGAGGTGCTGGTGGCATCAAAGGTTCCTGCACAGCGTGAGGAGAGGTTGTGAAAGTCTGAGCCTGAAAAGATAAAAATTCCCTCCTTCTTACAACCAAATGCTGGGGTAGCAGTGCTGATTGTTTTGAGTAATGGTTTGTTTGATAGGTACAGAGATGCTCCTTTTTGAAGAGAAATGGGAGGGTAATGCTAGATAAATATATTAATTAATTACAGTTCCAGTGGGAAGTGTTCAGTGAAAGTCAGAGAGTCAAAGTTCAGTCAGTGCCTGGGTGGAGGAGCGAGGTGTGGGAGCTGGAGGTGAAGTCCCTGGGTGGAGGAGCGAGGTGTGGGGAGCTGGAGGTGAAGTCCCTGAGTGGAGGAGCGAGGTGTGGGGAGCTGGAGGTGAGAGGAAGTGCCTGTGACACAGTTGGTGGCTGCTGGGGGAGGTTGTGTTGGTTGGGCCTTGTGAAGATGCAGACTTGGCTCCCTCTGCCACTGCTGAGCCCTCAGGGCTGCCCCCAACCACAGCTCTGGGGTGGGAGCTGTCAGAGGGGGGTCAGGGTTTCCTGACAGCTCCTGGGCAGGTTCTCTGTGACTTGAGAGGTGATTCCAGGAAGTTTTTCCTCTCTTTTAGGGAGGGGAGGGTGTGCCCTGCTCGGGAAGCTTTACCCTGGTGCTATGAGTTCATCTCCTCAGTGCTGCAGCTCTACCTGAGACCTGAACACCCCCCTTGTGTTTGCAGCCTCCCTCACTGCTCAGCACAGGAGTGCTCTGTAGGACTGGAAATAAAGAGATCTGTTTGCCTTTTTTCAAACCCACAGCTACAGATAATTCCCCTCATGCAAATTTAAGGAGCATGTCTGGGATGCTGTTAGCACCTGGGCCAGCACACATGATTTTATGGAAAGATTTTGGGAGCAGAGCTATCTGACATCGAGTTGACAGCTTTTAAAACACTTTTATTTCTTGGTGTTCTTCTAATCTTACTGCTCTTATTGTCCCCCTTGCTAAGCATAGCTGTGTCTGGTTGTGCTGTTAACTTGATTTCATGCCTGAAATTCTTTTTGGGGCTGAACATCTTCCAGAGTACATTTGATTGCCAGCTTTTATTTGGCAAATAGAAGATCCAGACTTACATGGCAATACCAATTCTTTAGCAAGGCTGTGGAAGGAACTCCCTTTGTTATGAAGACAACAGAATCTGTGCTGTAATATTTTATAGCTGTACACCACAAACTTCATATTTTTTCCTCTTTCCTTCCTGCAGGTCTGAGGACACAAGTGCATATTCCATGGTGTTACACCTGCAGTTCATCCCCTGAGGAAGAGAAAACGGTGAAAGCTACTGAACTAAGCTGTGATTGTACTGTATATAGAAACACTACAGTTTTATAATACTGGTTCTTTTAACATTTTGTACCAAATAGCCATACAAACTAGTGTAAACAATTGGGTTATGAAGGTGTGTGGAGAACTTATATCTTGACCTTGACTTTTGAGTATTTTTCATTAGAATTAATTGACCAAATATTAGGTAGGAGTTCTATTTTTACATACTTGAGCGCTGCTGAAGAGTTTCCCTTGGAAAGAATATATATCGTTGCACCTCAGGTAAACTGTAAATAGTGAAGTTGAAATCCTGTTGGCTTAATGCTCTTTTTTTCGTAAAAGTGAAAGTTTCTCATCTGTTGGTTTTTTTTTCCTGTTGAACTATGTTAGTTTTTTAAACCGAGTTCCAAATAAACTGTCTGAAACTGTGTGGTTTATAAATGTTGTGAACATGAAAGCAACGGTGCTGACTTTGTGCTGATCTGCCTTGGCTGGGCAAGGACCAGGACGTGCTGGAGGCCTCTGCTTCTCTGGGGGTGTTTCCAGCACGTTTTTAAATGCAAGCATGAGGCAATACTTGACATTTGGATTTCCTGAAGTGTGGTTGGATTCTTCTCTTGGCATTGATTGCTGTTCTTCAGAGGAGCCTCTTAAAAACACCTCTGCCACCATCCAAACAGAAAATCCCTGGGACTTGCTTGAGAAACAATAATAATCTCCATGTTTCAAATGTTTTGTTCTGTACTAAGCTCCCCACAGTCACATTTAGAGAAAAAAACTCCTTTGCACCTTTGTCCAAAGCTGTAAAGTCTCAAACAACAGACTTGAAATACAAATTTGGGATCTCCAGACTTCAAAAGGGATGTGGCTGTGGTGGAGCCTACTTGACTGTGCTTGGAAGCTTCTTGATGTCAAGTTTTAGCATCTACTGGGTGTTTCAAATGAGTGAGAAATAACTTGTAAATGGGAGAATATCTCCTTTTATTTTTTTGTGAAGACAACAAGAGTTTTTTCTAATGCACATGCAGTTTAATTTTTGTAAAGGGAAGATGGCCAGTTAGCAGCCAGTAAAGCAGAACTGTTGCATATTTTGACTTGCCTTCCTCGTTTCTTCTCACGAAGTTGTAGTTAAGAGTTAATTCCTTCTGTACCTGGCTTTGACTTCCATATATTTTAGTAAAACAAAACAAAAAAAAAAAAATTAAATATTTTGCACTGTTCATTTTGCTCTCTTCCCTCCTACAGCAAATGTAAAATAGCAAAACCTAGAAACTGTTGATTTTTTTCATTATGCAACTTGAGATGTTCCAGTTGTCTTGGTCCCTGTAAATGGGACTGGTTTTTAATGTCTCTGTAAACTGGCAATGGAATGAAGTGCTGTGTATCAGGAAATTGTACACTATTGACCTGTTTTCCTGTTCATAAGCTGAGCCATATGTACATAATCTAGATTTTTGTTTTCCTAGTTTTGCACTTTTATAGCCTATTTTTTGAAGACGAATTCACTTGGAAAAGGGTTAAATCTATTTTTGTGTGTGGTCTCTCCCCGTCCCGGCCCCGGAGGGTGCGAGGCTGTCACTGCTCCGCCCGTGCCACTGGGGGCAGGGCTGCTTTTTAACGTGTTGCAGCAAACAGACCTGAGGCTTGTTTGTTTTTAATCTCCTTCATGCTGGTACCGTGTCCCTCAAGGCTTTTGTTGGGGTTGGAATGGAAAAAATGGACCTGAAGACTCCATTCCGTGGCAGCACCACCCTGTGCTTCAGAACACACTCTGCCCATCAGTATTAACTATTGGGATACTACTGGTTTTGTATGTTCCTTTGGAAGTAACAGTGCATATATAGAGGTACAAATTGTTGATTTTTTTTTTCTTTTTTTTTTTTTTTAATGTATTTATTTCATTCCATTTTGTTCTATTTTAATTGTTGGAACCGGAAGTCGGCAAGCAGCAGGCACACATTACTCATTTAATTTATGATGTATTTCACTTTAGTTGAGTATATTATTACATGTGGATGTAAATATAGACTTGGTGTTTTGCAAAAACTGGTTTCTGTGTCTTGCTTTTAAGGCTTAAAAGGAGTTGCCTGGAATTTCATGTTCACTTGACCTTTCGCCATCCTCGTGTTGCTGGGGGAGAGGGAGAAGCTGCCAATAACCAAATCCAAATTCATGTTCAGTTACATGAAAATACTGAGTCACTCCCCAGAAAATCTGTCTTAAAATAAGGAAGAAACTTTTGCTTTCTTCTCTTGCAGTTATTTTCCTTCGAGAAAGGAAATGGAATTATTAAATGCATTTTTTGTGGAGATAACATTGACAGGGGCATGAATTGTATTTTTATTGTCAGACTTCATAGTTTATATTAAATTATTATTCAGTTTTTGAAACCAAGTATGTTCTGCAAAATTTTGTAGGTCTGTTGTTTTCTTGGAACTCTTCTGAGGTGTCAGACCTCACCAGCACCTCTGACCACATCTCAAAACTGCAATTATGTACTTGGAAGGCATCGGGGGGAGGGAGACTTGTCCAAGGCAACTCATCCTTGGGAGGAAGGGAGTTCACCTGATGAAAGCCCCGCTATGATCCAGCCCCATTTAAGGGCACTAAGGAAGGGGCATTAACGAGGGGGCACTAATGAGGGAGCACTAATGAGGGGGCACTAACGAGGGGGCACAGCCTCGTGGCTGGCTGGGCTGGGCTGGGCTGGGCTGGTTTGTAGTGGGCTGTGCCAGGTTCTTGACTTAAATAAAAGCAGTGTTGGGGGGGGTGAAACCTTCTAAATGTGGGAGCTGAGGGCCAAAATGATGTGGAAATGAAATGATGTGGAAATGAAATGCTGTGGAAATGAAATTGTGAGTCCTGCCAGCGCCTGTGGTGCACAGAGGGGGGCTTGGAGTGTCAGTGGTGCTGTGGGACAGGGGCTGGGTTGGGGTGACCCCTGTGAGGGGCTGCAGGGGACAGCAGGAGTGGGGGGAGCTCTGCAGCCATCTCTGACCCCGGCTCTCCTTGGTGCTGTCCCCTCTGAGCCCCGGCTCTCCTTGGTGCTGGCCCCTCTGAGCCCCGGCTCTCCTTGGTGCTGGCCCCTCTGAGCCCGGCTCTCCTTGGTGCTGGCCCCTCTGAGCCCCAGCTCTCCTCGGTGCTGGCCCCTCTGAGCCCCGGCTCTCCTTGGTGCTGGCCCCTCTGAGCCCCGGCTCTCCTTGGTGCTGGCCCCTCTGAGCCCCGGCTCTCCTTGATGCTGGCCCCTCTGAGCCCCGGCTCTCCTTGGTGCTGGCCCCAGGCTCAGGGTCCCAGTGCTGGGTGTCAGATCACAGCCACCCAGAGCTGTTCCCTCCGGGCACTGAGGTCTTGGTGCCTCTGTGCCATTTGTGAGCTCTGCAGGTGACTAAAACCCAAACCCAGAGCAGCTCCCACTGCTGACTGAGGAGGAGGTGCTGCAGGTAAGAACCCGGACAGAATATTCCGTGTGCTTGGTGCCCTGTGAGTGCCAGGCTCTGTTTGCTGCCTCCAAACAGAACGTTGGCATTTCCAGCACTGTCCAAAATGATGGAACTCCGGTGTGAATGTTCAGAGCAGCATCACCAACACTTGTTTGAGGGCTTTTAGCAAATTTCCCTTTGCATCCATCCCTGACTGCTCTGTCCTGAAGTTGCAAAGAGGCCACTCATTCTCACTTAGGAGGAAGAGCTGATACTAAACCACAAAACAGTTTTTACTCCCCGTTTGTGAAAGAGGAAAATATGCAAGTGCTTTCCCGAGCAGATTTCTCTGTTCATTTGCACACACTTGAGAAAAGTGCATTTAATTAGGATTAGCAAGTCTCTAAATTGCAGATGGTTCTCAGGGGAAAAAAATAGTTATGAGTGCATTCATGACATTAAAATCAGTACATTTAATTCAATTTCATCTTAATATTAATTCATAACATCTAAAGTAGTAGTTCCTACTGAAGATATTCATATGATCCAGAATTACTGGGGAAAATGAGATCTAGCAGTTCCAAACATGCTGCAGCGTGATTACCACGTGTAATTATGCAGATTGAGTAATCACATGCTAATTGCAAAAATGCCCATTTTGACATGCGTTATCTGGAACGAGGGTCAGTTGTGTGAGAAGTTTTATTTAGTTTGGAGTTCTTTGTTGATGGACACAGAGTCCAGGATTGGGTCAGATGGGAAAAAATCAGGAGTTAGGGGAGCAGTTGGAGCGGAATTCCAGGGGGGAGGCTGCGGGGATGAGCGCTGCAAAACACAAAATGCTCTGGTTTGAGGCTTCTCCTCCTGCCCCAGGCTCTCCTCCCTCAGAGCTCCCGAGGGCAGAGTGCGGTGCTCTCCCAGCGCATCCCTCACTGCGGGATCAGCTCTGATCCCCGCAGATTTTTCTCCTCCTCCCGTGTGTGTGTGCATGGAACCGAAGCCCCCCGATCCGCTCCGGACCTTTCTGCAGGACGGGAGATCCGGATTTTGGAAATAATATTCCTTCTCCAGAAGTTTTTCCCCTTTGCTTCCCCTGCGTTTTCTACCTTTTCCCTCCCGCAGCCTCCAGGAGCTCACCCGGGTGGTTTTAGCCACTCTCAAGTGTCCCTGAGCCGCTGGGATGTGGGGAAAGGGCTGGGGAAAGGTTCCCTGTGCCGCATCCCGAGAGAATCCCGTGGCTCCGGGGGCACAGGGTGGGCCAGGGGCGGGGGAGCGCCATTCCCGGTGCCAGGGCTCTGGATTGGCATTCCCGGTGCCAGGGCTCTGGATTGGCATTCCCGGTGCCAGGGCAGGGCTCTGGATTGGCATTCCCGGTGCCAGGGCTCTGGATTGGCATTCCCGGTGCCAGGGCTCTGGGAGCGCCATTCCCGGTGCCAGGGAAGGGCTCTGGATTGGCATTCCCGGTGCCAGGGAAGGGCTCTGGAACACCATTCCCGGTGCCAGGGCTCTGGATTGGCATTCCCGGTGCCAGGGTAGGGCTTTGGATGGAGCCCCATTGCCGGTGCCAGGGCTCTGGATTCGTATTCCCGGTGCCAGGGCTCTGGATTGGCATTCCCGGTGCCAGGGAAGGGGTCTGGATGGAGCAGCATTCCCGGTGCCAGGGAAGGGCTCTGGATTCGCATTCCCGGTGCCAGGGAAGGGCTCTGGATTCGCATTCCCGGTGCCAGGGCAGGGCTCTGGATTGGCATTCCCGGTGCCAGGGCAGGGCTCTGGAACACCATTCCCGGTGCCAGGGCAGGGCTCTGGATGGAGCACCATTCCCGGTGCCAGGGCAGGGCTCTGGATTGGCATTCCCGGTGCCAGGGCAGGGCTCTGGATTGGCATTCCCGGTGCCAGGGCTCTGGATTGGCATTCCCGGTGCCAGGGCAGGGCTCTGGATGGAGCACCATTCCCGGTGCCAGGGAAGGGCTCTGGGAACGCCATTCCCGGTGCCAGGGCAGGGCTCTGGATTGGCATTCCCGGTGCCAGGGAAGGGCTCTGGATTGGCATTCCCGGTGCCAGGGCTCTGGATTGGCATTCCCAGCCCTCGGCATTCCCGGGAGCAGCCCAGCGTTAGGTGGCGGTGTCGGCCAAGCAGCGGCGCGTCCCGAGGACCCGGTCAGTGCCAATTCCCGAATTAACGGGAAATAACAGAAAATAGCCAATAAACTCGGAGCAGCCCCGCGCGCAGACAGGCGCTGACCTGGTCAATAACCGGGAATCGCGGCACCGCCGGGAAAAGCAGCACGGACAGGGAGATGAACCGGAGCGGATCCGTCCGCAAGCGTTATCTCTGATTTTCCCTCTCTCCCCACCGATATTCCCTGAAATGCGTCGCCACCGAGCAGATTCGGGGCGGTTTTAGCTGCTGGAAAACATCATTTGTGACTGCTGGGGATTTTACAGTGCATGGAGGGATGTGGTTACAGCCTGGACTCATCGCCACGGACAGAACCTTGTGCAGGAGCAAATTCGGGAGAATAAATAAATAATGGTGGAGCACGCTGGCATTTCAAACTCATTTTGCACATATAAAATGTTTTCATTAATCCTCTCTGAAAGTCATGACCTAATTACTGATTTTTTTGTCTCGTTGAATAATTACTAGCAAGGAACTTTTCTGTGATTTCATCCCTTCAGTGGAACAAGTGGGAAATAGTGAAAGGGCAGAGCCTGGGTTATCCATGTGAGCCAAAGAAACCACAGGCTGCTCGGTTTACTGATAATTCTGGAAAATCAGGAAATAGCTTGCACTTAAATAAAAAAAAAAATATCACATTTTGTCATGCAATATTATTTCAGTTTAGGGTAGTTCTGAATTTTTAATATATATATATGTATGCTCTCAAAAGTCTAATTAAACGTTGCTAAATAAAGTAGATCTGAGCAAACCCAATGAAATTTTAATGTCAAAGTTGAGCATAAATAGTTTGGGAAAAGAGAAGATCAGAACTGAGTGAAATGGTAATTAATGCTAAAATGCATTTTCACCAAACTTGGATATTTTTGCCTTCTGTTTCTTTCCAGCTCCCTCCCAGCAAAACCTCCGGAAACTCCCCAGCTTTCCAGAGCAGGCCAGGATATTTCCTACCTCAGGGACGGGTTCCTGCTCTCAGCTGATGGCTCTGGATTGTCCAGGGAACATCTTCTCCAGGCTCAGTTTTTGGGGTTTTTCTGCCTTCAGTGGAACACCTGCCCCGTGTTGGTGTTGGGTTCACTCCGTGGGTTCACAGAGGGGCTGGGGATGAGACTTGGCACTTTTTAATTTCACTTTCTTTTGGGTTCCCCCTCAGGGCTGTGTTTGGGGTTGGATTTCTGGTCTCCCTCCAGCTCTCACGTGAGGTTCAAAGGTAATTGAACTCAGCGTTTCTCCTCAAACTGGGTCTTGTTAAAGTCTCTTTTGGCAAAACCTAAATCTGGGCCTGTGGCACTTGGACAGAATCTGTTTTCAGGTTGAAAAATCTCTTTCCTGATAAGATTTTGGGTTGTTTTCCTGTTTGACTCCAAAAGCCTGAGCTGATCATCTTTAAAGCATTAGCACAATTGCTTACAGATGGACTTTTCGTATAAAAATGTGATTTCCCCCTTCTCCAACCAGGCATTATTGCTGTTTGCCTGAGCTCAGGGGCTTCTCCTTTTGTTCATTTAACCTCAATATGTTCTGCATGAGTTTATCCAGAGCTGTTGGTGTTTTATTAGTTTGGAAAAACAAGCAAACAAAAAAATTCTTGAACGCTTTGTGACACTGTTCAGCTTTTGTCAGTTAAAGGGAAATATTGGTGCATGAAATGCTTTGGATTTGGTTTTGGTTCCGGATTTTTATTGTTTTTTTAAATTTGTCATTGATTTTTGGCACTGGATTTATAGAGCCCAGTCTCAGGACACCTTAATCCCACCTGAGCTGCCCCACACCACTGACCTGCACACTCAGAAAGCCAGGTCCAGTGAATTTGGTTGTGAATGCTTTAAAAATAGAAACAAGTGATAGTTGGAGAGCAAAAAGGACTTTTTGGTGGAGGGCCAGGACTGGTAACTGAGGAACCATAGCTGTACTTGCATCATTACAGATTAAAGTTGAGTATTAATGAAAGCTGGCATCTGTTTCTGAAAAAATAAATGCATTTAGGGTGTATTTCTCTGGGAAATCTGCCTGGTATGTAATTTAATGTTTCCTTGGTGCAGTAACACCTGAAATGCCCAGCCCCAGTGGTGCACCCTGCTCTGTCCCTGCAGAACATCCAAGAGACCCAAGGCCTCTGGACAGGCACCACACTTCATATTTCAGGCCTCGGGTGTATTTTGTAGGACAGCCAGAGGAGGTGACAGAGGCCTCAGGTTACCACTCAGACTGCAGAAAGCCCTGCCAAAGTCCTAAACTTTACAAAATTGCAAGGTCTGGACCCTGCTCCATGAGACTGGCGTGGTCTGGGGTGCTGAGAAGAAATGAAGGCAGGATTTGAAGGGTTTTTGCCCCAAGCACAGCTTGGTTAAGAGCTGCTGTAGGGCACAGGGTGGGTGTTGAGGTACCGGGGCCGTGGGACCCCCTGAGAGCATTTTATCCCCCATGGATGAAATCCCATAGGAGCACATCCCTTCTCACACTCATTTGTGGTGCCCAGTGTGCTGCTGATCACTAGAACCAGGAGACACGAGCAGACAGGGCCCTGCTCAGGCCTCGTGTGCCTGCAGATGGAATTTGGGATGTTCTCCCTGCTGGGACAGAACCCTGGATCTGTGGATGGAGGGGGACAAGTCCCAGCCCAGAGCTCAGGGGGGTGAGCTCTGTGTGTGCTGCATCCCAGGAGAATCCTCTTCATCCTCATCATCCTCAGGACTCCACTCCTTCCCTGAACAAAACTCTTCCCAGTAGCAGGGAGCAGTTGGATGCAGCCTGATGTTTTAATGCTGAATTTCAGATTGGCTTTTTGTGATGTTTGTTCCTGCTCTTTCCCTGAGGGCAGCCTGAGGTCTGGAGCCCAGGGAACAGCTTGGTTTGCTCCAGAGCTGCCTCTGAGCAGGACTGAGGAGCCGCTGTGAGCTGGGAACAGATGCTCAGGGCTTTGTGCCTCTCAACATTCCTCTTCCCAGGCATAAATCTTCCTGAGGAGCTGCCCTGGGTGGCACAGCCCCTGTGCTGGGTGTGGTGTCCCAGCCTGGCTCGGGAGCAGCCAGGAGAGCTCAGCCAGGCCCAGGTGGAGCTGTGCTGGGCCAGGGCCAGCCTCACCCCACCAGGGAACAGGGGCAGGGCCCGGGGCTGTGTGTGCAGGGCCACCAGCTCTGGTGGCACCTCTGTGCTCAGGGATCACGAGCAAAGCGTGGCACAGAACGGCTGGGAGTGAAAAATCACCCAGCAGTGACACAGGGACACATCCAGGTGGGACTGGGATGTCTCCAGAGAGGGAGATCCACGCCTTCCCTGGAGCTGTGCCAGGGCTCTGCCACCCTCATGGAAAGAAGTTCTTCCTCATGCTGAGGTGGAATTGTTGTGCTTAGTTTGTGCTCATTGTTCCTTGTCCTGTCCCTGGGCAGCTCTGGGAAGAGTCTGGTGGCATCCCCTTGGCACTCCTCGGAGATATTTCCAGGGATTGATGGATCCCCTCTCTGTTCTCTCCTCCCTCCCATTCCGTGGGTCTCAGGAGGTGTCCCACCGTGCCCCCTGTGCCCAGCCCTGCCCCAGGCTCTGCTCTCTGCTGTCCCCCTGCAGCCCTGGTGCCCTCCTGAGCCCCCTCTGGCAGACCAGCCATTGGAATTGTGAAACACTCAGCAAAGGTAGGCAGAATTAAATTTATTCCTGAATTGTTGAATAATGTAATATTCGTGTTGTACATAAAACAATCACAAACCACCCAGCCTGATTTTCCTATGAAAACATTTAACTTTTATTAAATCAAGACAGTTTTAAGGAGCAGCGAAAAAAAATGAAAGCAAAAAACAACTGAACCAGCTTTCAAAGCTGCCCTGTAGCCCAAACATCCATCTGAGAAGCTGAAGGGTTGATTTTATTTGTTTGTTTGTTTGTTCTCCTGCTGGAGTGTATCACCAATAATTAAAAAAACAAAAAGAAGGGAGACAAGTGAGTTCAAACCCTCGGAATAAATTAAAGAATTCTCTTCAGGCTGCCTCCAGCTGGTTTGGTGTCTCCAGGATTTGGGAATGCTGTGCTGGGGGTCAGCAGGGCTCTGGCACAGAGGGGTTGTGGATTCTCTGGGGATCCCTGTGGATCTCTGGGGATCCATGGGGAATCTCTGGGGATCCACGGGGAATCTCTGGGGATCCCTGGGGGTCAGCAGGGCTCTGGCACAGAGGGGTTGTGGATCCCTGTGAATCCCTGTGGATCCCTGTGGATCTCTGTGGATCCCTGGGGAATCGCTAGGGATCCCTGGGGAATTTCTGGGGATCTCCGGGGAATCTCTGGGGATCCACGGGGGATCTCTGAGGATCCATGGGGAATCTCTGAGGATCCCTGTGGATCTCTGGGGATCCCTGGGAATCCCTGGGGAATCTCTGGGGATCCCTGGGAATCTCTGGGGATCCATGAGGAATCTCTGGGGATCCATGGGGAATCTCTGAGGATCCCTGGGGGTCAGCAGGGCTCTGGCACAGAGGGGTTGTGGATCCCTGTGAATCCCTGTGGATCCCTGTGGATCTCTGGGGATCCCTGGGGGTCTCTGGGGATCCCTGGGGGTCCCAATCCCAGCCCCACATCCCAGGGGGGCCGTGGGCAGGGGCTCGAGGGGAGCCCCCCTCCCAGCCCAGCCAATTCCAGCTTTGGGGGGCACGGACACTTTTGGGGTCAGCGCCTGAGCCCGCTGCAGGTGAGCCTCGCTTCAGGCAGGATTCAGCCCTGTCCCTATAAAACATTCCTGAGCCATTACCGACCCTTCCCAGGGAAGGGGCAGAGGACCTGGGCTGGAGCTAAGTCAGAGAGGCGAGACAAAGCCCGGGGGAACGGTCTGCAGGGAGGAAACCTGGATTGGCAGACAGCAAGATAAATTGGATGATCTAATAGTCCTTTTCCATCTCGAAGTTTTATGATTCATTTGTTATTTTAGCCATCTATATATATTTTTTATTTTACCCTAGAGGGGTTTCTTGAAATGTGTGCAATATATTCCTTTTTTTTTAAAAAAAAAAAAAAAGAAAAATCATTTAAAAAAAAAAAGGGAAGAGGTCAGTGTTGCAGGATCCAAGGCACCGTGGGGTGTGTGCACCAAGGCTGGGATGGGTCTGTCCCCCCACCCCATAAATAACCCCAGAGATGGAGCAGGGAGAGGGAAAAATCTGGAGAAACCAATGCAAGGTGGTGGTGTTGCTTCCCCCCCCACCCCCTTTTTCTTACTTTAAGTGATTATTATTGAAGGGAAAGGAGACTGAGAAATCCTGCGTGAGTTTTACTGAAACAGGCACATTCCTGTGGTTTTTTTACTCCCACAGCCTCTCCAGGTCAGTCTTTTTCTTTCTCTGCAGAGAAAGAAAGGCAAAAAAAAAAAAAAAAAAAAAAAGAAACGAAAGAAAAGAAAAACCCACACAAAAATCAATCCATCAAATGTCATTACAGATTTATTAAGCCTGATGTAGAAAGACTTTTAACAGTAACATCTTCAGAAAGCATAAAAAGAGCACTTCTGTTCAGTCTTGTGCTTTGAAAATCTAAATATATTTTTATCATATAAATAATTCTTTTCATGTTTTAAGTGCATCTGTTTTTTTTTCTTTTTTTTTTTTTTTTTTCCCTTTTCAAATTTCCATTTTACAATTGGCCAAAAAAACTGAAGTCTGCGTTGACTGAAATGAAGCCATTTGCAAAGCTAATGATGTTGTGAAGCATGTCTGTGGTGAGCCATATCAGCTAGATTTCAGAAAGGTAGTTCAATGAGTGCAGCATTAAAATGAGGGACAGCCTCCAGCAAAATCATAATTGAACACACCCAAGTCCTTAATGTCTGCAGTTGGGTTTCCTGATGCAAATTACGATAACATTTCAGATGTGAGCAGTCGCTTTCCAGTAGCTGCAGTGGAAAAGAGACATTTTATGCCACAAAGGGAAGAATTACCATGTTTAAAAATGTAAATAATATATGTATAGAAACCTTTTTTATGGAAATGAGGCATTCAGGATTATGTGAACAGTTTGGGCTATTTTTTTTTCCTTTTTAAACACAACAGATAAAGATGTGTGATCTATTATTCAGGGCTTTAATTACAGTTCTAAAACTGCAGTGATTTTATTTAAAAAAAAAAATCCCTGGGCATAAAAAGTAATGTTTTCTGTGGGAAAGTTGAGGGATTTTTTTTTTTTTTATACAATGTATTTACCATGGTGAAAATACAGAACAAAAAATTCACCGTTAATAGATTTCAATGCTACAAAATCATACACAGAAATACATCTTAAGTGCTCTGGAATACAGTCATCTTCCTGTAAATCAGAAAAGGCCTTAGATAAATAGGTTTGACCTGATTTAAATTTAATGAGATACATAGTCCTGATTGTTAATAATTGGTTTGGGGGAACCCAAAACAATAAAAGCAATAATCTCCTCTAGTATAAATTATACGAATTTATTTAGCAATCAACCGAAGAGGGGAGGGGAAAAAAAAAAAGCCATTAACATTATCAATTTGTTTAGTTTAAGTTAGTTATAATAAGCAAATAATTGGAAGCCAAATTGCCAGGCAGGCTTTGAGAAAGTGGGAATTGGGAAGATGCCTGCGTGCGATGCAGCTCTGGGGCCGCTAGATGGTGTGGTCCTCCCAGCAGAAAGGGCTTTTTCCATGCCAGGACCATTCATAATCACCCAAACCAAGTGAAACATGGTTTTGATTAAAGCAGCCTGTTGGCTCAATAATCTCGGTAATTTTAAAAACATCCTTAATGTGGAAGAAGAACACTGCAATGTCAGAGATGGCCTTGGGGCCCATTATAAACAGCAACAAAATAAATAAGGAGAAGAAATGAGAGGTCATGAAAACAAAATTAAGCTAATGTTTCAAATTTTGACAATTATGAATTGTTCCTCCAAGAAGACATTAAAAAAAATAATTCAGGCACTATTAGATAAAATACAAAGAGAATAATTGTACATGTATGAGTTTCCCATGGGACTAAGCATGCTTTAAAAGCAAAACTTGACTTAGATTTCCCCTCTTCCCCCCGCCCCCCTTTCTAGCCAGCAATTGGGCAGGTCTCATGCAAACACAGACTTGCTTCTCCGAGTTCCTCCAAAAACTCCTCTCTAATTCCTTTATGAGCCATTAAAAGATGATGACCAAGGAAAGAAACAAACAAAAAACGACAAGCGTATTTTCTATGAAAAAGAAAAATAATATCCCCCGTTATGGACCAATGTTTTCTTTTTTTTTTTTTTTTTTGTAGGAAACCGAAACAAGCAAATATAACAAAATCTGTGTTCATACCATGGCAATATAGTTAATATATACAAATATGTACAGTATAAAAATGCATCAAAGGCGCAACTTTTCATCCAAACAAGCTGCAGTGCCCGAGGAAGAGCAGCTTGGCCCCCTCCTCTCTAAGTTACAGGCAATATGTTCTATACAGCATGCACTGGTTACAAAATGAGTGCAGGAGCACCGAGACATTCGCCAGGGAAAGTCACTGCCAGGCCCCTTGCCAGGGAATCCCGTTTGCGTGGTTAATATAAAAAATGGGTTTAATCTTGCATTTTTGCTATTTGGAGTATATACATTTGTGGGTTTTTTTAAAGAGAAATGAGCTTTTGATTCTTTATTTTTCTTATTGTTTTCGAAACAGGATCCTAACACCACGGGTCACAGATGTAACCTGAGGATGCTGCCAACAACAAACGTGCGATGAGCCACCAGCGCCGGGGCAGAGCAAACCCATCCAAATTTACCGCTGTGGCCGACTGTGCTCCGTGACTGAAACGGGGCTGGGTCCCTCCTGATTCCTGCTGACGTGTTCCAGATAAGAAAACCCAAAACAAACACACAGAGTAAAAGACCAACAAAGGACTAAGAAGAGGTGCCTGAGCACGAGACAAAAGGGCGCATTGTACCAGAGACATAGGACAGAGAAGTACCCTGAGCCAAATGAGAACTGTTGAGCTCGTCAGCTTTTGCAACCTGTATTGCACATTCCAGCGTCTGCTGCGGGGTGAAGCCAAGATCCTGCCCTGCACATCCTGCAGGTTGCTGCTGCCAGCTGCTGCCTCAGCCCCAGAGCTGCTGCCTGCTCCTGAAGGGATGCACAAACACACAAACACACACAGGAGTGTGCCCGTGTCTGATGGGAAATGCCTGCGTGCCCCTGCACATCCTCCTGGATGCACACAGATAGGCTATTCTTAAATGTTACCTGCACCAGTTTCTAAGTGAAAATATTGCCCACAGAAATCCCCCACATTTGAGGTGGCTGTGAGGATGTGCGATGCCGTGTGGGGACGGGGGAAGTGTTCCCTGCCTCTAACATAGCTGCATTTTTGCAAGATGTTATTTTCATTTTCTTTGTGAAATTCTGGTCTTTTTTCCCTCTGCTATCTCATCTAAGGAGTCTAATGAAAGAATGTGTTGCCTTTACTTAGATCAAAAAAGGAAAGTAAAAAAAAGTTTGCTCAGCTCGATGGTGTGAGCTGCAGTGGAGCTGCACGATCCGCCAGGATTAGCGTTTAATCTGTTGTCTCAAACAGGGCTTTTTACAAAGGCCTAAAGACATTTCATGAGCTGAGAGGGATGATGAGCTGGAAGTTTATTACTCTGCAGTAAAGTCCAGTGGTACAGCAAGTTCACTTTTAAAAATACTCTCCAAGAAAATATTGTGCAGATGTTTTGGTACAAGAAAAAGGTGTCGTCTGAAACTTCATCTACTCTTCACATCTCTGCTGGCACAATCAGAGCAAAAACAGCACCTCTAGACTGCAGGGTCCTGGGATAAAAGTGCTTGCACTGGTATAAAAGTGGTCCAGCAGAGCAAAAGGAGCTGTACCAGTATAAAGTGCTTTATAGTGGTACAACTGGTGTTACGTCAGGACTTTTACAAGCATTGTCACATCGATATCAAAGTTTTGCAATCACCTCCCTGACATAACCAAAAACCTTCTGAAGTGCAGGAGATTTAATTTGCCCAGGTCTAGGGACTGAAGTTTGCTGAAGTTGTTTTCAAAACTGCCCAAAAATGTTTGGAATCCGAGGTTGGGACCACGAGGATGGTGTTTGGGGCTGGGTAGACAGAGGGTAAATCTGCTGGGTTTGAAAGAGTGGCTGTGGATTTACACTGGAATAAATGCATCTGGAATCTGGCTCCTGTCTTCCAGGCATTGGGCTGAAATGGAGGGAGGTGGTTGCAGGGAAGATCAGCAGGGACATGGCACAGCACGTGTGGGGTGCAAAGGTGAGTCAGCTTCCAGTACCACTGCAAAGCCCTTATTTTTATTATTTTATTCTTTCACTTTCCTTCAGAAGACAAGTGGAGAATAAAAAATCATAATTCTTTGTGCTTTCCACTGCAGGATATAATGAAATAAAAAAGAAAACCCAGGAAGCATTTCCTTCTGGAATAACAACCCAGTGGCTCACCCAGGGCCATCAACCAAAGGGCTGATCTTGAGTTCAGGTGCTGACAAATAAAGACCTCATCGATGAAATGTGAATTGAAATCTGCCTTTAGATGCATGTGCTTTATTATTTTTTTATGTTTAAAAATATTACACTTGCTATGGTCCAGCCTGACACAAATGGTCAAAGGTTGGGCTTGACAATCTCGGAGACCTTTCCCAACCTAAATGATTCTGTGACATAAAAAAGGCTCTGTTTGCACCCACCAATGAGAAACTCAAACTCTTCAGCACAATTATGGAAATGTTCTCACTTCTAGTGAAATTCAAGAACCTCTTGCTGACCATTTCCAACTAAGGAAAGGTTGGAAAGGAAAGTTGTGACCTGTGGGATAAATTGTGATGGGGAGCAGGAAATCCATGTGAGGAAAACCACGGTGTCATTGACCCTGCTGTGAAACCCAATGAGAACCTGGTCTGGGGCCTCTTGGGGGGTCAATATCCAGGAATTACAGCTCCATAGCTCCTAACCTCAACTTCCTAGGAGGAGAAATGACATGTCAGGCTGTGCTGGGAGAAGATGGGCACATAGCAGCAGCACTTGCTCACAATCTATCGAGGTGGCTCTATCGGCGCTCCTGCTTGGGGACAGATGGCCTTTAAAGCCTGCTGTAATTGCAACATATTGATCTGGAATCTGTGATCAATACTGTCTTTATAGAGAGAATTTTAAATATAAATTGCATCGTATATCTGTTGGTGAGGACAAAAGCCCTGTGTGATGGAGATCCCCCTGCGCCGAGCCGAGCGCTCGCTCCAGCCCAGACTGACCATGGAATACGGAGAGGGGACAGCCCAGCCAGAGCCACCTCTTCAACATCTGCCAAAAATCAGGCTGCCTTCCTCGTTCCCTTGTGTTCTTATCAGGTTTGATCCCGAGGTGACACCCACAGCGTGACCCTGAGTGTGTGGGATGTGGCTGGATCAGGCTGTGGGGAGCCAGCACAGAGCTGGTGTCCCCTTGGCAGCTCCCACCCCAAATTCCAATGTTCCTCTGCTTCCTGGGCACCAAGGGCAGCTCGTTTTCCATGCAAATCCTACACGGGTGCTTCCCAGTGGGAATACTCCCTTCTGGTTTAGGAGCTGAGCTGTGGGTATGAAATAATCAATAAATATGGCACTTCATCAAAACATGATTAAGGAAAGAAAAAGAGGCCAAAAATTAGGGAAACAATCCTTGCCATTTGAATGCATGAGAGTTGACTCAATAGCCTGTAAAGCTGGCTTGGAAGGCTTCACCCCCTATCGTGCTAATATATAATTATTGATTTTTAAAATGACTTTTTATATCCTCCCTGATCTCTAAAAAAAGCTAAGGAGGTCAGTCTTGTAAATACTTTTACAAGTAGGTAATAAAACCCATGATAACTTGCATTGACAAGTAATTACTGGGCAGGTTTGTTAGCAGATTCTCAAAGATTTTTTTTAACCCAACAATTATTATTGTACTAATGACAGCCATTTTTAAAGTTAAGTGTCCTTCTCCCTCTCAGCTTAAGTAATAAGAGCCTGGAAAAAACACCTGAGACTGATCCACTGAAATTCTTATATATTAGGCCCCAAAGGGATGCTAATTACATCTCCCTGTTTTAAAATAGAACTTTTTTTTTTCAGGTAATATGGCTTATTTTGACATGGATGGTGGCGGGAAGGGAGCTCTGGTTTCTGAATAAATCTTTCAAAGCACTCTGTAAGGGTAACAATTCTTCCTGCTTTATTTCAGTGCAAGAGCATAAACAGCTTGGATATGTGGTGTATCAATATGCCACTTGTTAATAAGCAAGGACGTGAATCATAAATATTCGGCTGTTTGATCACCAGGCTTTTAATTAATGTTTTGATGATCTCCAATAAGAATAAAAGTCAGAACGATAGATATTGAGTAGCGACGACAGAGAAAAGATGCAATGATTTTCTGTTACCTGATTTATATGACAGAAAAACTATCAACTCATCCAGTTTCATATAGAGAAAAGAGAGGAGAGACGTACATTTTCTTTTCTTTATATCATATTGTAAAAAAAAAATAAAAAATCACTTAATTCAAATGGGTACCTAAAACGTTCCCCGAGGACAGCGATGCAGGCAAAATGATCAAGCTTTAGCACCGTGTGATAAAGGTTTGTGGCCAGATTTTTAAACAAAGTAGCTGTTCCCACACAGCGAAGCTCCCTGAGCAAAACCTGACCTCCCTCACGGGGTTTGGCCTTCCCAAAACCTCCCAAAACCTTTGCAGCTCCGGGGTCCCAGGTGGGACCGTGTGTCCTGTGGTCACCCTGAGCTCACAGGGCACCAGCAAAGCCTCTTTTCTGCCAAAATTGAGCAGCTGGTGCCCCAAATAGCCCCAGCTCTGGGTGCTGTGGGCTGGCCGGGGGCTCCAGGCCTCCTTTTTGTGGGAAGAGGCTCCCGAGAGCTCCCTGTGTGGGAATTCCTACAGCTCGGCCTTGCCACAGGTGCAAACCCCCCTCATGGAGAATCCTATTGAGAACCAGCCAAACTCCCTGCTGTGACAGCACCAGGGCCGGGAGCCTCCCCTGTCAGATGCTGCAAGCAGCCCAATATTTTTTCCCTGCACCCAAAAGCTCAGGGAGAGGAGCTGCGTGTGCAGTTTCTCCCCAGGGGCGATTTTCCGGCCTTTGGGTTGGCGCCGCAGGCCGCACCTTGTGCAACTTCACCTCATAACTCTGGCCTGGGCTGTGCAATTTAACAGCTTCTGAGGAGCTCGATGCTAATGCATTGATTTTGCTTTAATAGAATTTTGTTGTCAATGGCCGGTGCTCAGCACGGTGCAGGCTTCAATCTTAACCCATCTGAAGGCTCTGCTCGTTTCCAGTTGAGCTCCGTTCATTTCCAGTTGAATAGGTTAAGCAAAGACAGACCTCACTGTTCTCAATTCACTTTATGATCCTCCCATCATAAAAAATAATATCAGCACCTTGCTTTTCATGTCAGAACTACATTTGAGCTGCTATTCCCTATGCCCATGAGTAAATCCCATAAAAGCCGCCCCGTTGTACTGTCGCTATTTTTCCTTGTGGATGATTGATTGATGGATGAGTGCTGACACTTCAATGAAGCTATTTCGACTGCCATCTCAATCCGATGATGTGAGGGGTATATTTTCTGTCCATGCCTCATTACTTCAGAATGACATTCCTGGAACTTCATTTACTTTTTCCCTCCTTCCCTCAAGCGCCATATTTTTTCCCATCTAGGTTATGCATGCCATAAAAAAAGCAATTTGCTATTATATGTGGCATAAGGGCAACACTTTCCCTAGGAGGTAAATAAGAAGGGCCTTTTTTTCTCCTCCATGTTGAGTTTAGGGATCATGTCAAAATTTCCCAAGCAGTGCCAAAACAGGCCCTTCTGCACAGGCCACAGGGAATGCAGGGAACATATTTAGTCTGATTTTGTGACTGCTGCACTTCAATTATATCCTTGAACATCGCAAACAAAACAACAGGAAAAGACACCCCAAAGCCCTTTCTGATTTGAGAAAGAGCCTCTTCTCCACTTGTGCCTCGCATACTTTGAATATTTCATTTGCCGAGGAATAGCGATTTACAACTTGATCCAGACTTATTTTTCCTTGGAGAATAGGGGAAGTTCATTGTTAAACGCAGAGATGGATTTGTCTACTGGAGGTTGCTTTCTCTGAGCGAGAGTAAACAGGGCTGCGCCTGGATTTCCAGGCAGTGCACTAGGAAAAGTGGGACTCGTGACATTGGCATATCCTGGAAGATTCTGGGAGTTGACTTGGGACACGATTTTAATCTGTGTAATACAGTATTCCCGTTAATAATAATGTATAATTAAGACATCCGTTAAAAATCCATAACGTTAATTTAATGGAGAAAATCTAATACAGTTCTATTGGAATTTTTACGTTAAATTAACTTTAACGGGCTTTTAATGGATGTCTTAATTAGATCTCATTATTAACGTGAATATTCCACAAATTAAAATTGGGACCTCGAAGTTTTAATGAAAAAAGTTACAAGCACAAATTTGAAATTGCCATTTTTGTAGCCCCCTTCTCCCAGGTCAGGGTGGGTTTGAAGGCACGGCCAGCGGTGCTCGCTGGGCCGGACAGAGCTTGGACACCAGATTCTGACCCCATTTTTGGTGGCACAAATCCAAAGTCACTCTGTTGACCACAACAGAGCTTCAGATTTACACTCACCTAACTGAGAAAGGAATTCTACTTTTATTCTTTTATATCTATATATAGATATTTATATAGTGATATTTATATATAGATATATCTATATTTATATAATGTTCAATAATCTAACAATAGTACTTTTGTTTAAAAATCCCTCCATCCCATATGTCTCGTCATAAACCGTAATGGAGATTTAAATATATATATATATATCTGAGGAATAAAACAAACTGAAAATAATCCATTTCAAACAAATCTTTGGCAGCAACATGGTTAAGCATAACTATTTGAACAACTTGCACAGAAGATTAACATTGTTCAGAGGTTTTTTGGCTCAGAATCTGTTTTAACTTAATAATTCTTGTACTTACTGTGATGTATTGATCCCTAGTGCAATGACTGGATTGGGCAACCCAGGTGCAACAGTAATAGCTGCACAGAATAGAAACATTTCCTTTAGACAAACTATCCCAAAGGGGTTATAAATAGGAAATGGACATTACCATGAAAAGTAAAGCTTCCAATGTGACTGCATCTTGTGTAGCACACTTGGACATTAAACTATGAAGAATTTTTTTTCCTGTCAAGTGTTACAAATTGACGAAATAAGTACATCAATGTTCTCAGTCATTATCTTACTTCAGTGGCACTTTGTTTTAGTGACAGCAAAAAGGGACAGCGGAGACCAGACAGCCCCAGTGCAGTTTATCAATGAAAATCTAATATCGTCCATAAGCAGGGGAGTGGAAATCAATACTTCATTACCAAATTGTTAGTGAGGATGAAGAAGGATAGCAGGAGTTTTTTGGCAGCCTCCTTGGTCCGGGTTGCTGTGAGTTCAATGTCAGGGCCTCGGTGCCGAGCGGGGCCAAGCGGAGCTGGGCTGGAGAGCTGGACTAAGGCATTCGTCCTGCAAGCACAACAACAACAACACAGCCACGGTTACACGGTCTGATGGCAGCCCACACCGCTGAGCAGGCGCTGGCAGCCACAGAAATGCCTGGAAATGAGCTCTGCTTTATTTCGTGCACCCACAGGCTCCCAACAAGCAAGGACACACAAGCGTGGATGGAATCCTGGCTCTACAACCGTGCTGGGGTCAGTGGGCAAAGTCCAGTTGGTGCTGAGGCTGTGCCTGGTCACTGAGCCCCTTACTCCATGCTCCTTAAACTTGGAGTTCCTTCCTACAGCCAGCCGAGAGCGTGCTCTAAAATCCTCACAGAGAGTTGAACATCTCGATACCCACACGGTGTTTAATTACCCCACCACTGCTGTGTTATTCCTGCTTGTTGTGGCACCTCCCCAGCATTAAAAGCCATCTTCCAATGGACCTTTTCCATCCTGCAGCTGCTAAAAGTGCTAAGTGACTCAAGTTGTGAAGTTACAGCTACACAGAGACAGAAGGGGCTTGTTTTATTTAATTTCAAGATGTGGGTTTAAAAGTTCAGCCCAAAGTTGAGTTCTGCTTTGCTTATAACCTGGGAGAAAGATACTGAGGAAAGCAGTAGAAAAAAAACAACTGGAAAAATAGGGTGAGAAATGAGGCAGGCAGTAAGTAGAGTGAAAGTCAATCTGGAGAGAGCACAGAGGGAAAAAAAGACCTGCAGTGGGCAAAGAGAAATATGTTACTGAAAAATATATTATCTGTTCAAGGCCATGGATATTTCAGCAAACACAACTCAAATCCTGCAGTGTGTTCTCTGTGTTCTGGCTAAATCAACTGGAAATTCAGTAGCAGCTTTATTTAAAGTAAAATAAACTCAGCTTTTCAAAAAATTCCATATGAAAACAAAAAAGTCCATTGACTTCATCCTAGTTAGTTCATCATTTGGTTTGGTTTACAACATCTTCACCTTTTCAGTTTTCACAGCGATGCTGAGTTTTGCATTGGCAACCCAGACCTGCTGTGGAGAAACTGTTGGAAGGGAAGAAGAGGTTTTGGCAGCTGAATGTAGAGACTTTTGGCAACTGAGGATGCATCGAAGTCAGTTTGAAATTGTGGTGAATACCTTGGATCGTTATTCCCACTTAAAAGATATTAAAAGCAACCCATGTTGACACTTTAAGATGTTGCCTTTAGGTTTCAGAGGTAACGCTCCAGAGCAGTTCACACTTTGCAGAGCTATTATTTTTCCCTGCAAAAGGGCACAGCTGTGCCAGTTTACACCCTGTTCAAATCCCAAAGAAATCCAGAAGCATCGCTATGGTAGGGCCTAGAGCTGACACACAGCAATGCCAAATTCTCTCTGTGGAATCACCTCTGCAAAGGATCCAAGGGAGGCTGTGGGGATGGCACAGGCACTGGGCTTTACTTTGCCAAACAGAGGTTTCCAGGATGGAAAAGTACCAGTGACATCCCACCTTTTTCCTGCCTGGGATCATCCCTGGGATCATACAGCTGCCTCCCTCGTGGCTGTGGGACACAGACACCCTGGGCTGTGAGCCAGGTCAGCTCTGCCTCCACAACCTCCTTAGGATCATTAAGCAGAATTAGTGTCACTGAAAGTGCTCGATCTAGGAAGGAGTCTTGAAGCTACTGCACAGCACTGGTTCCCTGCCAGTGGGAAATATTTATAAAAGCTTGGATTGGAAAAATGAAAAGCCAAACTCCTGCCTCCTTTTCTTTTTGTGTCATTGTGAGGAAGGCCCTGAGACATTTTAAGCAGCATAGCAATACTCCTGGTCACTTCCCTGGCACAGAACAGTGCTGAGGACGCTGCTAGCCCTGGGCAGACACTTCAGAGGCACCCTGGTCAGGGGCAAGGCCCACGAGAAACTCTTCTGGCAACAAATAAACTTTTGAGGCTCAGCGTCCATGTACTTGACTAATGGTAACATCTGTGCACAAGTAAAATCAATTGGGACTTGGCATTGATCTCCATGGGATAAGTACTTCACCCCTAAGGTCTTTTGGCCAACTGAAGTCTCCATCCTGGTGGGTTTTGTTGGCTTGGTTTTTTTTTTTTTTATTGATACCACTGCAGGCTGGGACAGGACTTCGGGAAATTAATTAGCGTGAGCCCTGATCAATAAAGGTCATAGTTTATGTATTTCATTATCAAGTCTGTAAGAGATTCAGGGAGTTTGTGGAGAGCTTGTCACCTGCAGTCAGGGCAGAGCAGGCCGCACATTCCAACAGCTCAGAGTCCGGTGCTTCCTGGGCATTTGCTGAAATGTAGCTCATCCTGTGCCATAAAGAAAACTCCATCATTTAAACCACGTTCTGAAAACGTGACTGAGGGTGTTCATTATACTGATGTCTTGTACAGCATATGTGAAATATCGGCTGAAGACACTGAAGCTTTGCTTTTATTTAACACTAATTATCGAGCCATCAACAGATGTAAAAAGTCGGATCTATTTTAACGCGGATGTGTCAGGACTCAGCTTTCTTCCTAACAGCCTCCTTCCCACTCCTTGTCCATGGCACAGCCTCCCTCTCCTCTTTCGGGCCTTGCCAGAGAAACACAGCTGTGAAACCTCTGAGATGGGAGCTCTTAAAGATGTCTGCAGCCCGAGACAAGTGTCGGGTGTGTGTCAGCAGCTCGTGGCATCCAGGCCCCGGCGGTGACACCGGCGCTGCTGGGCTGGGCACGGCTCACAGAGCTCACAGGGACGAGCTGAGCTGGGCTCCCAGCTCACACAGCCGTGCCCAGCTCACCTCCCACCCACCCCAGGGCTCCTCTGCTCTCTCCTGGGTCTCCTTTTCCCTTCTCTCCACGGCCAAAAGCCACACTAACGGAGTGATGGGGAGTTGCCTGCTCACGGGATGGTTTTCAAGAATGGTTTGGGTTGAAGGGACCTTTAGAGCTCATCTCATTCCACCCACACCTTCCACTATCCCAGGCTGATCCAAGCCCCACCTGTCCTGGCCTTGGACACTTCCAGGGATCCAGGGGCAGCCATAGCTTCTCTGGGAACCAATGCCAGGGCCTCACCTCCCTCACAGGGAGGGATTTCTTCCTGATATTTCACCTCAATTTCCCCCCTTTCAGTTTGAAGCCATTCTCCTTTGTCCTGTCACTCCAGCTGCTGCTGAAGAGTCCCTTCCAGATTCTTTGTAGGCTCCTTCAGATCCTGCAAGGTGCTGTGAGGTCCTTCCAGTATCTGAAGTCCCTTTCTTGAGGATTGCTGTCACAGTTTGGTTTTTGGGTTCTGCCACCTCCTCAGTGGCACGGTCTGAGGTGGGATGGAACTCCAGAGCCAGGCAGCTTCATGTATTTATAATGTCTTCCCTGTATTTCCATATCTTTGCTAATATCATTTTACCAGTTCCTATTTATGCAACGGGATAACAAAAATGGCAATATTCCTCTGTGATCCACCCACCACAGTCCATGGGAGTCCATGGATCAAAACTTTTCCAGGCTGCAGCTGTACCTATCACAGTAAATTGCAGGACTCTTTAAGGCCACATAGAAAGACACAGACAGGCCCTTTGTGGTTACCAAACATGTTCTCTCTCGATGTCATTTTTGACCTACTTTTGCTACATTTTTGCAGCAGCACAAAATCTGTTCCTTAAAGAACCATGCCACGTGCACAGTACCTAGAAAGGGGGAAACAGCAAATCTGGATATATTTTATTTCATTTAGGACTCCTCTCACCATGAATTACAATGTTACAGACTCTAAATGCCTTCTCGTTACCCATAATTATAACTAAAATTATATCAATCTAAACAGTAACTACTGGAATGATTCATCCTGATTGGGAGGAGCATGCTCCCTGGAGTTCTGCCTGCCCATCCATTTTAAAGCCTCGTGGCAGGAATAGCTTTCCAGAAGGTCATTTAACAGCACATTAAATAAATAAACAGAACATATTTGTTACAGCAAACATGCTCTAATAGGATGGGAAAACATTTTGGGAGAGGAAGCAACAACCCTCATGAAAATGGAATCTTTCAGTTCTCACCTTGCTCAGGGTGCTGCACCCACCCAAAGGCAGGCAGAGGCTCCATGTGATGCCAGCAGGGAAAATCCCTCACGTCCTGCACAGTGAAGGGTCCCACAGCCCACCAAGGTCACCTCGTGTCCTTGCAGAAGCCACCAGTCTGTGAATAGTCACCCTCAGCCATCAGCCACTCGGAGAGGGAATTGTGGAAAACATTTCTGACCCGAGCTTGAGAGAGTGTGGGGCAAGACAAAGGAAATGTGGGCTCTAACTCAGCTGTGCCTGGGCTGTGTCTGCCTGAGAACAGAATTAACTGCTCTAACACCCAAGTGGGCGAATTCAGAGACCTCCTTGCCTGGGATGATGCTTTATTTCCTGGTGGTTTGGGCAATCCAGAGCTTTGCAGGGAGCTGAGGCAGCAGCGGTGCAGGAGGGACAAGGAGCTCAGTGCTGAAGGGAACTAAAAAGAAAGATGGGGAGAGACAATTTCCAAAGGCCTGGAGTGGCAGGACAAGGGGGAACGGCTTCAAACTGACAGAGAGGAGGTTCAGGTTGGATATTGGGAAAAGATTCCTTGTGAGCTTGGGGAGCTGCTGGCACAGGAGGCCCAGAGAAGCTCATGGAGGAGTCAGACAAAAACTGGGGCTGCAGATCCCTGTGGCATCCTGGGCTGCTGGAAAGAGGGGGATTTGTGCCACTTGTGTTGAGAGAGGCCAGGATTTCACCCCTGAGCCCAGTGTGTGCCTCGAGGTGACACAGGGCACAAAGGTGTGACAGGTACCTGCTCCCCCCAGTTGCTTCTGCACACAAAGCCCAGTACAGAGGTGTCTGGAAGAATCACAGACTTGGAGAGAGAGAAAAAAAAAATTACAGGGAACATTTAACTTTTATTTCTTCCTATAAATAAAGTATAGCCATCAAACCGCAATGTATTTGGGAGCACATGTTATTGACAGCCTATTCTTGGAGGGGGGAAAAAAAAGTGGATTTTTTGGCAAAGTTTCCTAAAGATTAAATTGTTCATTGTACAGGGCACCATCTGCCCTTGGAGAGAGATTTAGTTGATGGCAGCTGCAACCAAAGTGTGGAAGATAAAGCTGAATTTCTGGTTTCTTTTCAACGAGCAACTGTCATTACAGGTCACATGCAAACTGTGTCATTTTCTGTGACAAGCAGGTTCTGTAGGACTGGGTGCTCGCTACATTTTAAAGTGCCACCTGTAAAGATCCCAGCCGAGAAACAGCTTTTGGAACACACCTTGCAAAATGTGAATTTACAGCAGGTAAGACAAAGCAATTATGGCCCAACCATCTGGACTCTGGCTGTGTGCTCAGGCCCAGGCTTAAGGGATGGAGGTCGGGAGGAGCTCATGGGTCACCTAAAGGTAGATCCCTTAATTCATGTGGGTGCTTAAAAAGGCTGAATTGTTACCTGCAAGTGTTCACTCAACTGTTGCATAATCCACAAGTGCCTCCCTGTTTTCCTTGGGGTGCAATTCCCCCTGAGATTAATCCCCACATATTTTAAACCCCGAAGAGAATTTCTGAATCACCAAACCAGAGGCTGCTGAGGGTGGGGATTTTCCCACCTCTGAGCTGTGACGCTAAAATGTCTTGATTCACAGCAAGGCAGCAAAGGCCACTTGAGAGTGGGGAGATGCTCATCTGTCTCTGCACTTTGAGTTAAATATCACACAAACCTCGTCCTGGCTACAGCAAAGCCCTCCAGCAGGGAATTTGTTCCTCCTCCCTCTCTCCTGAACACTTTCACAGGAGAATGATGTTCCCTTTCTCCTCGGAACAAAACGGGAGGGGAGAAGTTAAGAGCACACTGGTAGATTTTATTAGGACTAAGAAACAAAGCAAAACAAAAAAGCAAACCCAAAGCTCGTTCCTTTCATCCCTGCCTTGCTATGAAAATGCCTTCATATTTGCAGGCTTGCTGACAATATTTCAGGATGGTACATCACACACGGTCTCGTCTGGAACAGCAGACATTGTCAGTGCTGGGAGACAACCACTCTCTGGTTTGTACTTCACAAAGATTCTCTATAAAGCATTTCTATAGGAAAAAAAAAAAGGGGATTTTTGAAATTTGTGAGTCTCTTAGCCTTTCAGACAAGGATGAGTTCTGGTTAATTTTCTTCTGATGATTTCCACATTTTCTGCAAGGAAAATCAACAGCTACCATTGCCTTAAGACAGACTGAACTAGTTGTAACATGCCTAGATATGAGATTCTTTTTCATGTGAAATGATTTGCAGGACATAAATTTGTTCTTAAGTTTATTCTGTTCAGCTTAACTTGTTGGTCTTCCCTCCTATTTTATCACAGTAGAATGGGATCATGTTTTGAAAGAGAAAATGCTACTGTTGGTAGCTTCTTAACCAATCTGCTGTGATTAATCCATGCTTTTGGATTATAAGGTTATTTTTTTAAATGGGTAAGAGCTTTGCCTTTCCAATCAAACACTGCTCATCATTTCAGGTGTCAGTGCCTCTGATGGCTCCGTGATGTGCCAAGGCCATCCAAGCCAAACCTTTGCTCTCCTGTGTCCCTGCTGCTGCAGAACAGAACCACACTCACCCCTGCCTTTCCTGAGGGAAATGCACCCCTGCCTTTCCCTAGGGAAATGCACCCCTGCCTTTCCTGAGGGAAATGCACCCCTGCCTTTCCCTAGGGAAATGCACCCCTGCCTTTTCTGAGGGAAATGCCCCTTCTCCCATCCTCATCCGACTGAGCCCCAGTGATTTTGGGATTGGGGCCTTTAAAGAGACATCCAGAAAAACGTTTCATTTTTCAGACTCTGCCTGTTTGGGTTCCTTTTTGCAGCGAGCAGCAGTGGGTAGGAGTGGAGGCTGCTCATGTGAATTAGCGTGGGATCTGCTGCTTTCTCCTTTCTTTGTGAGGAAGCTCTTAAAACACCAATTCCCACCTTAAAACCCGGGCGGGCGCGAGCTGCGAGTAAATCACGGGCTCCGTGGTGCCAGAGCTGCACATGCTCTTCTGCTGCTGATTTGTCTACAAAATATATCACATGCCAGTTACTTGAATTAGGATCATGGGGAGAAGGGAATCATTAGAGAGTAGAAGAAACTCTAACGCATAAAGAAAACTTATCCGTTTGTCTCCTGCGCGCCGCCTGTTTTATTTCCTCTTCAGGTGCTGACAGCACTGATGAGGCAAAGGATGCTGCAATCCTGAGCGATTGCTTTTGGGGGGAGCATCATTAGGGAGGGAAATGTTTGATACAGAGAGAGCTCTGCATTTCCAGGCCCCTTTCCGTGGTCACTCCGAGGTGTTTAGCGGTGCTGGGAGGTGAAGGCACAGCCTGGATTTGGTATTTCCCTCCTGGAGCTGTTTCCTTTGCTCTCAGAGTGCCTTGGAAAGCCAGGTAAATTAGACTTGGAGAAAGGGACACTGCATCTTTGAGTAATGAGGCTGGGAAACAGGGAACACATTTTCCACTAGCTCATGTCTCACTGTATGGCATTCTGATTTCCTGACACTTCATAATAAATCATTGCTTATCACTCACATGGGAACATAACATGGTTCAAGTTAAGATTCGTTAGTGATTGTAAAGAAGAAACATGAATTGCTCTCTATCAGGGCTTTTTGATCATCTTTCTGTCCACTGCAGGTGTTTTTTTAATCAGAATATTTACAGGAGCCATTGTCGAAGGCATAAATAAAAAGGAGAAGAAAGAGCAGAAAATATGAATAATGAAAATGAATTTATTTGTCTTATTTATGTGTTTATGTAAACATTTGGCAATTGCTTTGCACAGCAGCTTGTATTCAGTGTCACGGGCTGCTGCACCAACATAAGTTTGTAAAGCTGGGATTTTAAATATATATACGTGAGTGTGTGTCTATAAAAAACCCTAAATGCCAATACATTCATTTTCTGGAGAAGAAGGTTCTAGCAAGCACATCCAGAGCCTGTTTGCTTTAGGATGCCTTCCACAGGGAGAAGAGAGTCTGCTCCTGATCCTGCTGGCCCACCTTGGACCAGGGGGAGTGGAAACCTGGTGACCTCAGTTCCAACTGGGATGAGACTGGGATGTTCCCTGCAGCCAGGGGTCCATCAAAAGCTGTAGGAAACAGGGATTCACTTCAGAAAAAGGGGTACCCAAGAGCTGGGACAAGCTTCCTACAGCCCCTGTGAGCTCAGGGATGGCAAATCCTGAGCTTGGATGGGTCAGGAATTGGGGAAGGAACAAGTGGCAGGACAAGGGGAAATGGCCTCAAGCTGCTCCAGGGAAGGTTTAGGTTGGATATTAGGTTGAAATTAGGAAAAATTTCTTCCCCACAGGGTTTCCCAGCTCTGGCAGGGGAGGAATCCCCATCCCTGGGGGGATTTAGGAGCTGTGTGGCTCCTGGGGACACGGGTGGCCTTGGCAGTGACAGGGAATGGTCAGACCCAAAGCTCTCAGTGGGCTCTTCCAGCCTAAATAATTCCACAATTCCACACATTCAGCTCTGTATCCAGTGGTTCACTGCCTTCTCTGACCTTCAGTGGGTGGAATTTTTTCCAGAGTTCACAACTTTTTCCTCAGCAGTTTAGGGAGAGGGGCGAAAAGCTGATGGGTTTACAGATGGTGTCAGTAGTGCTTTAGGGGAACAGGGATTTTCCTATAAAAAGACCTAAAAACTGAAAAAATGGGAGTTCATTTAAAGAATTATAACAAATATGCAGAAATTTTTCACAAAAAAAAATTTCTATTCCTTCCCTTGTTTTACAAATAGTTTTCTGTTAATTTCTTTCTTTATCTTTTGGGTCTGATTGTGGGAAGTACCTGAAACTTTGGGATAACCCGAGAGAAATCAGATAAGGGAAGTATTTGCTGCAGCTATGGCTTTGATTATTCCCCCTTCAGTAATTTGCTATTTACTACATTAATCAACGATATAATGTGTCATTTCTACTGCTCCCTGGCTGAATAATTTCCAAAACTACAAACAGCTTTCAAGATAGTTGCCAGACAGGCGCAAATTAATACTTTCAGAAATTCTTCCTAGAAATATTCCCATGAACAGAAGCTTTCGCACCCTCTATTTGTGTAAAGAGTTGGCTCAAAAAAAAAAAAAAAGCCAAATGATTATTTTAGGCAAATTCTTGCATGCATTTTTTTCTGGTTTTATATATATTTCTATCTAATATTTATAAAAAATATGCAGTTTAGAATAAGCAGCCTTGGGAGACAAGATGGCAATGGAAGTCCATATGGAGTTAACTCTTTGTAGGATTAATTTACTAGTTACAAAAAGGAGGGATCTGATTGCTTTCACTGAGGCAAATAATCCCCTTGATTTGTGGGGCAACCTGTCTGAGTAGAATGGCACATGACCAAGGGGTTGTAAATTCAGCTGCCTGATCCTGCTGATCTTCCTCACTAATTCCAATATTTGTGGCTGCTCCAGCCTCTGATCCCCACCCTGCTCTCCTAAACTCAGTTTTCCTCCTAGTGTTCATGGTCCCTGGAAGTCCCTGTAAGACTTTGCCTTGTGCTCAGAAAACCCCAAACCTTCTACAAGGAACACATTATGCACAAAAATGTGAAATCCCCCTAATATCAAGTCTTTAAAAGAAAAAACAATTCCCTTCTGGTAAAGTACAGCATTGGATGTATTTATTGCACCTTACTTTTCACCTACTACCAAGAGATGATTAGAGCCAAGAATTAAACTCCTCAACTCTTGACCAAGGAAAAATCCATGGTTTTTCTAATATATCTGAGCCAGGCTCTTAATCTGCACTCACTTGAAGTGGTGCAGTGAATGGGAATATTCTCCATTTATTTTGGCTTACACTAAACTGGAATTTTTGCCCCATAAGCTTCCTGTAATTTTTATAAGTGGAACTGCCTTTGTCAGCATTCCTAATATTTCCCCATGGAAATGGTATTAAAAATCAGCACATTTGCCCTACAATCTCACGTCTTACCCTTAAGAAATGAGGACTTTTGGAAGATTGTTTTGTTGTTGTTGTTGTTCTGTCTTTCTGTAGGAAAATGGCTTAGTAAAAACCTCAACCAGAGCCTGGAAGGAACGCTCTATCTTCAAAATGTTAATTCTGTCTCCATCCATGCCTGGGTTAAAAACAGATATTGAAACAGGGGAATAAGTATTTGACAATGCTGTTAAGGCAACTTTGCTAACGATTTTTGAACAACCTCCAACTGAGGTCTAAATGTCTGCAATATCCATAAACAACTCTATACTGTCCAATTAGGGAGACAAAGACATAGAGTCCTGTCAGGAAGATTTGCATGGCTAAGTGTCTGAGATCACGGAGCCGATGAGGGATCGCTGCCGTGCTGGGGGATGCACACAACGGATGACTATCATTAGGATATTACAGAGGCTTACACCTTCCCAATTACTGGCAGGATTCATTAGTTACTGCTGCATTTCCCTAATAGAATCCTCTCTCTTGGCTTATCGCTACCTTCCCTCTGTCTACATAAACCCACAACTCAGCAGTCGATCACCTATGAAAAATTAGACGCCGGAGCTTCCAGTGGCCTATTTAAAATGAAAAGGGAACTGAAGAAGAAATAAAGAACAAAAAAAAAAAAAAAAAAAAAAAAGAAGAAGGGCTGGAATGCAGATATGTGGCATCAGATGGGTTTGGAATTCTCTTGCCATTGAACTGTTTGAGGGAAAAAATAATCAGCGGCGGCTGCAGAGAGCAGCATCGTGGTGGGTTTAAAAGCACAATGAAAGTGTTTTACACACACGAACTGGAGGCAGATTGCAAAGTGACAATTACTTAAGGCCTGCTAGGCTGAAGTTCCCCAAGTAAGATTGGTGAGGATTCCAGGGGCTCGGTGCTGCTGCAGTCGGCTCAGCCCCATTAAAGATAATGGTGTGAGCATTTCCATGCTGTCATCGTGTTACTATCAACAGCATTATCAGTATCAACTGCTTCTACAATTATGCACAATGCACAATTATGCTCTTCCTGCACAAAGACTTAGCAACCACCAAACTCGTTTTCTTTTTAAATACACTGAAAAGAGTGTAGATTTCAATCCTTCATCTGCTCACAGACGAAATAACATTTCCAAATCATCACTGATAGCATTTTTTTCCTCCCATTCTAAGGATGGCCAACTGTTCTCAGCGATTTCTATTACATTTCCTACCTATTATTTCATGTAATGGCATTCCTTAAATTTTAAATTAGCTTTGAAGAATAAAAATAATTGAATTCCTGCTGTTTTGTGTACATAGAGGGTGACAGGAGCTAATGTGATAATTTAAACTGTAAATGAGTCTTCACTTTGTGTTCATTAATTACAGCTAATTACTGAATTACAAACCTTCTTGGTTAGGCACTGTTATGTATTCATGTAGCATGTTGGATTTCCAGCTGGTAGAAAACTGTTTTATAGACTTACAAGCTGACACACCAAGCTAGCGCCGAAACAATTCCGTGGGAGAAGTAAAGGGAGGGCGGGGGGCATGTGCCTGCTCCTGCTCTGTGAATCCAGGCAGTGAGGGGAAACAGGGCTGCAAACCTGAGCCTCAGGTGAGCCAGGATCCCGTGTGTGTAATTAGGAAATATTTGCTGTATTTGGGAGGCAGAAATGTGAGTCTGAGCTCACATTTGGGGGGAGAGCGTGAGCCCGCCCTGCTCACTGCTGTTTTACACCAGTTAATTCCCTGGTTTAAGCAGAGTTCTCCTTTCAGGGCACAGCAGTGAGGCAGAAATGCCCCTGGAAACGGGGCCAGTGCTGCCAGCACTGATGCCTGGGCTCTGCAGGAGCAGCAGGATGGAGCAGGCAAACGGAGCATCCCAGGCAATGTGCACTGTACCTGAGTGCTCATTGCTCCTCGCTCAAGGAGCGCCTCGAACGCTGTAGGGCTGTCTGGAGCATTTGCTCAACAGCCTCTGCACTCAATGGCTCTGTCCAAACCTCTCCTTTGGATCCCTTTTGCCTGCTGATGGTTTTTATGGGAGCTGAATGCAGGAGCTGAAGTCTGTCTCTCTGCAGAGTGAGCAGGAGGAGCAGCTCGGTGACAGAATCAGCCATGGTGAGGTTGTGCCCAGAGAGACAACTGTGGCAAGTGGCAACAAAGAAACCCAAACATCACCTGCATTTCTGTAAATGCACAGACAAGATACAGAGATTTTCCTTTCAACAGCATTTATTTTCCAGTATTTCATGCATTGTGTTCTCTTTTAACAACAGCAGCCTGTCCAGACCCCTGAGCCCACACCAGCTCACCTGCCCTGCTACAGGAAACCCAGCAGAGACTGCAAGAAACTGCTAAACCAGATCATTACCTTAAAACTGTTTAATTAAATTAATCTATCTCCCACTGTGTCTTCCAGAGTGGGGACTGAGAAGACACAGACCAAGGGTTCAGTGTTGGGCCTGGAGAGCAGATCCTTCTCAGAAGGTTTGGCCTTTACTGGAAGAGTTCAGCTGAGTAATTCTCAACAGCCAGAAATGAAGAGCCAGATCCTCAGCTGATGTAAAACTGTGTAGCATCATTAATTTCAGGAGAGCTCTGTTGATTCCCAGCAACCGAGGAACAGCTCAATAGATCTGTAATAATAAAGTCTCTGCTGAAAAGCCCCCGAAAGCAGCAACACTAATGTGTGACTGCTCACATAAACACCAGTTCAGTGACAAGGCTTTTCAGCCTAAGAACTAGTCTGTGTCTTCAGGTTTCATGAAAAGTACCAGGCTTTTGTCCTTAAATAATAATTTTCAGCTGGAGAATGGCACAGTGACTTGTTCTAACACCAACAGAGATTCAGCAGTAGGCTTCTCAATGGGATTTGTGTCATGTCCTGTTCCCTCATCGCCTTCCCATGCTGCCTCTTCTCTTTCAGGGTATGAAAAGAGATGGGGAAACCAGGGCAGAAAAGACATGCAGGCAGAAATTCCTTTTATTCTGTGGGTACTAACTCTCTGCTATCATATAAAGATAATGACTTTCATTAATCTTCTGTAGGTCTTTAATCAAAGGGTTTTTTCACTCCACGCAGAGACACTACTTAAATGCTAC
Organism: Monarcha castaneiventris obscurior; assembly: GCA_026261815.1. Lineage (NCBI taxonomy): Eukaryota > Metazoa > Chordata > Aves > Passeriformes > Monarchidae > Monarcha > Monarcha castaneiventris. The sequence goes on from JAMPIT010000481.1 coordinate 4,707,262, forward strand.
TAAATGTTAAGTAAAAATGAGAATTCTTGATCTCAGATACACAAAAGTGGTGTGAGAGGCAGCACAGTGCAGCACAGCACCCACAGAGGCTCGACACTAGAGGTGAGTCTGCTGTTCAGGAAGTTACCAGACACCATTTCCAGGCAGTCTTTGACCCAACTTGTTTTCATGTCTCACTCCTTTTCAATCTCACAGTCTCTGACATGCAAATCTGCACTGAAACTGAGCCTTCCAAATGTGCCGGAGGGAAGCAGGGGCCTCACACCTATTGGCAGATCAGTGCACCTAACGCCCTTTGGCTTTTTTCCCCTCTCTTTTAACAGAAAGGCTGATTACTCCATTAGCTGAACAACTTGGAAGAAATGACAAGGAACTAACAAGAGGGTAACACTGTATTTTCTATTTGTTTTCCTCCCTTGCAGTGGTGCTAATTAGAGGAGTTCTTGATACGGAGCTCTGGGAATGCTGATGAGAAGCACACAAAAGGCTGGAGTGCCTCTTCTGTGGAGCACGGGATGCTCACAGACAGCACCCTCTGGACTGTCACTGCCCTCTCCCCCACCCTGCCTCACTTTTGAGACATCATGGCACTCCATTTTAGAGGTGGGACAGACCAGCCTTTCTGATGCCTGAGCCCTCACTTAGGGGTGAGTAATTTCACCTTAACTCACAGCTTATCATATGTTTTCAAGCAGAAATATCAAACCTGCTTGGTAGGGAAAGGAGGCAGGAATGAGGTGGGGATGTGTCTCTAGAGGGGACCTGGGCTCTGGGCTGCACTGTGAGAGTCATCACTCACCATCCCTCCTGCAAAACCCTCCCTCCCCAGAGCCTGCAGCTCCCAGCTCTTTGGGCAGGCCAGCCTCAGAGGTTGGGAAAAAGGGAGACGCTGCCCTAACTTCCCAAATGCCACCAACAACAGCTTCTCCTTCAAAGCTTTCCACCCCCTCTCGGACTCGGGAAGGGGTCGTGGGGATGGAGCTGGGAGGGTAGGACAGCACCTCTTTCCCATTCACCAAGGTTTGATTCCCTTTATGAGCACGATCCGCCAATCCGTAATCAAGGGTTAATTTCACAGCTCACTGCTTCATCTAGCATAATATCCATTCAGACTAATTAAATCTGTCTAATAATGTGAGTGTCTTTGTCTTTGTTCTTTCCATTCTTTGTTTTACACCCTTCACATCTCATCTCCAGAACTACACGCCATCACACTCTGCTTGACAAGCAGAATCCATCCCTAAAATTAAAACATTCCTGACCTATCTGCGATGACAAGGCAAGCAAGCTTCACAGCGCTGCGGCCCATGAAGGGAGCTGACACATTTGTTTTTAATTTCAAAAGAGTAGAAAGTGAAGATCTGACCCTGTCAATCAGGCCCTGTGACAAGTTTAATCATTGCTGCCCCACAAAAATCACGGCTAAATAGGAATGCAAATAATGTATCACAGGGCTCTTATAAATGCTAATCAAGGAGAAGTAATCAACTGACAATTTCACTGATCTCCTTTCTGAAGAAGTCAGTCAACGCACTGTCTCTGGACCACAAAGAGAAGAAAAGACAAAAGGCATAGATGCCGTTTCCCAAAAAAACCTATCCTTTTTCAGGGCTTTCTTTTTCTTTTTTATAGAGAAAAACAGAGAATTCAGTCTTTTTGATCCTCCACTGAACTTTAAAGCAAAGCTGTTTCTCAGGAACTTGAACAGTTATATGTCAAGTGTACTTTATTAACAGTACCCTCCCAACCCAGAGACAGCACTTGGAAACTTCTGCTAAAATAAAAATCTTCATTTGTCTTTGTCATTCATCCATCTTCAAAATTCTTCTCCATCTTAACAACTTCTGTCCTCTACGGGCAATATATTTAGTGATATATGAAGTTTTACAAGTGGAAAGCTAATAGTTGAGCTCACATTTTTTTTCTAGCAGCTCCCCTCCTCCCAAACTGAAAAAAGAAATATCACGTTTGGGATTTATTTCAGTGCAAAAGCTTTCTTCAGCAGCAGGATTTTTTAACTGACTCTCCTTTTATGACCTTTTGAATGTGGTATAGAACAGACAGCTCAGGTATAATTCCTGTCTTTCACTCACAAATTCTGCATGGCAAGGAGCTGTGACTTCTCCTAGGTATGGAACAGAGGAGGGCCCAGGACAGGCGATGCACAAACCCTCTAAAGCAATTCATGTTCTCCCCTCACTGCTTTGCTGGGCTGGGTCCTGGCAGGGCCCATCAAACCTCAGAGTCACTGCTCTGGCACAGAGCAAAAGGAGATGGTTTGGCCGAGGAAACTCAAGGCAGGGAGATGTAAGTAGCATAAAGATTGCTCGAAGAGGTGAAGTTCAAAGAATCTGGTTGTTTGAAGTTTGGTTGGGGTTTTTTTGTTATTATTAAACTCCTTTCCTACAGGGAGCCAATAGACGAAATAACCTGAGGAGGGCTTCGGTGATGGAGACTTGGGCTACCAGTGGGGTTTGGAGTGTAGATTTCAATCCTTCATCTGCTCACAGATTTTATCAAAGTCAAACCTTTGTCCTGGGTTGTGTTTTGTGTTTGCAGGGCGGAGTGAGGCAGCTCACAAGGGCTGAGAGCAGCTGCTCACGGGATGGGGAAGGTGCCACCAAACCCCTTCCAGACTGGACTCTGGATCACCCAGCAAATTAAAATGGGAATGATCTTTGGCCAAACCCAAGTTTCCAACTTCTGGAAGCACTGGGGCAGCAGCAGAAGCTTCGGTGCCACTTCAGTGAGAAATGAGAGCTGGAGCTCTGTCACGCAGCGCTCGCTGCCAGACAGGGATGTTCCAGCAGCAAACTCTCCATGCAGGCTGAGCGTGGAGGGTGGGAGTAGCAAACAGAAAGAGGAATTGAAAAGCACTTTGCAGTTGTCATGTCACTTAGCAACAACCTTTCCTACTGCACATCACCACGGGCGTAGCAGGGAGCCTGCACAAAGCACAGGCACCGAAATCCAGGCTGAGCCAGTGTAGGAGGGCAAGAGGAGCTCCAGCAGCAGCTCATCACACACAGCTCTCATTTATTGTTTGAGACACGTCTCACATCGCTATCCCTGGGCTGGGGCTTCTCCTGAATAAACTCCTGGATCCAGCCAGCACTGACCTGGTGCTAATGCAGAGTAAATGACACAAACCCTCCTGGAGGAGGACACCAAAGTTCAGATCTTTGTGTCCCAAATGAACTCCACTGAAGTGGTCACTCTTCTGTCTGCAGTTTCACTCTCAGATAAACACCATTTTTTCTTACCTGCTTCAATTTCCCAACTTTTTCCCTGTAGGATTCCCACTCTCCTCTCTCTTTACATGCAGGATTTTAATCAAAAGGTCCAGACTTGCAAGTCCTCATCCCCTAATACTTCTTCCACAAGTTAATGCTGTGGATTCTATCAGCTATTTCTGTCAAGTGGAGAATCTGCCTGGGCCCTGATAAATGGGAGTAGATCCCTTCCTGCAAGGCAAAGTAAAAATTCTGGCACAAAAAGAGAGACCTGTGCAGGCCACTTTGTAACTTCTAAGGAGGATGAAACGTCAGGCACCTCCTTGCTTTAATTATATCCCTTCTCCTTATTTGTTTAGCTTCAAAGAGTTGGGATTTAATTATTAGCTGTCCCCATACCAGTAGGATCAGCTGAATGGCTGATGGTGGAGACAGCTCGAGGAATCTGTGATTTAGGAGTTCCTTGAGCTACTGTTCTACTGCTCAGGAAGAAATGAAGAGGCAGGAGCAGACCTGAGGGTCTGTTATTTCTGTGTTTGCTCTCTGAATATAAAACTCTGCAAAGTGTATGAAATATTACATAAATAGAGCAATAGTATGTGCCAAATTAATAACATGCATTATCCAGCAGCCATGCAGTGATGCTTATTGTACAATCCTAAATCATCCTAATGGGGAGGAAAAAATCAGAATCCATCTCTTTGTGGCTGAGTTCCTCTCCTTACAATTACCAAAAGTGACTTTTGCACACAGAATTGTTTGAGATGCATGATGGAAAGCTGGGCATTGCCAGGTGACCAGAGCACCCCACTCCCACTCAGGGGCTCCTGGGCTCTGCTCCTGCTCTGATCCCAGAGGATGCTGCTCTGCTTAAAGCCACTGCAGCACAGTGCCAGCGTGCCTTGTTTTGGGGTGGAGAGCACAGGTTGATTGTCAGCCCCCTGTTAGATACAGCCTCACACCTTCCCTTCACCCAGGCACTCAGCACTGGTGAGTATCTGAGGATATCTTTGGTGGCAAACGTGTTCAGACCACGCTGCTCACCGAGTCTGCTTTAGTCCTGCCTGCACACACTCACACTCCAGCTCCAGAGGCCTTGCCAAATAGACAAGAGACTCTTATTTTTTACAGCTGAGTTTTGTTTTTGCAGCTGCCAAGTAGCAAAGAAAAGCAACCCTGGTGATCTGGCCAAAGGATGTGTCCAGTGATTCCAAGAGGCTTCCCTGGAGGAGAGCAATCCCCGCCTGCTGCCACTGCACCAAGCCCCTGCTGCGAGGAGCCAGCACAGGCTGGTGTTAATGGAGTTCTGCTGCTCCCTGTGCTCAGCCAAAAACCCAGGGCAATGATGCAAAGGTGAACTTTGAGGCCTTGGCACTGTAAGGATCTCGTTTCCATCAGGGCTCAGCCCCTGCTGCTGCTGCACAAGGTGAGCTCTGCTGGGGGTCACTCTGTGGGTCAGTCTGATCCTGTGCCTGCCCTCTGTCACTTGGTACACCATCAGAATCAGCAAAGGCAAACAATCAGCATTCGGCTCTGAAATGATCTCTCACCAGAGTCAGTGAAACTGGGAGAAAGGATCTCCCCTTGGTGTCAGCAGGGCTCCCATAGATGCCACGGGCTGGGGTTTGGGGCTCCTGGACACAGAAAGGTGATCTCAAAGAGAAGGATCTCTCTGCTTTGTTGTCGTGCTTGGGCAGCCTGTGCCAGGGACCCTGCACAGATTATTTGTGCCCTAAAACCTTCTGGACACAGATGTGGCAATGAGCACAGAACCCAAAGCCTCACCTGAGCAGGGCAATAAGGACTGGCACAACTCTGCAGTGCAGCCTGGCATTGCCTAGGAAATCAAAGACTTTCTTGCCTGACCTGAAAGAGGAAATTCTGCAGTAAAAATCCAAGTGTGGAGAGCAGCACAAGCTACAAACTCCAGCAAATGAATGCTATTATCTTACACGAAGAATACATTAATATAGATGACCGTTACATAACACACATTAACATAGAGTAATAATATATTTACTCAATATAGGCATGTTTTGACACAGTGCAAGCTGTGTGCAGTTGCTTAGAGAATTGGGGATTGTATATTTTTACCAATATATTGAAAAACTTAATTTCAAAAAAAAAAAACCTAAGAAAGAAAGAAAGAAGAACAAAAAAAAGATGGTCTTGGGGGCACTTTGGTGCAATTCTGACAACTTGGAGTAAAATTCAGAGGAGCTTTGGCTCCCATGTCTGGAATAATTGATGTATCAAATGTGTGTCTGTCAGATGTCAGTCATGTAACTGCCCCTCAGCTGGCTGTGATGGATTGCACAATGAGCCAAAGGCCATCATCTCAAATCTGGCTGTGTTTGAGCTGGGAAATCTGTGCTGGAGCAGGGATGGATCCTGCAGAGCCTCCGTGGCTCCTGGTGCTGCCTACGGTCGCTAAAGCACAACAGTTCTGTGTCATTTAGGGACTTGAGCTCCTTGGTTTTGATCTTTTTGTTCCAAATGAAAAGGAAGAACAAAACAATCACAGAAAAATTAAGACTCTCCTATATTGTCCTATGGGAAACTCATTTGTTGTACAAATCTGCTGCTAGAACAAAAGTTTGGTCATAGCCATATGAGAATTGAAGTGAAAGTTAAATGGAAGAATGTTATGTGATACAAGAAAAAAAAAAGCAACAAGACCAAACAAAAAAAAAAAAAAAGGAAGCAGAAAAAAAGCAAAACCAGTGGAAAAATAACCTCTGCATTTCATAAATCCAGCCATGTTCATTACTGCTTTCCTATCACACTAAACTTTACATTGCAAATTTATCTTCAAAGCCTGGAGTCCCTCTCCCCAAGAAGCTGCCTGGTGCCAGGCTGCAGCTCTGCACAGTGGTGCTGGCCAGGCCTTCAAGGATCCAGCTTTTCAATCAGTAACAGGTTTCCCTCTCCTGAAATCCCAGGTTAAGTGACCAATCTGATCCCTGCAGTTTTAAATCACAGACATCCCAGAATATTGGTGTGCCTTTGAACGAATGCTTCTTTATCAAAACAATACACCAAAAGCAATCTTGGCCTTTTTTTTTTTCCTTTTACTTTAAGCTGATTAGAAAGTTGGTTCTGTAGTTGATTAAGTTCTGCAGAAATTGGGCTTGCGATGAATCATTAAACAAAGACATTTTTTGTACAGCAATAAAGTCTCAAATGATTAATTAAGGGCACAATGCCAAAACAAGTGTCTTTGTTTAAAACGCAGTGGACAAGACAGGCTTGGGAAAGTTGATGTCTTAAGTAGACGCCACAACATGTTTTTAATTATGTTCAGGAAGAAGAACAAGAATGGGAATTGCCAACTGTTTGGAAAGATAATTTTTTTTTTTTTTAGAAGAAAGATTAGAATAAAAAATAACAAACAGAGCATTATTGATTTAACACAAATGCCATTTGTTGGGCCTTTTGTAATTTCCTTATTAGTGTCATCATTCTGGAGTTCATATGCTCCCTTCTGTTATAGCATTTGGCACACATTCAGCTCCCAGCAATATGATACAGTAAACATTCAGTGACTGCTCATATTAAAATGTTTTATTTGTTGTGAGGGTACCAGTGCTCAGCCGGGCTCGTGGCGGGAGCGAGCGGTGCCCACGGAGCCAACGCCACATCCCTGCTCCAGCAGCTCCTGGTGGCCCTGGCAGGAGGCTGGCACTGCTCAGCTGCCACAGCACCAGCTCCAGCCACTGCCTGTTCACATCTCCCTCCTCCCTGGGTCATTCTCGGGGTGTATTTGGGGACTTCCCAAATAAATATTCCTTTCGGACTCGATTTTACAGGAATTTGGAAGTTTTATACGAAAAGTTATTTCAAACCTATTTTAACAATCACAGAAATGACGAGTCCTGTGTTTTCAGGTGTGCAAAATTATTTTGGATGCTTCAGTAGAGAGGAATCACATAATCTTTTAGGATGGAAAAGCCCTCCAAACCCATGGAATCCAAGCTGTGCCTGATGCCCACCTTGTCCCCAGCCCAGAGCTCTGAGTGCCACCTCCAGGAATTCCTTGGACACCTCCAGGGATGGGCACTCCAAACCTCCCTGGGCAGTTCCAAGGCCTGAGCACCCTTTCCATGGGGAAATTCCTGCTGATGTCCAACCTGAGCCTCCCCTGGCCCAGCCTGAGGCTTCCCCTCCCACCCTGTCAGTAGCTGCCTGGAAGAAAAGGACAAACCCCACTTTTCTACAGCTCCAGGAGAAAGCTTAAGAAGTAATTAAAAACATAATTTGGCCCTTGCCACACCTCTGGAGCGGGTGTGTGACCTCCTGAGCCTCCTCATTTGTCCTGCCAGGGATGGCACAGTGTAGGCATGGAATGAGGCTGGAATTCCACGGCCACCACGTGCAATACAGCCTGCTCCTCAGCCTTGCTAGGACCAGATTTACATATTAACACCTCCCATTAACACCTCCCAGCCTTAATGAGACAGAGCCATGAGTGTCTTCAACCTGAGAAAAGAGGAGAGCAGACATCTCAATTTTCCTTTCAGTCCTCCTGCTTATGTGGAGATCCAGAAGAAACATTAATGGATAATTATTTCTGGTGAACACACCATTAATTTACCTGTGGGTCTGGGACAGAGGGGAAGTTTTTTGATGTGGATTTCTTTTGAAAACAGAGCCAGGGGCTTTGCTGGGGAGGAAGCACAGGAGAGGCTGGGCTGGGCTGTCCTTCCTTACCATGAGGGGCTGGGGAATGCAGTGGCTGTGGGGTGATTTAGCTCAGGACAGCAGCCAAAAGCCAAATCTGCCACCGAATCTCTCTCTGAGGCCCGGGCCTGCCCTGGGTATCCATTCAGGGCTCAGGGCATTGAGTAAACACAATAACTAAGCAGATGCAGCAGGTTGTCAAATCTATATGGGTGCTATAAAACTTGTAAGGATCCCTTCAGGCAACAATAAGAGCTGGGTGTGTAAATTCTGTACACAACAAAGCACGAGAGATTCTAATGGGCCTCGGGAAAAGCAAAGAAAACATAGGTGGCATTTAGAGCAAAAAAAAAAGATGTGCACAAACCCCTTAAAGTTTCTTCTCAGGCCTCCAACATTTCTGCCCACCTGGAAACTCCTCAAGCTGCTCGAGGAGGTTTGGGGTTTGCACCAAAGGGCTGAGAGCCCTCAACCCTCTGGCCATGGCCAGCTTGGGGTGTGCACAGCAGAAATCCAGCTCTGTCGATCCTGCCATGTGCAAAGGTCCAAAGCGAACTTCCCAAAAAAACAGTTGATGACAAACATAACCTTCTACTGTGCTTTTGAAGTGACAGAACTGGAAGAAAAGAAGATAAACCCACCAGAATTTAAACAGATTGAACAATTTCTGCTGCTTTGACTGACTTTGTGAAGATAAATAATATAAACACTTGAAATGCGTGTAAGAAAAATTAAATTTCTGCGTGATTTTTCTTATTTGACCTTACAAGAAATGATAGCTCTTTTTTTATACCCTACATTTAAAGCCAAAAAAGGAGTTAAATAGCATTAGAAAAAGGTTTTTCTCATGACCTTGGAAGATGGGATTAAGCTAATCTTGGGACAGCCCTTCCCATACACAAGGCAAACACGGGACACAAACCTTTGGTTCCTGTTGCTTGTGGAAGAGACAAAAGGGTTTCAGCCCAGAATCCTCAACAGGTTTTCCAATACAGCTCATCCTGGGATGAGAAAGCACCAGTGACAACAAACCTGAGGAAATCAGGGATGAATCCCACGGCAGCACAGGGCTAATCTGATGCCATGGGTACATGGCATCCAAATATTCTTTCTAGCAGGTTTGTTTCATGAGTTCTGTGTTTAGCCATCAAACACCTCTTTTAAGTTGACTGATATTTGTTAAAGTCACCCCACACCACCCCTCAAGCACGGTCAGAAGAGAGAGCTGAGGAAGGTTTGGAGCAGCTGGAGGCCTTTCAGGGTGACCCTGGCTGAAGAATGGACCCACCAGCAGGAAACTGTCCAGGAGCTATTCCTGTGCCTCTGAGCAAGTCCTGTGCACGGTTTTGTGCAGCTCTTAGAAGCAGGAAGATTTCCACACTGCTCTTCCTAGAGCCACTTAACATCTTAGTTTACCGTGGCCTTATGTGAACCCCTGCAATGGAACCACAATAAACCCTGCTCCTCCCCTCTGTTCATTACAGAGAATTATTTGCTTTTCCAAATGGAAGTCTGAACATCAGCAAGCAGCAGGTTGGGAGCCTCAGTCATCTGAAGGTATTTACAGTGGTTGCTTTCTTTGAAGGCAGAAACGTCCCATCAGAGACAAAAATAGCTGAGGGGACCTGCGGCTCACAGAAAGGTGTTTTCCCCTCATGGGAACAGAATCATTAACTTTAAATAAGTCGTCCTTAATCTCCTGAGCTTCGCGAACAAACAAACAGAGAGAAAAAACCAACGGAATGTTTTCCCTCTGCCTTTCAAAAGCACAAACAAAGGCTCGTTTGCCAGATGGACGCTTTCAGAGCTCGCCGAGGGTTGGGGAAGGCTGATCACTCAGCAGTGTTTCCTGACGGGCTATGGGGGAGCTCAGTGGTGCTTTAAGATATTCCAAGATGCACGAGCACAGCGTCTGCCTTGCAGCCCTCTCAGAGTGGGGGTTTACAGCTTTGGCAATAAACTGCACAATTATATTCAGGATGCTGCAGTGCCCAGGCGTGTGAGTGGGAAGGCAGAAGTCCATAAAAAAAGAGAAAAACAAAAAAAAATTCCTAGCACTTGTTCTGCTGTAGAACATGGAAGTGAGATCACAGAATCACACAATATTTGAGGTTGGAAAAGACCTCCAGGATCATCGAGTCCAAGCTGTTCCTGATCCCCACCTTGTCCCCAGCCCAGAGCTCTGAGTGCCACCTCCAGGAATTCCTTGAACACCTCCAGGGATGGGGACTCCAAACTCCCTGGGCAGTTCCAAGGCCTGAGCACACTTTCCATGGGGAAATTCCTGCTGATGTCCACCCTGAGCCTCCCCTGGCCCCGGCTGAGGCCATTCCCTCTCCTCCTGTCCCTGTTCCCTGGGAGCAGAGCCCGACCCCCACCTTCCTACAACCTCACCCGTATTTTAAATCCATATTAAACTTTTATTACAACCTCTTTGGATTTGTTTGCATCAAGTTCTGGGTATGGTGAAGACCCCACCACGATGACCAGGATCTCTGAGCTGGGTAACTGCTGGTGCACTACCAACACAGAGAACTTTTAATAACACTTTTGCAAGGCTACGTGTCAGCCCTGGGTTCTCACCTAACAATGCAGATGCAAATCGGCATTCATAATTTAAAGGAGTCCTTTTTGTGCACCCCAGCAACACGAGCCGGATGCAGGAGGAAAACGGAAGACTTTCTCCGGATACAGAGAGGATCAAGCAGAATCTCATTAAGGGCCACTTCAAAGATCAGTTCTTCATTTCCATACAAACAAGTTTAAATTATCTTGTGTGAATCTGCTGTTAGCTGTTGCACTGTTCCATTATGCATGATTCTTGGCTGCTTGTATCGTGCAAATCTGCACAGGGCTCCATTAGTGATTTTCAGTGTTATGCTAAAGCTTGCAAGTGGTCATGTTATTAGGTTAAAGTACTATATTTTGCATATTTATTCTGCCTTACCACATTTATTACTTCTGGTACTGCCCAAGCAGAGTTTTGCATGCATTTGTCCACCTACTCTGCCTGGCTTGTGTGGGGCTGCCACTGCAACCAGAGACAGCTGGAGACAGGACGGGCCCTTGCTCCCACTTCCACTCTAGTTCTGATCCACTTCTGGAAAAAACACAATTCCTGCAGAGAGGCACCGTGGATCTATCAGCCTGCATCTACAAAATTAATCCTTTTAAATAACTCAAAATAAACTATGTGACAAATTTCATTACGGCATAAATTATTGCCTTTATTACAAAGGATTTGTTTTTACACTTTGGTAATTTAAAGAAGCTTTTCCCGGGATTTTTCATCTATAAAAATAAAAGTGCTATCATCTGGTTTGTAGGTCTTTATATTTGTCTTACTTCTGGGAAGCACCATATTATTAACTTTCATGGAATACATTCCGTTCTCAAATTACTGAAATCATCTCGCTCGCTTCGGGGATATTTGTATTAGGAAAGAGACTTGTTACAAAAATCAGGAACAGAGCTGGTGTGTTACAAAGACAAATATATCATTCATTATCCTCATGAAAATAATTCACCTTTTACATATTGGTTATTTTGCAAATCTTTGAGTCACGGATGAATGCTCAGGGGATGCAGAGGGAGAATTTGGGCAGCAGAACTCAGAGGTGCCTAAAACCTTCCTAGAGAGACTTGATCAGGTGTTTTGGGTTGTTTTGGGTTGTTTTGGTTTTTTTTAATTGAAGGAAAATGTGTAAAAGACAACAACAGAATTTCCTTCTGCTTCCTGGACTGGGCATTCCTTTAAAAAATAATGCTGGATTGGCCATTCAGCTGCACCTGAGTGACAGCATCTGGTGGGACCACGACTGAAAGGAAGTGTTCATCTTTTCCAGCAAATCCTCTCTTTGCAGCCATGGTGAAACGTGCTGGGAGCTTCCCCAGGAATTCCTGCTGGGCCCACCCTGCTGTGTGCTGAACCATGCAGAGGGCAAAGTTTGGAATGCTGTGGCCACTTTTGGGTTCCTCAACAGAGGAGAGGCCTGGAGCTCCTGGAGTGGGTCCAGCAGAGGCCAGGAGATGAGGAAAGGCCTGGAGCATCTCCCTGCCCAGGAAAGGCTGAGGGAGCTGGGGCTGTTCTGCCTCCAGAGGAGCCACCTGGACACAATCCTCATCCACGTGGATACAGGTGATGGATACAGCACTGAAATAGCAGGAATTACATCCAGTGTCTGAGCAGGCACTTATTATGCTGAGATGCAGCTGAACCCAAACACTTTTTCCAAACAGTTTGGAAGGTGCCAAGTGATTGACATCTGAAACTAAATCGAGAGCCAAGGTTTGAAAGAAATCCCCATTTGTTTTTTTTTCAAGAGGGGCCAAATGAAATCCCTGAATATCAGCCTCCCAATCCATCTGCTGCCTCTGTTTGGGGCTATTCAAATCTATATCCAAAATTTTAGGCTTCATCTGATCTCTGATAATAGATTGTCAGCTCTGATGTTTTATCCTCATAAATTGCAGGCTGACACACATTTTTTCTCAGGTACTTCATTCATCTTACGGCATCTTGTGCTTCTAATTTCTCATTTTTCTTCCTGCATCCCCACTGACCACAAATTACAGATGGTGTCTCATCATGGGGCTCCATAACAACAACAAAAGCCTCGACAAAATAATCAGGATCTGATCCTGAGTGATGCTGAAGGCCTTCAGTTTTCATGGATGCACACGGGAGCTGAGACCACCCAACATCTCACAGGCAGCACCTCACAAAGTGCCAGGGGATCCCTGTTGTGGGCCCAGGGTCTCTTTTATCCATGAGGATTAATCCCTGCTGGTCAGTGTTCTCATCTGCTGTGTCCCTGGAGCTCCAGGCCATGGGGAGGTGCCCCCGTGCTGGGAACAAGGCAGGGGTGGCTTCAGTGCCAAAAGAACTCACTATAAAAATATAAACCAGGGGACCACCAAGGGCCAGGACAAGAGCACCTGAAATCAATGAAATGACACACAGAGAAAAGGCTGAGGTCTCAGCAAAGCAGCAGTGTAACCATTACCAGGCTGAATTAGCTGTTTTCATATTTTTCCTTTTGCTTTCTAATTAGCTGCAACTTTAAGAAATGAACTAATTTCCTGCATCACTCTGCTTTATTCCTCTGCCAGCCAGGTTTTCAGATAACCCTGCTGAAGTTAAAGATGGGGTTAATAAAAGTGATCCAAGTTTGGAGATATTGCCAATTTGCATAGCAGACTGGGTGTGGATAACCAAGTTTATCTTATCTGTGAGCTGACATGGAGAGGAAGGAGGTTCAAGCTGTCCCCACACCTTTGTGCACTGCTCTCCAAAGCATCAGAGGATTTTGTTCTTGAAAAGATAACAAATTCCTGGCAGGTTTTTGTACCTGCAGCCACCGCAGAGCCAACACCATCCCATGTGCAGATGCAATTAATTATCTCCATTTACAATCCCTGCAGCTGTGTGTGTACAGTCACAACAGGAGAGCAGCAGCTTCTTCCTGCGTGTTGCCTCCCCATTTTCGAGTGTCTGCAGACACCTGTCCCTCCACCCTCACCTTTTGTGACGTTCTAATGTGCAGCAGCTGAAATATTAAAGTAAAAACTGTCTGCGTTACATTTTTAAGGCATTGAGCTTTTTTTCTTTCATCTCTCAACAGATCTTAACATTAATCAAGAGCATAAGTGCTATTAAAAAATCTTTCCCTGGCACAAAGTCTGTGACAGGTGACAAGGGGCTGGCCAGAGAGGCCACCCACAAACCCCCATCCACCTCCTTCCCTCCTAAACCCCAACGCTCCCAAGGAGTTAAATCCACAACCTCCCTCCACTACGCTGAAGAAAATAGATGTGATTTTCTTTACAAAAGAGCATTTCATTTAGGGAGAGAAAGAAAAAGGAAAGGCAGAGTTAACATAGCCATTATTCTCCATCTCAGGGAAAGCAAATCCTATTTTGCCTGTCATTACAGTAGGTAGAAAAATCCTTTCATCCAGTCATTAGTTGTAAACATTCCCGCACCGCCTGGGACCAGGCCTCTGTTTCCCATCCCGTGCCGAAGCCATTTTCTAATACTAATGTTTTATACACACATCTCAGATACATTGCGAGCTCCCCCAACCCCAAAGGCAACGGGGCATTCGTTTATACTAAATCAGAAGTGTCACCCTTGGCAACCTGCAGCACTGAAACATTTATTCGGCTTCACATTGCTGGCACTTAGAATTATTTCTTTCATGCCTGATAGCCGAATTACAATATGGCAGGTTTCCCCGGAGCCACTGGATCATTAGTGCCAGCTCACAACATACTTTCAACTGATCTGGCATTTCATGTACAGCTGCCAATCAAGAGCTGGGGGATGCAAATGAGGGTGGGCCATTGGTGTTCAATTACTGTACAGCGAGCGCGGCGCGGCTCCGTTAATGACTGGCAGTTGTTTTGCTGAGTGGAGGAAGAGCAGAGAACAGAGGCAGGAATTCCCTCCGGGAAGCCGGTTGTGAGTGCAAGAAGTTTTTACATTTGATTTCCATATTTATTCTTTTTTTTTTTTCCCCCCTTCCTTCTTCTTCCCCCCTCCCCGCCGCATGTTTCTAAACACGAGGCTGAAAAAATACTTAGCGCAGCTTGTTTTACAAATACACAGCCATGTCAGTTCTGTCGATTGCCAAGGCCACATCAGCAGAAGATTAGGCTTTTTTTTTTATTATTTCCTGCCCCCTTTCTCTTCAAAATATATGCCCCTCTTCAGAAAGGCCCAACGTTTCAGCCTTGAGGGAGCTGGAAGCTCTGTGGAATCAGTTATTATTGTCCATTTCGGTGATTTTTGCTGTCCCTTTCGCACACAAGAAATATGAGGCCAACCTTTCCACGACACACATCTTACACCATTTGTGAGCTCTTTCTGTCATGAAATACCTCTTGGAGGCCCAGATCTGCAGGGGTCAGTGGCGGAGAAGGATGAAAAACAACAGCAATCGTACAAAATCAGGAATTCTGCCTAATGTGTGTGTGTGTGTTACTGTGGGCACTACGGCCCTGCAGGGATGTGTCACGCCAGACAAACCCAGGCAAACAAACTATGACAGAAGGGCAGGGTTTGCTGCCCCCCTCCCTGATAGCCAAGTTCAAGGAACAGAATGATACTCAGCAATTTCAAATGGGTTTCACTCCGCGTTTGAGCATCAGTCACGGCGATATCGTGAAGTGAAATCTGTGGTTCATGAGAACAAAAAACCCCACGCAAGCCGTGCTCGTGTGACACGAAATAAACGTGGTCTGCTGTCAGCCCCACAGACACACTGCACAAGGGGGGTTTTCTAACAAAATCATGCCCAAGTGGCCAATTCCTCGCTCTGTGCCAAATGGTCACTGCTAAGGTCACTCTACAGGCACAGAAGGCAGCAAGGGACATGTCTGGAGTCCAGTGAGAGGTGGTTGGGATCTGTATCCTCAAGGGTTTGCTGCTCACTCTCCTCTGAAACCTCCTGGTCTCTGCTCACCAGGCCCCTCTCCAGTGGCTCCCCCTGTTTGTGGTCCTACTGAGCTCCTCAGAGCTGGGCACGGATTTCCTGCCTTTAACAGCCCCCAGTTTTCAAAATATGGTCACCAGAGACAGGACCAACCCAGGGCAGCATCGTCTTTTCTTTTCTCCCCATGTGTGGGAAAGCAGAGAGATTTTAGTTTGATTTTAGTTTGGTTCTATTTTGATGGCTACTCTCCATAGACTGGGATATGGAATATTATGGATCTGTGCCTAGCCTGCCAGAGCAGCTCTGGGAATACACACGAAGGTGATCAAGCCATGGGAGTGGAAATTTCATCATGGTACTTTGCTGGAAATGAAGGACCTCTTATAAATGTCAAGAACATCGAATCTATACCTGTTAAAATATAATTAAAAAATGAAGTAGTTCTCATGTCTGCACAGTAGCTACTTTTTAATGTTAATTACTGAGTTGCGTTTAAAATCCTTTAAAAACAGGAAATTATGTGAATGACTAAATGCCTTTGTTGTTCTTTAGTTATTAAAGCACAGCAGAAGCCAATTAAACTTGTTTTTCTCAATGCTAAGTAATAAAGTGGGATGCTCCTTTTTTTTCTGTAAGCAGACTGCAATCCTCCACATGTCATGATAGAAAAGCATCCCAGAAATCCCTGAGATGGGCTGCCCAATTCTGCATCCATGAAAATTGTGTGTGTGATTGTACATTGGGAGCAATCTGTTGGATCTGAGAACTGAATCACAGGAAGAAAAAGCCATTTATGCTTGGCCCCGACATTATATTCTTAACTCCAGGGGTTATTTTGGAAATAATATTCCATGATGCTGTCCACTCCTAAATGACTTATCTGACATGAACTGATTTCTCTGCCCATGGAGAAATAAATGCTTTTCCCTTAAGGAAGGAGGTGAGAGGATTTTGCTGTTGCTTCTTCTCTGTGGAAGATGGCAATCGATGCCTCAATCCTTACAGAATAATTCCAAAAGACAAACTTGGTCATACCTTACTGAGAAGAAGAAAGGTGCTTTAGTGAATACACTGGTGTGTGAAAAAACAGCCTGACACAGAAAAAAAATTAGGAAAACCATGCTGATGGTTTAATTTGGGATGGCAATGCAGCTGTCTGGGCTCTGGGTTGAAGCTGGAGCTCGGTGCATGGTGCAATAACCACAGTGAGCTCAGGATCCAGTGCTGATCAAGTACTGACACCATGATGCAGCTCCTGCACTCCCAAGGGCTTAAAACTGCAATTTCCCTGTGTGCCAGCAGCAGAAACAGACCTGTGGAGAACTCCCTAGAGACCAACACCTCGAATTTTCTTGTCTAAGCTTAAATTTAGGTCCCTGAACTGGTCGGATCCGTCCAATGCATAATTTCACAAAGCCTAGCAAATAATATTTTTAAATTTATACTCATGCAGCAGTTCCTGCTCGGCGGGCTCAGGATATCTCACAGGCTGTTTTATTGACAATGCTTCCCTCAGGTATTTGTTACCACATAACGAGCCTTTCTCTGAACTGCAACGTCTTCATTTCTGACATCCAGCACTGCCCACTACAATTGTGCTGCTCCAAAAGAGCCCCGGTGTTGGAAATGTGTCCATTGCTCCTCCAGGACATTTCCATTGCAATTAGCAATGTTCAGGTCAGACAAAAGCACAGCCCAGAGACCACGAGTGAGCTGATTACAGAGAGTGGAAAACCCACAGCAGACTGAGGTTCAGATCTCTGCTGAAACCACAGGACAAAACAGTGTTGGGGGGACCTCCCAGATTTGACTACTGCACCATTTTACCTTTTCTTGGGATTCTGTGCTCCACTATCATTTCTTTCATGGTTTCCCACACAGATGAGAAGCAAATTATGAATGTGTAAAATCCTGAAGTTTTCCAGAAAGTGGAACTGTTATTTCCTGGCCAGTCCTGCTGTGGTTTAACATGCTCTGTGCAGTCCAGCCTTTTCCTTCAGCACAGCAAAAACAGGGATTCAAGGCTCAAGAGCCCCTGAGACACTCTTTTAAAACTCATTTAACCAGACAAGGTTGGGCATCTACAACTGGAATTTAAAATGTACTAAGAAGAGCTTCACAATGAAGTTCATCAGCTTTAACTCCTGTCAGTGAGTTCTCATTTGAACCAACCACTTGAATATGAAGGTAAAACCTCCAATGCCCATCAGACCTGTTTGCTCTGAGAAGGGCAAAAAAGATGGCCAAGATAAAAACAATGATAACAAATATTGCAATACTGAAAGAGAAGCCTAAAAATGTAATTAAAGAAAAAAAAATATCTGAAAAGAGACCACATTTGCTGAAATATCATTTTACATTTTTAGGTCAGAATTTCATGTTTGCAGTGTCATGAAATGAATGTGTTGGGAGACATTTATGAGCCTCAGAGCTTGGTGCTATTGGTAAGGTGTTCAATACATTGATCAGTTTTATCCAGATAATATCAGTAGTTAGGCAATTACAATGCTTAAAACTTCAGAAAATGCTTTGTTCAATTATTCTCTCTCCCCCCAGTGCCTCCCTTTTTATTACAAGATCAAAATTTCAGCAACACACCGAGGCAGAAAAACTCCAAGCATTGCAAAAGAGAGCCAGGAACACCCTCCCTGCTGTGGGTGTGAAAACTGTGCTGAATTAATGCCTGAATCAGTGGCCACCGTGGTGGTCATTTCCCTGCCCCTTTACTGCCTTTGTGCTTGCTGCAGCCTGGAAGCTGCACAAACAACTCAGGTGTGCAAATGAGATTGTGGGCAGGAAGATTTGGGGTTTTTTCTCACTTACTTTAGACTTTAATTTTTTTATGAGTCTCTTGTGTCTAGTTTTGTTTATAATGCCTTGTGGCAGATCCTATTTGTGACTTATCATTTTAAAGCAGTTTTTGTATTTCATCTCTGCAGAATTCCCTCTGGAGGATGCTACTAAGGAGGCTAATCATGCCAACAAAGCCTTGTAGGAGAGGAACTCGGGAAAAGAAGCAGATTATGTTATTGCACATCTGCAGGAATGTCAAATTCACCTGGGCTGCCACAATACATGTCCCTCTTTCTTTCTCTTTTTTTTTTTTCCCTTTTCAGAATAGTGGAAATGATTCACAGTCACTCATGCTGTACCTCACTACTTCTCCTGACATGTAGGATGAGAGAATCAGTGAGAAGACTTGGAACAGGGAACTAAAACTGTGGTTTATGCACTTTTTGTCACAGAATCCTTCTCAGAATCTGTTGAACTGTCCAGCAGGTTGACAGTGCCCATCATGAGGCATCGCACCCCAAATCTGTCAACGGATCAAATAACTGCCTGAGCACTGCAGAACACCTACCAGGATTCTAATATTCTTGTATTAAAGGATATGAGAGATTTTCTTGTAACGTGACAAAAAAATTGCCATTTATTGTATGCAAGCACCGACCCAGTGCTGGAGTACGAGCCCTGGCTTGTCATTTGGATCTAATTTGCCAACAGTCACAGGACAAAAATGAAACCTGGCTCTGGTGTACTTGATCACTGAAATGAAACTGTAGCTGCAGTCCCACAGCCATCTCCAAAACAAGGAGCAGCAGCTGCCAAGGAAACCCCAGGGTCTGGGAGTGAGGGCCCACCTAGAGCACCAGCTCCAGGGGCTGCTCCTCATCCCAGGACTGATTCCAGCCTGTTCCTGTCAATGCCCTCTCCCTGGGCTCTGCTCCTCATCCCAGGACTGATTCCAGCCTGTGATGCCTTTCCTGGTCTTAAAAATCAAGAGGCGAACACGGTTAGAAGGGGAAAAAGGGTTTTACCTTGGTATTTATTGAAAGGATCCTTAGGTGCACCACGAACAGGTCGAATACACCTCTGTGCACCCCCCCATCCCCACTGCAAAGTCCCCCTCTTCTAGATCTGGTCTTACATTCTAGGTCTTACTAATTAGCATATCTATCAAATATTCCCCAATGAGAGGCTGAAATGAGCCCCCCCTCCCAAGGAACCTTCCCCTGGATGGTTCTAGCTTAGTTTACAAAATGTGTTCTGGAGAGGGCCTTGGGCTCTGGGCACCCTGGCACCCGAACTACGAAGCCTCTAAAATGTTTAGTCTCTTAGCTTAACAAACAAGTCCAAGAATGTAGGCAAAAAACACCAAGAATACAGAAGTTGCAAAAAGGTGTAACAGGGGTATAAAAGAAAAGACAAAATTCATCATGGCATCACCTGCTCCTGTCAATGCCCTCTCCCCATGCTCTGCTCACCCCTGGCCTCGCTGGGCAGACCCAGGGCTCCTCAGGGCTCCTCAGGGCTCCTCAGGGCTCCTCAGGGCTCCTCAGGGCAAGGGCTGGTTGGTGTGAGGAGCTTCCTAGGAGGTGACTGTGGCACAAACAGCACTGGCTTGGTTCAGGAGCGCTGGCAAAGAGCTTCGAGCACATGAATGAGGAATATTAAAGTGTGACCGAGGATTAGCAGCGAGTAGGAGGTGATGCTATGAGGAGACTTCGGGATACTTAATGAGTGCAGAATTCCAAACATCAAATTTCTCCCTCTGCACATCCACACTGAGGAAAAATCAGTGGATAACATAATTTCCCCTGAAGGACAGCCTACTGCAAAAGTGTCATTCGTTCTTGACCCAGCCTCGAAAGTCAGGCTGCCTGGCAAAATGGGAGAGAGTTAGCATATCATCGTGGGGTGTGCAGCAGTGCAGAAGGATTTGACAGCCTCCTGGATGAGTTCTCTATTTACCAACTCCTCGATACTGACAGTGTTATGAAAGGGCCAGTAAACACAGCAGTGCTCGAGTTCTGGGGCACTGTTCTTGGCAAGAAGCAGGCACTGGGGCTGAGTTTTTTGTTTAGTTCGACTCATGTTGATTCCTTCGTGCTTGCCTAACTCGGGGAGGCAGAGCCTGAAAGACTTTCTGCAAAAATGTGAAAGACCAACTCATAATAGTGTCTAAGGAGCCAGGCCTGCCAAAAATATGTGCGTTCAAGGAGATTCTTAGCTGGTTAAAATGGAAACGTTTTATGCTGGCTTATAGCAGAGAGGATCTGGTCTATCAACTTTTCTTCACTGCAGAAGGATGATATTGTGTTATCAATTAGGTTATGCCTTAGAGCAAGCAAACAGAGTTTAAAAAGAAATTCATATCTTGGCTTGATTCAGCCAGGAATTTGATTTAAAAGACAAACAAATGGCTCAATCTGAGTATGTTCATGCATCTTTTTTACAGGACAAGAACCTAAACTTGAGCAGTTATTGAATTCCTGCAACTCTTATCATCAGAGAAAACAAGATGCAAAAGAAGAAATGATTCACACATAAAATATTCTGTATTATTGATATTAATGCCATTCTACAAAATAACTCTCCAATTCTTAGTTACAAATTTTCTATAGGCTGAGGTACGAGCATTGCTCCAGTGAGTTTCACAGCTCAGGTTTCCCCTGGAAATAAAGGAGGAAAGCTCTGAACATCCCACTGAAGGTTTATTCTCTGCTCTCCTGGTTGCAAACAGAGCCTGGCCTCACACTAAAGGACCTGGATGGGTCCTTAGAGGTTAAAGGCACGAATGACCCATCTCAAAACCACCCCATGGGGCTTTTCACCTCAAAGGTGGTCCCGTTTCAGCCTCACGTCTCGTGGCATGAAGAGGTGAAGACCCACCTGGTGAGCTGTGGGGTGAATGTTTGTGTGCTTTGGGTTCCTCAGGAATGCAGGGCTCTGCCAGACTGAGCTCTGTGTTTGCAAATTACTTCACTCTATAAGGAGGAGGAGTAACATACAAGCATTTTATTATTTAACTTCCTACTGCAAACTCTCCAATCTAATAACTCATGGCATAATAATTCAGGATCTAGCCAGTCTAGGATGAGATAAAAAAACATCAAAGGCATATGGAGCATAGCTTTTAATTGCTCCAAGACTCCCCCCATCTTTCAGCACTGAGAAATGTCTATTAATAAGTGGCCAGAAAGCAGACAGAGGGATTGTATTTAAAGACATTTCTAACAATGTTTAGACCTCAGCATGCTGACTATCTTAAATTTGCCAAATGAAGCCTCTAAATAAAATATTTCTCGGTCAGAATCTTCACAAATATGCAGATGTTTGTGAAGACGAGGACGGGTTTGCTCCTGACATACTATCAATTTGTCAGCCTATCCTTTTGCACTTTGCAGCAGCAAATATGGCTTTGTGTAGCAACAGAAGGACCATCTTTCATTTCAGCTGAAGGCCACATTCTGCAGCTCAGTCAAATGTTTTAGACAAATGTTCTTCATAAAATAAGGCAAATGTGTCTTTTTTTGGTTTATAGGAGGTCAGCTGCTATTCTCTGTCAATGGATTGTTATCAAAGATAAAACCTTAACAAGCATTCTCTTTTTCTACTCATTTTTAGGGTCATATTACGATCCATTGAAGTTTTGTGAATCTGAAGAAAAAAATCAGCGACAGGACTCACCATCTGTTGCATAATGAAAGAGACATGTGAATAATAGAACGTCAGTTGAAAGGGTTGCAAGTGATCAAATGTTGTTCAGCACCTCAATAATATTTCCTCAGAAAAAAGGCTTGCTGCAGATATTTCTGCGCTGCAAGTTTTCGTTTGTTTGTTTTGTTGTTGATTCCGTAGCTGGGAGTGGAATTGAGTGTATATTATGTTGTATATATGTAAATATACACATCTATGGTCGTGGGGCTCTCAAAAGTGGTGATTCTTGGGGATGGTGACACAATCGTGGAGCCAGACAGCTGCTCCCTTTGCTTTTGAAGTCCAGGGGCTGTGCAGAATGTACCTTTACAGCTCATTTTTATAGATGTGGGGTCGAATTCTTAATTCAAGCCCAAATGCGCCGCTCACACAATCCTGTCTTACTGGGGCTCATTCTTTGCCATGAATAAAGAGCTGTGAGTTAATCCTTCAGAACAGCCCAAAATAAAGGACAGACCCGAGCAGATTCAAGGCCAAACTGGTTCTCCCAAAAGCTTTCTCAGTTTTGGAAGACAGAAGAATGCAAAGTGCGTTAATATTTGATGAGCCCATCACCTGATGAAGCCACAAACTCTGCTTCACCAGAGATCCCTCAAGGCTATCGGGGAAATATTTCCTATGATGTTCTCTCAGAAGAAGAATCGAGGTTATGTGAGTCATAACTATCATTCCTAAGATGTCAGAGAGCTGATCAAAAAATAGACAATACCAAATACTCCCGCAAGCAGCTCCACAGCAAAGAGCCCCTTGCAAACCAAGCCACGGTGCTGCTTCTATTTTAGCCAGTATTTTATCTAACTCCCAGGATATCTTTCCACACTTGTTCTCTCACAAACCATATTGTGCAAAGCCTACATGCTAAATAACCTTTCCACAGATATAAATCCTGGCTTTTATAGCTCCATCAGAAGCAAGTGAACAATGGAGATTCGGGAATACAGATGCAGTTACGCCGAGGGTGACTCACTGCATCTATCTATATCTGTATCTTAAATTTTCCCTTTCCCTGCTCCAAACATTCCTGTCCTCAGCCATTTTGCAAGAAGATGCACCCATCTGCAAAGCATTGAGAGCTGAAAACTTCCCTTCATACAGCAGTCAGGTTCTATTTATATTAACCACATTTTACTAATTCTCACTTTCCTTCTGTAGAAACCTTGATAAGGAGAAACCTTCTCTTTGAATATTCAATCATTCAAATTAATGGGCATTTTCTGGGAATGTTGTTGTTTTTTCCCCCTGTGAGTGCTGGCAGATCAAAAGTTCACCCAAGTATTCTGGTGCAATTTGTAGATGAAGTGCACAGAACAGGGGGCCTCGCTCCATTCCTAATGGCTCACAATTGAAATGCTACATTTTCATTTTCCACTGACAATGAAAAACACCAAGTAATATTCTAAGGCCAAAAATTATTGCTGGAACTTATGAGCAAGTCATTTCCTAACAGCTTTGTTCCTTGAATACTGTCTTATCAAACGTGCCCAGGATTTTATTGAAGTGAACTGTTCTAATGAAAAAGAGCATTTGATGAACAGGCATGGCTGCAAACTCAATTCCACTCCCCTCTTTCCAACTGGGTTCATCAGGAAAATAACCAGAAGCACTCAGGTGACCACAGATGAAAGTATCCGGGTAAGATTTCTTCAGGATTCTTTCCTTTTTTTAAAAATTGTTCTTAAATTAGTTGCCTAAATATGGATGAAGGCATCTGATTTCTTTGCAGAAATACTGAGCCTAGAGCAGAATGCACACAAGTCTTGCATGTCCTCAAACTATCTGTTCCAATTTTTTAAAGTTCTTCAGAAATAACATTTTAATACCAAATTCTGATGTTCCATATGTTGGAAGTGAGCTTACCAATTATTACTGTTTTATTAGATTTAGTTCCCTCTTTGATCTCCTGCAACACTGTGCACTCAATATCTCTTTCTCTGATCCAGATGCTCAGTTTCACCCCACTGATATAGTTGTACTCCTATTACTTGGAATTTCTGTACTTTTGATCTCCCTGGTAGAGACAGAGACATAATTACAGGAACAGATCAGGCTGCCTGCCAGTATCAATGGTAAATAACACTGAATGACTCATAGTTTCACAGTTATAACGTGGTTTACACATTTTGGGATGCAGCTGCCCAACAGACTTAGCCAGAATGGATACACAAGCACTTTTTTTTTCTGAGAGAGAGAGCAGGGGATCTGTGAATTAATCAGTACTGGCCCGTCCTCTGGCAAAGAGCTGAAATCAGACAGGAAGGACTCTGTTGCAAAACGAGGGTTTTTTTCCAAAATTAAAAAATTACCCACATAAAAAACCCCAACCAAAACCAAACCAAACATCCACTTGAGAACCAAACTCAGGCCCGGTGTAGATGGATGGGATTCCATAAATCCAGGTCCAGTTTGGGCAGGTTCAACCTTCAGTTTGTCCATCAGAGGAGGGGTGGGGACCATTGGTTCTCCCAGGGTCGTGCTCAGCAGGAGCTGGGGCTGCAGGGTGGGGAGGGGGCACCTGTGGGGTCTGGGCTGTTTAAACCCCCAGCCCAGCCTTGCTCTGCAGGGCTTTCCTCGAGCTCCTTTGTGCTGGGAGCGTGGAATGGGAGCCCCTCTGGAGCCCGTTCCCTGATCCCAGGCTGCCTGGAGAGCAAGGGCAATGCAGGAGCAGGAGCCAGCCCCAGCTGGGAGAACCCCTCTGCTCTCAGGATTGGCTGTGCCCTTCTCCTCAAGCATCTCCTGTTTGCTCAGCGTGGCTCAGCACTGATAAGAAAATCTGGGACTCACATCAAGAAGTCATTTTTAAAACTAAACTATTCCATCAACTCCTCAAGAAAGTGAACATGTGTGTCTTAACTTCTTAAATCTGTAGCAAGATGAAACATAAATTCTTAATTTTCCTTTTCTGTTTTAATGTCACTGGTGTTTATAAAATTCATCTCGACAACGATGTCAATTAAATATTATTATGCTCTCTAAAGTGAGATGCTATCTCTGCTTTTCCCAAAGCAGCAAACACACACATGCTGATGCAGTGCAAGGAACTTGGAGTTTATGACCAGCAGCAGCTGCAGTGTAACAGGCAAAGTGAAATCTGTGCTTCAGGGTATGGGAGAGATCCCTGGGAGGGTCAGGAAGGATCTTTATCCTGGTTTAAAATCCTGGATAGCAAGGCAGGTACACTATGAGGGGAGCAAGAAACTGTCACAATACAAAGCAATAGGTTCAGACCTCCTGATCCAGGAGAGAAGTTTCCATAAAATGAGAAAATGGTTTGGGTTGGGATGGACCTTAAATCCCATCCCGTCCCACCCCTGCCATGGCAGGGACACCTCCCACTGTCCCAGGCTGCTCCAAGCCCCAATGTCCAGCCTGGCCTTGGGCACTGCCAGGGATCCAGGGGCAGCCACAGCTTCTCTGGGCACCCTGTGCCAGGGCCTGCCCACCCTCCCAGGGGAGAATTCCTTCCTAAATTTCTTCTTTTGTGGAGCAATCCAGAAATTCTCTATTTCCCCCTGAGATTTCCTCAGAGCAGTGTGTTCCCACAGGCACACACTCACCTCCTGGGCTGGGAGATAGAGCTAATATATTTCACAACATTGGGAGGATTATGAAACCTCCTCTCCTGTGTTTGAATGAGGGTATAATCATATATACACAAGGCATAAATTATGTATCTATATCTGCACAGATAATGTGTGTGTGTTCTAAATGCACATCTTGGATGTTAGGACAGCCACGAGGAAGCGTTGCACAAAGTTGGATGAAGGAACCTCCAAAAAGTAGGTTACGTTTTGTGACACCTCTTACAACTCCATTTCACTGCAATTTCATTTTGCTGATGGCCAGTAATGCCCAGCTTAATTAAAACGGGTCCAGAACCCAGGGCCACCTGCCCTGGCTGGTGCTGCCCTGCTCCAGCACCACAGCAGCAGCAACGGGAGAAGTTTCCCTTGCAGGAGACTCCCGAGCACAATAAGATATTTACTGTATTTATCACAGAGATCAAACCCACACGCAGATGTCACATTTCTCGAATTCCATCAGTAGATCAGACAGGCGGGCTCTGGAAAGAGGCCACTGGAGCTGGGGAGTTCAGGGTGTGCAGGCGTTGGAGGCCATTCCCACCCCGGCTCTGCCGTGCACCCTGAGCCTTTGTTGTCTCCGCAATGCTGATAAATCAATCCATCAAAAAATTTCCTCAGTGAAACTCAATCAAGAAAGGTCATGTCAGCGGGAGAGGAACAGATTAAATTAGCATCAAATTAGACATGGAAAGTGAGTTCTGTCAAAATCATCACAGCGCTCAGCACAATTAGAATATGTTAATTATGCATTTCATTAAGGTAGTGCTCTTTGAATGCGAGATGAAATGTCAGTGGTGTAGGCATCCGAAAAAAGGAAGATTGCCAGGCACAACTTTCTCTAGACAATGTGTGACACCTTCATTAACATCAAGAATCACAAGTCTGTCTTGACTTTTTTTGTAAAGTATTAAGCCGTTAACTGTTTGCTGGCACTGCGGGAGGGAGAGCCGGCGACAGCCCCCTGCCCCAGCCCCCTGCCCCAGCCCCGGGCACCTCGGGGTGGCCACCGGGCACGGCCCGGGGCTGGCATTTAATGCAGCCGGGATGGATGTGCCCTGAGGACACCGCTCAGGTGGGGCTGAGCCACGGGGCTGAGATAAGGAAAGGCACGGGAGGGATGGAAGGAGGGGAAAGGGTGGAAGGATTTTATTTTGCCTCTAGTAGCAAGATATAATCAACCTAGAGAGGAGAGCAAGGGAGAGAAAGGAGAAAATAAAAACCCGAAACAAAACAAAAAAAAAAAAACCCCGGAGATTTGCAAACCTACATTTGACAAACCCTAATTTGGGAAATTATTTTGTATATCAAACATCTTTGATTCCTAATGATGAGCTGTTTTTCAAAGAGAAAAATGATCCCTGGTGAGCTTAGGAGAGAAGCGTAGCTCCATGGAACACTACTTATGGGCTTTATTAGATGTCCTATCAGATGTCAGGTTCATGGAGAATTAAGAGAAATTACACACTTTCTAAAACATGAGGAAACAGCCAACTTCTGGTGGCTTGGTTGGATCCCCCTGTGCTCTCCTGGGGCCCACGGCTGGGGGAGAGTTACAGCCAGCCAAGATTTCTAATGATCCCCTCACTTGGGTTTCCTTGCCTAAATGAGGATATGAGGACCAGGAGATTTGCAATTTGCTCTGGAAGGAAGGGAAAGTTGTTTAAGATCCCTGCTGGGGTACTCAGGAGCTCCTGTCCTTGTGCTCCCCCATCTCCACAACCCACAGACCTTGTGCTGTCCTGCTGCCAAGGGAGGCAACAGGGATAGAACAGGGGCTGTCCAGCATGAAAGAACCCTACAAACTGTGCCTTATCCACAAGAATTTAATTTTAAGCCCCTTTTAGAAATGACAAAATCCCCTCACTTTAAAAGTACAAATCAACTTTGCAGCACCTCCAACCTTTCCTTTCATTGCTTCCAAGGACGTGGTGGAAATCACCCTGTCAGGATATTTGTACCTACAGAGCAACACCCTGAGCCTGCCACGATGTGCAGCCCAAAAAATTGTTCCAAAACGTGTTGTGAGAAACCAATTTTCTCTGTACCAAGATGTTGTGCCCACAGAACGTGGCACGTGGTACAGGGATGTGCAAACTCCCCCATTTTTTGGTACAGATGCAGAATGGGCACCTGGGTGCCCACCTGAGTTCTTGCAGAGGAATCTCACACTGTACCAAACATCTCCACGTCTGACCTGCTTATTTCTCTCCCTGGCTACAAACTTCAGCTCAGTGCTGGCATTTAAAACCCCAGAGGACTGAGAAAAGGGTTACTGGGACCAAGGGGAAAAAAATCAGCATGTTTTTAATGAGCTTTTCTTTGGTTTATAGTAGCTTTTGTAAATCCTCCCTGAGAATCGCAAGTTGCCAAATCTCCTCCCCAAAGATCCACGCTGGAGCTTCCAATGCCCCCAGGACTCATTTTAATACAACAGGTTCCAATAGAGTCAGAAAATGCCAGCGAGTGAGTGGGAGCCAGAGTCTACTTCAGCACACTTGGCTGGCCTTGCAGCTCTCTGAAATCTCTGTTTTCACTGGAGCTGGAAAAAAGATTTTTATCGTTTGAAAGCACGGCTCAGGTCCCAGAGCAAAGAGGCTTTAAGATGCTGTGAGCTCTGCTCAGTAGCTCAGAGATGGAGCACTGAGGGTGACCTGGAAGGGCTTTGGATCCTCCAGGGAGGCAGAGGGGACTCGTGTGGGACAGCCCAGCCTCACTCAGCCTCCTGAAAACTCCTTTTTCTCCTGAAAAAGCTTTCCTGGAGCAGTCTTCAGGTGTGAGATTCCAGTGGGAAATGACCTCCAGGTGCTGAATGTGTCCCACATCAGCGACCCAGTGTTCAGAGGAGCCTCTGCTTGCACAGCTCCCCAAACCATGAGGTGTTTTTGGCTGCTTTCCCTCGCCCCCAGCACATCCCACCCTGCCCAAAAATCCACCCTCAGGTTTATCAAGAGCCCCAAGAAAACTCAAGGCACAGATAAAAAATGGACTCTGCCCTAGTGCAGCCACCTGGTAACTGCATCTCTCATCTTCCTTTATGGGACTGCCTTAACACTGAATAATCACAGCCCAGCTCTGGTCATGGCACAGTTTCACTCAAGAAAGGGAGAGGAGGTCTGGGATAAATGGGGTCTAAGTAAAGCTGTGGACATTTCATTCAGTGTCCAAATTATTATCACTGTCATCTGACTCAAAAATAAAAAAAATAAGCCCTTGAAAATGAAAAAGATACAGTATCCACCTGGATTTCTGAGAATTGTCCTGTTTGTCCCAAAATCAAATGTACAGCTTTACTTACAGTGGGATTTGTTTGTTGGCTTATTTCTAAACACCTAAAAACTTTTCTTCAAAATGTGAATTCAGTGTTAAATCCAGAAAACATCATTATTAAGTGCCTTGACAGAACACTTTCTGGGGTCTGTGGGCAAACTGCATTTCCCATCTGGACACTCCTGGGCTCCAAAATCTTTGCTCACCCTTGGCTTAACACTTCTTTTGTAGTACCAGGGATCTGATCATATGCTCTGCTTCATCATTTATATGTCAGCACGACTGCTGGGGTTAGAGGGCTGTAAATTAACATAATTGAATGGTGAATCAAGCTCATTTATTTCTACGTTCCCTCACGATGGGAGGAAAAATAAAAAGCTAAAATAAGTTTCATCCATGAACCCTCAAAAATTAGCTTTCCACCTGTAATGCACATCAGAATCAGAGTTCCTTGCTGTTGAAAATATAGAATTAAACCAAAGCTGCCACCTGTCCTGGTGAAGGATGGATGTTAATGGATTGTTTTTGCAAGGAGGAGTTGGGCCATTTTGTCCATCTAATGATTTCCATGAAAGGAAAAATATTAAATATAAATATGTCCACGGGGGCCTCACTTGGAGGCTTTAACCAGGCAGCAGCAAACTTTGCCATAGCATTTGCTTTGTACACTTTAATTTACTTCATTCCCAAGCTGGGAAAATAAGTTTAAGAGCCAGGCAAAATGGAAATACTTTTTATACTGAAAAGAGAGAAGCAAAAGATATGGAAAGACATGAGCCTGTCTTAGGAGCTGTTTTGTTACATGAACAATTCTCCACTGAACATTTACAAATGTTCAGTCTCTTCCAGGTAACCTAGGAATTAACTTGGAAGATTTAATTGTTGTCATTAGATTTTTTTCCCTTTTTTTTTTTTTTTCAAAATCTGAAAAAACAATCAATGAAAACTCGTTTTGGTCATTTAAAAGTCTACAGGAAATGTCATGAATTTAATGTTTTGTTTCGTATTACAGGTTTTTATTTCATTATGATGTTGACAACTGGAGGTTTTTTCCTCCAAAAGGACATTTAACCCATAATGCCAAACAACAACTGAGCACCAGAAATTTCCAGGAATATTATTACCTGACAATATTTGTTTGGACTGGAAATATACTTCTCAACAGAATAAAAATACCCAATTTTCTACCCCCAATTTCAGATAAACACCATCTGGGCTGCCTCAAAATAAACAGAGTGCCTCAAATGTAGTTTCTATTAGGGAGAAATAATTTTAAATTAGTTTGTTGTGTCCCTGGCACAAAAACACTGCCTTGTCCTCAGCCTTGCAGCCACCCCATGGCACTGTACAGAGGGAAGGGAGACGTGGCCTCTGCTCCTGGGATTTTCCAGTTTGGCTCCATGTGAGGGGTGTGACAGAGGGAGATGCCACTGCAGGAGTTAGAGGCAGAGCTGGGAAGGGTTTCCAAGATCCAGGCAGAGATTTACATGGATAAATAGTTATTTTAAGAAAACATCTCATTCATTTACACAACTGTGGCAGTCCTCTTTAAATTCAGTAAACTGCTCTGCCCTGTGGTGAGAGAGATGACAGAAGAATTTAAATCAGGACAAACGTAATTGGTTAATCAGAGTTTAAGGAAAATCCTCTGCTCCCTAATAAGAGCTGGGACTCTGATTGCTGGAGCCCTGCATGGGATGCACCTGCAGCAGTGCTGGGCACCAAAACACCCCGGGAATTCCAGCTGCAGTTCAGGGAGTGACCTGGAGCTGATTCCTGTCCCAAAGATGTCATAACTCAGTGCAGTGACAAACCTCACCCCAAAAGCAAGGGGGCAGCGGGAACAGTGTGGGAGGGTGGCAGAAGGATTTTTGAGTCAGGTTCATGGAAATGCTGTGGCCCCACCAAATCCGGGAAACTTGGGAAATTCCCATCAGGGAAAGCTGACACCAAAGCATTTGGAGAAGCCATCAGGTTTGTAGGATGGCACAGGTGATGCCATGATGAATTTTGTCTTTTCTTTTATACCCCTGTTATACCTTTTTGCAACTTCTGTATTCTTGGTGCTTTTTTGCCTACATTCTTGGACTTGTTTGTTAAGCTAAGAGACTAAACATTTTAGAGGCTTCGTAGTTCGGGTGCCAGGGTGCCCAGAGCCCAAGGTCCTCTCCAGAACACATTTTGTAAACTAAGCTAGAACCATCCAGGGGAAGGTTCCTTGGGAGGGGGGGCTCATTTGAGCCTCTCATTGGGGAATATTTGATAGATATGCTAATTAGTAAGACCTAGAATGTAAGACCAGATCTAGAAGAGGGGGACTTTGCAGTGGGGATGGGGGGGTGCACAGAGGTGTATTCGACCTGTTCGTGGTGCACCTAAGGATCCTTACAATAAATACCAAGGTAAAACCCTTTTTCCCCTTCTAACCGTGTTCGCCTCTTGATTTTTAAGACCAGGAAAGGCATCACAGGCACCACGACAAAGCTGTCCCAAAGCACAACACCATGCCAAGAGTACAGTGGGACATCGAACCCAGTGGGCAAACACAGCCAGGGTGACATTTACCTCTTGTAGCCAACTGGATTCACCAAAATAATTGTTAAAACGTGCCAGCAGGCCCCTGTGGCACAGCAGCCCCCGCTCAGTGTCCCTTTGCCAGGGCAGCACTGGTGGGGGCAGAGCAGGGGCTGCTCCAGGGCAGGGGTGGGAGCTGCAGGGGAAATGCAGGGCTGGGAGCAGCTCCCACATCCCAGAGCTGAGCAGGCAGCCCAGGAGAAAAACCCCTCTGTGGTGCCCCCATGCCACGCTCCCCACACATCCCCTGCTCACAGAAACCTCTCCACAACAAATTGCTGCTCCCTCATTGCCAGGAAAGCTCCTGGCACAATTCTCTCCCTCCCAGTGCCCCCGGGCTGGGGGCTGAGGATGTTCTCCTAAATCAAGGGCAGCTTCCCTCAAAGCCACTCCACAAACAGTTCAGAGCCCCCAAGCTGCCCTGGACTGGTCCTTTGAGCCATGTTTGTGTTTGGGGACACAAAGGAGCCTTTAAAGTTCCTCCTGCTGATTCAATCCCCTCTGTCAGGAGAACATGCCTGCTAATGAATTATTTTGTCAATCCCTCCCTTTACAGAAGTGCCAGTGAGGTTCACACTGATGCAGGACACTGGAGCTGTCTGATTTTTTTTTGCCTCCTTTGAAAACTTTTTTTCACCTTTCCATTGGAAATTAGATTTTTAACTGAGGCAATCTTTCAGTAGAAAGGTATCTGCTTACTAGAGAAGTTGGGTTATTTTTCATTTTTCATCCAAAGGCCCCAGACATTCAAATCCCAGAAGTCTGGCGTTGAAAAAAAAATTCTCTGAGAAATAAAAAAGTTTTCATTGGAAATTCTTTTTCTTGGTAAAAAATAGCCACATAAATTAAAACCATTTTGAAATGCCTGATATGCACACATGAAGTACACACAATACACCAGTTCTAAACGGTCTTTGCAGTGAAATTTCCCTCTAATCCAGCTTGATTTTATATGTCTGCTTTGGCAGGGCAGTTAATCCTGTTGTGAAGAACAGAAAGCACTCAGGAGTGCACTTGAGAAACTGTTGTGAGCTTCCATCACCTTCACAAGCAGGAACTGCGTCTCATTTGAATAAAATGTTATTATTTTACTGCTAAATTTGGTCAACATAAATATGCAGCTAAAGATGCCTTCTCAGCCAGAGTGAGGAGCTGGCTCTCACTGAGGGATGCCCACCCTCAGCAATCAAAGCATCACTCAGGGTTCCTGAGAAGCTGAACGTGTCAGGTTCCTGCAGCTTCACAGCTGAAGGTGGATTTCCAACCTCCAGATCGTTTTTGTGGCCTCCTCTAATTTTCCTTTTGAATATTCTCACATACTCCTGGAACGTAGGAATTTCACATCAGGACCCCATTAAAGCTTCATCTGAGAAGAGAATCTGCTCCTGGTTTGCTGGATTTATTTGTTTGATTCATAGTTTATTATTAATTTGCTTCTTACAGAATCACTGCACTCTGAAATCAGTGGAGGTGACTGCCCACCTCTCTCTACCTGTGCCTTGGAGTATTTGGAATCACAGATAAAATCCACATGCTCCATTCCTACAGGACTCACTTTATTTCAAACAAATTCTGTTGGACTGAAGCCGCTTAACCTGAAAATTCCTACAGCTCCTACCTCTTGTCCTGGTTTTTCACTGCTCCACCAAGCCCCAGGTCACCTTGAGGCCCTCACCACATCTATTTCCCATCTTTGCTTGGATCATTGGCACAAATGCTGGATTTGTGTGAACAATACACCAGAGATCCACTGATGAGTCAGGATTTAAAACACCCAACAATGTCTGAACACCTAACGAGGCCAGACAGCAGCTGGACTAAGTCAAATGCCCTGGGGAAATCCAGGTACTGCTGTCCCAGTTCCCTTTCTGGAGCAGAAATGCAATCCTGTCAAGAAGACAGAATGTTTATATGACAAGATTTATATTCCTCCCTGCTGGCTGTCATTAATTGTATTTTACCCTCTAATTCTTTGTTAATAAGGTTTGGGGTTAATCATGATGTTTTACTTGGATTCAGGGTCAGACTAAGTGGTCTGGTTTTTCCCTGGAAGCTTTTTAAAATACAGGTCAGAGGTTGAGAAGCTCTAAGGGACATTTAAGGTCCTTATAAGAATGATTTCCTGTAGTAAAACATCAAAAGTGAAATCTTGGTGCTACTGAAGTGGATGGGAAAACTCTGATTTGCCTCAGTTGTGAAGGAAAATTTCACTGAAAACTGTAAAGCTAAAAAAATAACTGAAAATATGAACACTAAATTTAGCTTAACACTAAAAAAGAACACTAAATGGCAAGTGTTATTTGCCTCTAGATCCTTCCAGCTGTGAAATAAAATGTCAAACTTTTGTGGAAACCAGAAAAAAAGAGTTGAAAATCCAATTTCTCATTGAAAAAAATGTTTTACATGGGAAATTTTCAATCAGGAAAATTTCTACTCCAGTCTCTAACCACTCCAGTGCAATTCCTGTCTGAAGAGTCCTGCAGTTACCCAAGTGTCCCTCACAGAGCAATAGATACTCTACAGCTCTAGGTCTTACAACTCTCAAATTGCAGCCATTTCCCGAGTTTTTGATCCACAGAAATGTTTGTCATCAGCTAAAACTCAACCAGAGCAGCCATTCCAGGCTCTGAATCAGAATAAAAGGTAATTTGGAGCACAATACAAAAAGGGAGTGGTTTTTTGTAGGAAGAAAAGAAAAGAAAAGGGAAAAGGGAAAAGGGAAAGGGGAAAAGGGAAAAAAAGGGAAAAGGGAAAGGGGAAAAGGGAAAAAAGGGAAAAGGGAAAAGGGAAAAGGGAAAGGGGAAAAGGGAAAAAAAGGGAAAAGGGAAAAGGGAAAGGGGAAAAGGGAAAAAAAGGGAAAAGGGAAAAGGAAAAGGGAAAAGGGAAAAGGAAAAGGGAAAAGGAGTGGGCTGGGGTGATTATTTATGAGAAATCAAAATAGTTTGATACATGTTCCACACATTCACTCAGTTTTGTTAAACATGAACTGAATGTTCTCCAACTGCTGGAGCGGCAACTGGAGGAAAAGACATTCCAGTGATAGAAATTTGCTTAAATATATGTTATATCAACATATATCACCATGTATTTATATGCCTATGTACACACATGGGCTTGGTTGAGGATTTTTGTGAGATATCACCGGGATCACCTTCAAAAAAAAAAAAGGCAAACCAAAAAAAACCTCAACCTCTACAGCAAAACATCTGCACTTGCTATTCCAGATACAGACACCCAGGAGAGCATAAATTTCCCTGAATAGATGTATTGTTTTACCATTTATTTCCTCACCTCCTCAAAATGCCTGCTCATCTGAATTTCCAATATATTAGCTGTATTTGGTGTGTGTGCACGGTTCCCCTCCACTACACCGGAGCAGATTAGTGCTCGTTCGCCTCTTCCCTTGCTTCTCTTCAGATCGTTACACATGACAAAACAACTGTCCTAATTACAGCGAGTGTTCCCAGCTCTGTCACCGTGACAATTACTGCAATGAGGGCTCAATATCTGCAGCAGACAGTAAAGTATTACTGCAGTTGTGTTTGATAGTGCTCAATTGTCCCCCGGAGGATTCTCCCGAGCAGCCTCTGCCGTGGGGCGAGGCTCCCCCAGAACCCACCCGGCTTCAGGAGGTCACCGAGGTTTGGCTGAGGAGCAGCACGGGTTTGGGGATGCAGAGGAGAGGAACATTTGTGGATGAGGTGGGGTTTTTCCAGCAGGGCTGGGCAGAGCAGCTCCTCTCTCTCTCAGCCAGAGAGGCTGCACCCAGCCCTTCCCGAGTCTCCACAGCAGCAGGAGGAATTTTGGAGATATTCCCTCCTTCCCCTGCTTGCATTTGCAGCCTGGCAAGCGGATACTGCTCCAGAAGGGGTAAAAGACCAGACCCAAAGCCACCCCTCCGAGCTGACATCCCTGCCATCCCCACATCCCTGTGTCCCTCGGAGCTGCTGCCACAGCAGCGGCTCCCCTGTCCTGGAGGATTTCTCGGGTGTTTGTTTGTTTGTTTGTTTGTTCACACGAGCTGATCCATCCACACCCTGCAGCGGATCCTAAGGGACGGCCCTGCTCTGACAGCCCCTCTCCAGTGATGCTGGACACCTTTAACCCCACTTGCCTCCCCTGTCAGCCTCTGCAATCCCAGCTAATCAGACAGGGATTTTAGCTGTTTCCAAAGGCAATATCTTGACCTACACCACATTCCCTTCATCCTAAGTGACGAAGATGATGTTCTCTGCATTTATAGTCCATTACATTCCTGAGGCTGATTCATTCAGATGTTCTCCTTTTAAAACCCATAAACAATGCAGAACCAGGACCTGTGTAACCACCTCACTTGAGCAGAGACAGGAATGCAGGGCCCTAATATTGAATATTGATCATGGAAGGCTAATGCTGCCCCAGTTAACTTGGCATGACCTGAGCAGTGTACTTAAAGTCTGGATTTCTAATTTTCCTTGGTCAGGAATAAAGCAATATCTTATTTACCAGATAACATCTTTATTATAAGCATCTTGCACAGCCTTTCCACTTCAGCCCACATGGGTTTCTTCTGCTCTTGGCGTGGATCAATGAAGTCAATATTTCTGACTGCAAAGCTTTGTATGACTTACACATATTTAAAAGGATAAATCCCAATCAACAACTCCTCTGCTTGAACATAACCATTATAATCCTTATCTTTGATCCTTTGGGCTACAGCAGGCAGGGAAAGGAAGGAGTACATCTCTCCAGCTCTCAGGAAATAGTTATGATGACAGCAGGAGATAAACAACATTGCCTGGGTTTGCTGGCTGGAATTTCTCCAGCAAAACCAGTAAGGGGTGCTACAGTTTCACGAGTCCGAACTGGCCAGAGAGCCCTCAAACTGGTGTGACAATCCCTTAGGTACCAAAATGTCTAAATGCTCTGCAGCCAAGCTCCTGAGCTTCTCCAGCACCAGGACAGACAGCAGGAGATTTGTTTCACACGTGGGGAAATCGAGGCATGTTAGAATAATATCTCCATGATGATATTCCCATGGAAGGAAGGGGAAGAGGGGCAGAGCCACAGCTCCATTTAGCACAACTCGACTTTTTTACCAGATGAGATGAAGTTACATAAATCAAGCTGGGGAACTGCCTAAGTTATGTCAAGGGAGTTGAATTTAATCACTCTAAGGCTCGTTTTAGTCCTGTGAATTTCGAATGCTACAACCAGCCTTCCTTCAGCATATGGAGGACACCGAAGTTCAAAGCAAGCACATTTCAGCTGGAGGGTTTCACTTTTGAGGGTTAAGTTGTTGGCCCACCCCACATTTTGCTGCTACACCACCAAATCCCACTAATACAGATGCAGTTTGTGCTGCCAAAAGAGTGGTTTTAGCAGCAAAGCTTTTACTAGTTCCCTAAATGAAATAAGCTCCATCAGCAAAATCCCTTTGGTTTAGTACAGCTGAACCTGTGCTGAAGGTTGTACCAACATACAAGTGCTATAAAAAAAATAAAAAGAATGACAACCCTAACCAAAATTATTGTGCCAACACAAGGTTTTACTGACTTTAAGGGCTCCTTTGGAGAAATTTTAACAGAAAAGTTAAATAGGGGAAAGAGGAAGGTAAACAGGGTGGGAGGGCAGGGAAAAGAATGAAAAAAGGATTCCTTTTGGCCCAGTAGTCGAAGTATTTTCTGAAGTTCTTGCTTTGCTCTGGAAACAGCCAAGCAACTTCAAAAGGCGTGTTTGTTTTATTGAGAGATCTCACAGATCTTTTGATTTGGTGCCATATGTCCCAGTCCTACTCACTTCTAGTCAGGGTGAACCAGCTGAGGTCAGAGAAGCTCCTCCATGGGAAAAGGACACGAGGAAAGGACCAGGCCCTCGTCCTCAGCAAGGCTTTAATCAGAGCTTAAAACTAAACTCAGTATTTGCCAAAAGGGGCAGCAGCAGAGAGCCCAGGAAAATCTGTCCTGGTTTTGGTTTGCAGGAGGCAGAGTTAGAAACTCCACTCTGGTTCCTTTGTTCAGCCAAGGAAGGAACAAAACTGCAGTAGCTGCAACTGTAATTAGTTTTGTTCTTTTTTCTTTCAAGTGTGTCCATTTCTCACAGACTTTACACATTTATAGGCAGGAAAAGTTTCTCTTCTGCAGAGAGCTTCCAAAATGGTCTGTGCTAAAGTTATTTCACACATATTACACTGGCACTTTCCATACTATGTGAATATCAGCATTTTAACATTGGGGCATCTCCTCACTATTTGCATTTATAGCAGACTTTGGAAGATTGAGTTATAAAAAAGAGGCTGTCTTTGAGTCATGCTTAGTCTAAACTGCTCAACGAGGTAACAGTTTTCAAAACTGCAACCGTAAACCAGATAGTCCTCGAAAAAAGAAAAAGAAACAGCAGAGAGAAATAAAATTGTATGGACATCTTGTGCAGAGATTATTTCTTAATGTGTGCATGTAAAATACTCAGCAGGATGGATGTTTCTGCTGCCTTTGGTTCCCACTGCAATACAAACCATTAGAACAATTTATCACTCCTTTTATACAGGCAGAAAACTTCAGACCTGAGAGGAGGGAGGGAATAGGGTCTGGAGAGTGAAAAGCTCTTTTGACCTAATCTGTGCTTATCCCCAGGAATGAATTCAGTGCTGAAGCTCCAGAGATCAGCAGCAAAAGAGGAAATAATTCTGGTTGATTTTCAACTCCACTTCTTGGGCCTCTCTCCCCACTAATTGGGAATTTCAGCAGATCACAGAGCAAATCAAACAGATTTTGTTATGGCCTCAAAAACATTCCTGATGACATAGAAAAACAGTTCCCCTTTGGTTTAAACACCCAAATGATTGCTGATCATAAGGACATAACCCAGTGATGCTCATGTGCTGCACAGACCAAGTTGCTTTGTAATGCAGACTTTTCTCAGAAATTAATTTATGACAAAGGTTGTCTGAATTGAGTATGAACTTTTACATCTGGTTCAGGGTCTAAAAACAAAAAGAAAGGGAGAAAAAGAAGAATAAAACCATACTGTCTTAGCAAAGCATTGCTTAGGCCAGGGTCAGACATGGCCCCCTGCAGAGGCTCCTCTTCCATCTGAGAAAAAAGGTGATTTTCGAGCCATAAATCGCAGAAGGAAAGTAAGGATTTGACAAAGGAAACCAGACTGCTTAATTTTAAGGAAATGAGCAGTTTCAATAAACTCCATAGACCCTGGCCACATGTTGAACATCATGCAGGGCCCTGCTTTTCTACGGCTACAATAAAAAAAGTGCTTTTCTGGAGACCTGTTGCAGACAATGCTCCCTTCTGGCAGTGCAGCCCCCGCTCGTGCTCCCTCCCACACGTGGCATGTGCCTCTGTGTGTTTGCAGATGCACCTCTCTCTCATTTATATTTATATTTATTTGCCTCAACAGCGTGGGCAGAAACTGAATCCAGAGATTTTGGCTCCTCCAGCTCCGCTTTGCAGCTCTTTTATCTCATTCCTGAGCCTTCCTCACAAGGAGCTGGGATGCCGCAGCCACGTGATTTTGAGTGGAATTAGGGAAAAAAGAGAAACTCTGGACCTCAGGAAGGGGCCTCACTCTGCCCATCCCTTGGATTGCACCTCAAAAATCCCAGGGTGGCATTTCTGAGAGGCTCCAACTCTGATCCAAGCAACATCATTTGTAACAAACCATTAATGGAGAACAGTGGCCTGACCCAAAACTTATTAAAATAGACATCATGAAAAATATATGGGAATTGAAAAGTCGAAGTGAACCAGTGGTTGTAGACACAATAAAAAAGCCTTTGAAAATGCCCTAAAGCCAAATACATATTTTCAAAACTGCAAGTTTTACCCATTTTTTTCTTGGAAGAAAAAAATCTCTCTATGACCTTAGGGCACAACAAATATATTAGGCATAGATCATTTCTAAGTGTTTTTGGCCTTTGTTAGGGAAACATCAATTTTTGCTGTTTGCAAGTACATTTTTTGGCCACACACAAACCTCCTGCCTCACCCAAAAACATCCTTTTGTTTCTTTCCTTATTCTTAAACGACAAAACTTTTGAAAAACCCCAACACTGCAAACACTCAGGTACGAGACCACGGCAGTGCTGGAAGTCAGCAGGGCCGGGGCTGCTCCGTGGTGTTCCCTTGGGCACACACAGCCAGGGCTGGCTCTGACCCACTGGGAGGGCAGCCAGCCCTTCTCCAAACCCCTGGAAACTCGGGGAGTGCAGATCCAAGCTCATAAACCCTGCTCTCCATCAGATGGGTGACGCAGGGCTCAGCCCTTGCCAGCGCAGGCACCTGGCTGGGGCTGCCCTGGAGCTCTGGCAGAGCAAACCTGCCCAAAACACCACACAGAACTCCCCAAAAAGCACCTTTTGTACCTGACTCCTGCCCTGCTCAGCGTTCTTGGTAGCAACAAGATGAATAAACTGGGTGGAATGGCCTGAAAACTGCTGAGGGTGAAATAAGTGAAAGCAAATTCATAAATACTTCCAAAGTTCTGAAAATGAGGCACTTCTGGTCCATTTTTTTTCCCATCACAGGCTTTTATCACTCACGTTTTTGCATTTTAGGGTGAGATTCTCTGTTTTCATCAAGGTGAGATTTTAGAAAGAACACAACAAGCGGGCTCTTTTCTGGGGAGAAAAGTCTGGGGCTGCTCCTCAAGGCTGGGGTATCCCAAATGTTCCTTTTCCTGCTGGCTGGCTCTGGGAGAGGAGGTTTTTGCACAAAGGTGGCCACTCCAGCCCCAAATGTCACTTCAGAGATGCTGCTTTGGTGTAACTTTGGTCAGCACCAAATCAGCTCTGGAAGCTTCTGCCTCCAGCACAGCACATCAGTGTGACAATGCCATCCCAAAAAATCCAACCTCGGGCACAACCCTTGCAGCTTTTCCCAAAAAACTTCTCAAACCTATCAACAGTCACAGAGTCAGGAGCAACCCTTCACCAACAGATTGCTTGGCTCCATCTTTAAAACACCACGACAAAAATAGGCTCAAACTGCTCAAAAGTCCCATTTTAAACAGAAAAGACAATAGTCCAAGCTCAGAGTGAGGCTTATCAGGGCTCCCAGCGAGGGCACAAACTCCTCTCTCCACGTGGGAAGCAGATGAGGGATATTTGGCTCAGCCCTTTGCCCAGGACAAATAAATTAACAAATAAATAAATTCCCAATCACACCCGGAATCTTTAACAGCTTCTCAGTGAAAATCGGCGTTTTTTGTAAAGGGCTATGTAAGCGCGGTAGGGAAAAGCTGGGAAATTCCTAATGAGAGAAATTCCTTCTGTAAATACCTCTCAGGAAGAGAGTGGAAAACAAAGCCTTCAAATGGCTAATACATAAATAAACCAACACCCTATAACCACTTGAAATCGGCTTTTCAAACTTTTTAAAATACTGCTGATGAGCTTAAAATGAAAGAAAACAGCCTTGCAAGAAAAAATACACTTTTAAAAAACCTGTTTGTCTAATAGAGAAGCTGCTTCTCTAATTAAGCAATTAAAGCTCAGCAAGGCAGGCGTTATCATCACACAAAGGTCATTTCAAATGAAGAGGAGATGAAAAACGCTGTTGTTGGAGAGTTTTGTGAACGATCTCCTTTTGATTGGTGGCTGCTGGTTTGAAAGGAGCGGAGAATTACTCGACAGAGTGTTTGGATTGTCTTCAGCTCCGAGTCAGCCCTGGGGATGCCAGGGTCTGCTCCCGGGGCTGGCACAGCTCCCGCTGGATTCTGCAGCATCCATTCCCTCCTTCCCCTTCCAGTGCAAATCACACGGAGCCAAGCCCAGGGAAGCGGTGCTGGGGTCACACCTGAGGCAGCCACAAGGCAAAGAACGCAGCCACCGTGCCCGGGATGCCCCGAGCCTCGGGGCTGCCCTGCCCTGGGGATGCTTCAGCCCTACACTGCAGCAAACCCGACTTTATCCCACGGATATCAAAGGAAAAAGGAAGCCCAGGCTGAGGCCGGGGGACCTGAACAGGTTTAAATAGATCTGATGTGATAATTAAGGTCCAGTGAGGGATTTGGGGGAAAGAGGAGGGACGAAACATAAAAACAATTTCCACCTTTATTTTAAGTTCTTTTGACAGATGGGAATATTTTCTGTTATGCTACTTGTGGTTTGGGTAATGAGATTAGGCCTTGCATAGCAGGAAGCAGAATTAACTTTGTTTACTTAAAGTGACACCGTCAGCTTGGAAAATCACATTTCCATCTGAAATGCAGTGCCTGCTATCATTACAAATAACCCTTGAGATCATGATAACTAAAGGAGATTAGAGATGAAAAGAACATGTTTCTCCCTCTCTTTTTTATTTTTTTAGATATACTTGGATCACTCTGTGCAGCTCAGAGCACTCCCTGCAGCAGAGTCCCCACATCTCCCTGTGCTCCTGTCCCCTTGTGCTGCTCAAGGTGCAGGAGGGAGCAACAGGCTGGGGGTGAGAGGGAAAAGGGACCAAAGCCCAGCTGCCTCTGGCTGATCTCAGGCATCCTGAAAAATACCTCCCTAAAGGCAATTGGTGTGGCCAGAAAAAAAAAAAAAACATCCCAGCAGCACTTTAAAATGCATTTAACATCGGGTATATAACAAAATTAAATTTAAAAACCCGAAGACTGGAATTTTTAGAAGCTGGCTGATTCTAAAAGCCCCTTAGCACTGGCCCCTGAGTGACTTCCACTGGAGGGGCTATAAAAGGGCTGAGGGGTGTTAGCTGCTGCTGCATCACACAGGCAGCAGGATCCTTGGGGAGGGAAGGAGAGGAGAGGGAAAGGCTTTCCAAAAGGATATTTCCTAAATAACCAGCTGAAGCACTGGAATGTGCACGAGTTAAATGAGCACATCCACCACGGAGAACTGCACGGGGATGGGGTGTCCTGTGTCCTCTCTGCTGTTCCTACAACACTCATCCCAGCCCGGGTGACAATAACCCCAGAAAGGGATGGGGATGGGGACACCGAGGGTGCTCCGGGTGCTGCTCCCTCCTCCGGCAGCCCCAGCCAAGCACGGGGATTTGTCCTGGTGGTGTTTGCTGTGCTGGGACCCTGGCAGTGTTCACACAGCCAGGAAATGCCTCCTCTCTGGCACAGCCACTGCTGCTTCATGTCAGCAAGAGTGACAGGTAACGAGCAAAATCTGAGCCCAGCGCAGAGATGGATCCAAAATATATAAATAACCAATTAAGAGAAAATATTAATAAAAATATTGTAACAGATCCCAATCTGCTGCTGAGTACCAATTGCCAGTAATAATCTCTATGGTAACTGAACTCTCTTTGGCCTCTCTCTGTATGCAACTAGTGTTTTATGGGTTTTTTTTTTTTCCCTTCCCCTATTTTCATGGAAAGTTTTCAAAACTGGTTTAAATATTATGATATTTTCCTCCTCAAGTGCTAAGTGGGAGAAGTATTGACTTTGTGTCAGTCTCTAAGCAGATTTTCCCTTCCTTACACGACTGCCTTAGAGGTGAGTTTTGGGAGGGCACTGACTGGAAGTTCTGTTCAAGCACAAAATAGGCGAGGGAGGTTTTCCAAATCTAAGAGGTTAAAACATTGCCCAGCAACAGATAAACTGACTGGGAAGAAAGAAAAAATTTACTATGTAAAGATATTGCTTTCAGTAGCTGGGGAAACTCTACTTTTCTTTGGTGTTTTTTATTGTTACCTGGCTGCACTTGTCTCCTCTTGCCAGCTGCTCTCTCGTAATCCCAGCAGCATTTTCTGGGCTCTGGGTGTTCCCCTTGCCCAGGCTGCTCCTGCTGTGGCTGCTGGATCCAAAGGAAGGCATTGCCTTCGGAAGCAGCATCACTCAGTAAATATTTGTTGTGTTGCATCACAGCCAAGGAGGAAGGTTTGAAGGGAGAACATGCACAATCCTGTGAAAA
The DNA here is from genome assembly GCA_026261815.1 of Monarcha castaneiventris obscurior. Taxonomy (NCBI): domain Eukaryota; kingdom Metazoa; phylum Chordata; class Aves; order Passeriformes; family Monarchidae; genus Monarcha; species Monarcha castaneiventris. The sequence goes on from JAMPIT010000481.1 coordinate 4,750,394, forward strand.
CTCTTCTTGTGTGCACATGAGTTTTACTCAGCTTCTCCTCACTATAGCACAAATGATTATAACAGTTTTACAGTGGAAGCATCAGACCTTTATTCAGTCTGGCTTTTTTAACTGTAACTTGGTTATGGCAAGAGATCCCCAATGAGAGAGTTTGGAACTAGGTGCAACCTATGAGTGAAGAGGTGATCTTAAATTCCGTTTTGAAAAACTTCAGAAAGGGCCATGGGAGCAGCCCTCCCTTTTTGTCTTTAAAGCTTGGGTTTCTGAGACAGAGAACATTTAGGTGCTGAAGGATCGTGTAAAATCCCTGTGCAAGTTCATGTCTGGAGGTGCTGGATAAATCAGAGCCATTCTGCAACTCCTGCTCCTTTATACAACAGCCCAAACCAAGTCCTTGGAGCTGAAGTTGTGGAGTGGTCTGAAAAGATGGAGCTGGATTCAGATCCAGATCTGAATTTCCTAGTGGTTGCCTGTCTTCCATCTGTTTGTATTTGGATGTCTCTTAGGATATAAGCAGCAGTTCTGGAGTGTCACACATGAATAAAGTGGATAATTATAAAATTAAAAGATATAACGTGCTTCTAGGGGAGATAAGACTACAATTAAAGAGTATAAACAAAGCTGAGTCTGATGTTCAGACTGATATATTTATTCATTAAATGTAATAACATAAACAAGACTATTAACTGTCATATTTTAATGATACTGTACCCTGCAAAACATACTCAGGAAAAAGTCCTATTGACTTCAATAGCAATGCCACATAAATTTAAATCATGGCTGCAGTAAAACAAAATGTCATCGTCCTTACTGAAGATTATTTGTTGTAAATATCCCAAAATGTTAAAAAAACACAAACCTGTAACTCACTGAACTAGGGCTGAGCTCCAATGTTTTATCTGTAAATCTGAAGAAAGCCAGTGGGGAATGCAGAAACCTGTTCCCCAGATAACTGAAATTCAGTATTCCCAAGAGGGGAAAGCAGCCAGGCAAAGCTGCTGTCTATCCCATGTCTCTCTGGAAAACACTGGACATATTTTTGCCCAGGAGATGGCAAAATTTGAGCAAATGTCACTTCATATCAGCAGTGTTAAGATCAGATTCTGACCTTTTTAAATATTGTTAACAGTCAGCAAGAGAGGAAGCCTTACAGCAAAAAATTTCTAGCTGGAAAATATGCAATAACTTGCTTGGGGTAAGTAAAAAGCCAGTCTGGAAGGAAAAAAAAGGGTTCCAAGAATTCTCCCTTGCTGCAACAGCATCAGTGTCAAGAAGATGCAAAACGGGACCACTTGGAGTCACAACAATTCATCCCCCTGTGCACAGCCCCTGCTCACCCAGGGCACCCGGCAGGGCACAGGCAGCTCTGGTGTGAACAGCACACACAGAGGTGACCTTCCAAGGGGCCTCAGCCCAAATCTGTGACCTGCACTGAACTGTGAATGATGATGTCAAACGTTTCCTTGCAGAACCCCTCATTAAATTCCCTGGCGCCGCCGCTCGCTCAGCGTCACTTGAAGTGCCGAGAAAACGAGCGCTCGCTGTGCCATGGCAAAGGCCATTGGTTGCCTCTTTACTGAGCCTCATACATATGGTGAAAACATATTGACTAATTACTTGCCATTTTCAAAAACTGAAACCACTCCAAAGCCAGGCCCAGGATAATAGAACAAGATAGAGAAGGGAGAGTAAGGACTGGGAGAACGGGGAGGGGGAACAGCTCAACTCTGTGGCTGCTCATCCCTTATTCAACATCTGCTTTGAAATATGCAGAGGAACAACATCTCCCTGCTCCAAACTGCTTAATGAAAACCGGGAAATTAATGCACCTGATTAGTACAGCTGTTCCAAACAGAGACTGGCTGAAGTTCACACACAGAATCAGACCCAGCCTGCTCCCACGCAGGAGCCTCCCAAGCCTGGGATTCAGCTCTGTGCTGCTCGATTTCCCAATTTCCCAGTTTTCCAGGGTTCTGGGAAGTGCCCTAAAGAGGCAGGGAGAGCCCTGGGCCATGGTGATGAAGCACTTTGAGGGAGATGGATTAAAGGGAGAGATGGATTAAAGGGAGAGATGGATTAAAGGGGTCAGTGTGGAGCCAGAGTCACTGAGACACAATTCCCATTTCAGTTTTCCAAGCAGTCCCTGCCAGCATGGAGCCCCTGACAGGATCCCCTGAGCACAGCCTTCTCAGGAGCCTTTTTAGTGCCATCTCACTGCCAACACCTCCCAGTCCTGACAAACCAGTCCACTCAGCTGATGAGGAATCTTCCCTAAGTAGTGGGACGAACGTTTGACAAGTTAATTTCAAGGTAGCTCATGGAGTAGAAGCAACAGAGAGCTACACAACTGTAAAAAAAGAGAAATGTTGCTGGATAAATTCTGCCAGTAATGGATGTGTAACAGAAAATACACTTAAAATTCAAGCTCTTTGTATTAGAAGACAGGCTCTTTGGTTTTGAAGCAGGAATTGTGAGGGCTCGCTGGAGCTGGGGTTAACAGGAGTACAATTACTGCTATTAGAGTTTTATGATTATGAAACTTGTGCTCCTGTATCCCCAATTTAGAAATAATAGGAAATGCTACGGATGACTTTTAAAAAAATCAAGACAATTTATATTAAAAAAAAAATCAATAATTATTCCCTTTTATTTTTCCTTTAAATCATCCACACAATAGAAATCAGAGACCTGAATAGGATGCCTAAAGTTAATGGCATTATTAGACAGAGAAAAAAAGGAAGAGTGATCAAAAGTTTGACCCATTTACCAAAAAGTTCAGTCTGTAGAATCTTGCTATTCTACCAGTTATTATTTTTTTCAAATTCAAGATAACTCTCAAACCATGTTTGGAGGTTAGATGCAGTCATAAGCAGAGACTCGGAGCAATTTTTAAACATTTCTATTGTATTGGAGTTGCTATTTTAGAAAGGCATAAATAATCTGATACCTTTCATAAAAGTTTCAGAAGAAGTTTCATTTTTCAGCTTATAAACTAAAAATAAAACACTAGAAATGATTGATTTTCCGTTAAGGCAACCGTGAGCCTGAGCTGAGAACACCACTGGTAAAGTCCTAGTGAAACTCATGGAAGAATTCCCAGATATTGTTCATATTGTTTTTCATCCCTGTCCTAAGGTAAAACCCTGGGTCGATCATCACAATTTTGCCCCAGTAGCAGAAATGGGAAGGTTTAACAGACCCACTGCTCTCCAGGGAGTGGGCAGAACTTTGTCCCAGTGACTTTTGAAAAGCAGTTTGCAAATCTTCAAATCCTGCAGGTGTGAGAGCTTCTTTCCCTGCTCCCGTGGAGTTCCACCTCAACTTTCCCCAAAAGCCTGGGCAAACAGCTCAGTTCTACATAGAAGCAATGAACAGAAACTCTATTTTTTTTTTTTTTCTTTTTCTTTTTGTTCAAGTCACTCCCAGGGCAGTGGAGCCTTCCCTGGGCAGCCGAGGAGCCGCTCCCTCTGTCCCGGGGGAGGCAGGAACAGTCCATCGTTAGGGGCTAACAAGTTCTTTTCATGCCTTTTTTCTTTCCAGTCAGGGGTTTTTTAAACTTCCTGGCAGTTTCCCAGCAGTGAGAGCCCTGATGGAGCCCTGAGCGCCCTGCGGGAGGGATGAGGGAGCCGGGATCACTCATGTGAATTTCCTTTGGACGCTCTGGTCCCTCTTGGAGCATCCAGGCTTTTCCCGGTGTTTAATCCCTATGTACAGCCTTGGCTGCAAAAGCGCTCAGTGAAGCCAACCAGGGAGTGCCTGCCATGCCTGAGAGTGGCACACAATGGGCCGGGAATGCCCGAGATCCCTCCCGCTCCTGCTTTTCCCGTTGCTGAGCACAGCCCATCACTCGTGTCACAAGCAGGGGCTGGGAGGAAAGGCCAGTGCATTAAGACAGAGCATAATTGTCATCTCTGAGTTTCTGACATTAATCGTTTTACTTAAAGAAGCCAGTGGAATGGTTTTTTTTGTGTCCCCCCCACCTCAAGTGACAACACCCAGGAGATAGTCTGGATAAAAAAAAAATAAAAATAAAATTAAAAAAAAAAAAGGCTCAAAATTTTTTGCTAATTAAAAGTAATGTGTTTTCCCATTTTTTGGCAATTTGATAACACAAAACACTTACTTGGGGGCCACAGGGGGAAACAAACTGAGACGGATAAAAAATGTTTTGTGTTCATCCAAGCAAGACTATGTTAATGCACATTATCCCATTAATGCACATCAACATCGGGAATAAGCGCGCCAATGCAAGCAAGAAGCATACACTTATCATCATTTGATAACATGTTTAATGACAGATTGACGGTTGATTTGCAAATGTGAACTGGCATCAATGTTGCTAACTTCAGCTTCTGCCGCCTCCTCTGCTATGCCAGCATATTTATGTGCATAATTTGATTTCGCAGCCACACTGTTAGTACATTTTTAATATTAACTATGCAAGAACAGACAGCCGAACTTAAGTTGCACTGATGGTTTGAGTTCATTAGATTGAAAAAGATGGGCAATGCTGACAAAGATGGAGATGGCAGCGCAACATCAAAGAGGCAACACTTAACAAACACACTCCATTTTGAACAAACCGAACTAACACATTTCATGTTGTCGGCTGCAGCAGAGCCCTTATGTACAACAGCAAGAAAAAAATATGCTCCTGCCCTGGGCATGCTGACAGCAGCTCTGCGAGGAGCTCAGCAGGCCCCTGGCCACAGAGCTGGGAGATATTTCACTCGTTCCTTGCAGGTAAAGCGCTGATTCTGAGCTGACGGCCGAGTGACAACAGCAGAACTCAGCGGCCCTGCACTGGAGTTGCTCCTGATTTACACCAGGGTGAGGCAGAGCCCGTCCCCACTCTCCTCCCAGCGCTGCCTTTCCACAGCTGGGATTCTTTATGATGAATAATAAAGAGATTTTGCTGAGAGCTCAGCTCCTGCACGAACAGAGCTGCAAGTTCAGAAGCCTCACGCTGCGAGGGGTGGGATGTCCTTCCCATGTCCCCAGAGCCAGGACCCAGCACTGACACTCCTGGTGACTGCCTCTCCTCTGGGATCTTGGGCAATCCAGCTCTGCTCTGGAGAGAACACGTAGCAATGAGCTGGGAGGAGAATATTTCATCCTCTGCTCACATTAATGTCTGGGCATATCCTGCATCTAGTATGAATTTGCTTGTTGTGCTGCAATATATAATAAATTTGAGACAGCAGCTTTATGGTGCACGTTGTAATTTTCACTTTTATGCTACAAACTGACCATCCTCAGGATTCTGACCGTATAACCCGAGCCACTGCGGGCAGGATATAACATCAGCACCTCTGAAGCATGGGCAAACCATGATTTAGACACACAATTAGATGGACCAGGTCCTGAGCAATTCTCAGCTGCCTGAATTACTGCTGAACAGCCTAATAAACATATAGCACACAGGCCCCTGCTCTGCAGAGCTTTTAAGAATGTTCTTAAGTTTGTCCCTAATCAGCAAAGCAACTCTTACAATTGCTGCTACTCAGAGATTACTCCTGGACCAGAATCCCATGGTGCTTGGACCACTGCTGCTGATCCCCCCAGGGAGTGCTGGACAAGGCCAGGGTCATTAGGAAGCTGTGATTAAATAATCAACATAAAGAGTAGATTATTGAATTTAATCCTGGAAACGCTTGCCAGGGTGGGACACTGAGTAAGGGAGCACGAAAGGATCTTCATCAATCTGGACCAGGCAGCAGCAGGAGGGTTCCTGGTGCCCCTGCCCTGCTGGCAGCTCCTGAGCCAGTGCCTCCTGCCAGGATGCTGCCCTGGAAAACTGCTTCCTTCGTTGTCTGCTGTGAAAGAAACCTGAAGCCTGCATTTCAGTAAAACCTCTTGTGGAGGTCTGTGCTCTTTTTACAGACACACCTGCATTGCAGGGAGAAATAATCCTAATTCCTGGACATTTGGTTCAAGAAGCTGTTAAGCAGCTCCAGTGGCTGGTGCTGCACAGACCCCCAAAATGAGGAATATCTGAACAAACACCCTGGAGAACGTGGCACGTGTGCAGTTGGCTCTTTTTGAATCTGTGGATGCTTTAGGGTGCAAATCCCACAGCAAACACAGCGCTGTGAGGGTGCTGCACTGAGGGCAAGAGGATCTCTGACTTAGAAAGGCACCAAATAATTTCCAGTGACAGAGGGCACTGGGTAGATCTTGCTCATCCTAGTGAGGACACAAGAGATCTTGGAAGCTTTCTAAAGAGTGAAAGAACTAGAAAAAAGAAAGGAAAAAAAGGGCCAGCAGAGACAAGTGCAAGAATGAGGCCGTGCTCAGCTTATTTTGCTGTCTTTTAAGATAACACCAGATTATCAGTGGGTGTTCAGAGAGGCACAGGAGCAGCAGGGTGAGCCCTGAGAGCTCAGCAGCAGGGGAGGAGCTGGTCAGCCCCTACCCAGCCTCGATAATTGTCCTGTTAGCAGCCTCATGCTGCCTCCTCCTTACCTGGGCTGGAGCCCCAACTGGGAATAAAACCATTGGGAATAAAAACTCATGGTGGGAGAGGAGCTGTGGTCACTGCTCCCTCACGGTGGTGAGACAGCAGTAGGGACAAGAGCTGTCTGCAGGCTGTAGGAAGGCTCCCCCACCCAGCCCTGGCCCAGCACGACCCTGCTGAGATGCTGGCACTGCAGAGAGGGCTCCTCAAGAGCTTCCAGCTCCACATTTCCCCCCAGGACTGCCCCAGCTGCTGCTGCTGTGCACGGCCAGCACCGGCTGCGGGGAGCTGCAGAGGACAGAGTGAGTGTGACACAGCTGGAGGCACCATTTGTTTGCTCAAGTCACAATTATCTCTGCTACCACATTTGCGTCCTCGCTCTTGTCTCGTTTTAAGTAAGTTACAATTCTCCCACTCCTGTTACTGAGTAGATGCAGATGCCACTTTGTTCCGTGTGATTTATAGCCAGTAGCTAATGTTCAGTTATAATTCCCCATTTTAGACATGAAAAATAGCCTGTAATGCTCAACACAAGGGCCTCTCAACAATGATATATAATTTAAAAATTAACACGAGGACAGAGGAGCCACGGGATTTTGAACTAGGGACTCTCTCATTCAAAGGTTAAATCTCTACAAGGTGAGCTAAAGGAATTAGTTGAGTTATTAAGTAAATGCCTCTGTTCTATTTTCCCAGTACATTAGCTGTTGCAGCCTTTTCCAGTTCAGTTGTGTTCTGCCCCAGCATGTTCAAAGTGCAAATGCTCGTGGCACTGTGTTCACACATTTGCTTTTTTTCAATGTCAAACAAACTGGAGCTGCTCTGAGCCAAAGGTCAAAGTGGAGGGTCCTTAAGGAAATCTCCTGGGAAATGATGTGATTGTTCTCATGTCTTTATTGTGTATAAAATCGGGCTTCATACGTGGCTCATCCTTTCCAAGCATCTTAAAACTACAAATGAGTCATGACTCATTCCTGCAACACCTAAGTTATGTAAGTGGTCTTGCTAATTTACTGGAATATCTCGCATAACTAATCATTTCCAGGATCAAACTCTGAAGCCTCGGAAACCTCTGAGCTATGAAGAGCTCCTTTAGAAACAGAGAAGTTAAAACCCAACCTCACACAATGAGGCAAAAGCAGCACAGGGGACAGAACCTGCGTTGCCCAACTTGCTCTGCCAGACTCAAGCCATAAACCCCTCTTTTGGCAAAGCTCAGCAACTCAGAAACCTCAGGGAGCGTGGAAAGGAAAAGAGCTTGGCTGTGGAGAGGTTAGGGAGGCAGCATTCCTTTCCTGCCTGCTTTCTGTTCCCAGTGAGGTGCAGCTCATCCCCTCGCTGTCTCCTGCTGCACTTTGGTTAATGGTCTCGCTCCAGCATCAAATATTACATTTATGGATTACAAATTTATCGACATTTGACATTTGCATCAGCTTTCACCTGATCAACAGGAGCTCTGACTGCCAAAGGGAGTTATTATGGAAGATTTCAACAGCCATGGGAATGCCAAAAAGGTCATTAAATCATATTGGGAAAACAATGTGTTCATAGCATTCATACATTTAGTCTTGCCAGTAAATCTTCTGGTTGATGCTTGGACCACCTACTGATGATACTCAAAGAAAAGGAGAAACAGGGAGAATCGAAGAGATGAATTAAATTAAAACCAAATGACATGACGCCTGGCACAGTGGGATCTTTAATTTTCTACTCTATGAATCCAGAATAAGCAAAAAAAGCAAAACAAAGCACAGTGGCTTGACTTTCTCTGAGTGAATTTCCTCCATACAGGCAGGGCTCAACTAAATAATCCTGAGTAATGTGTGCACCCCACATTATTGCATGAGATTTGTGTGTGGGAGGTGCAGGATTCAGAAAACATATGGCACATGGAAAACAAATGACAGGGTGTGCTTTTACACTCGTGCTGGCTATACTTATCACTCTTGTTGATATTTTTTTCCAGACGTGAAATATGAATGTAGGAACTTTCACCTTAATCTCTTCGGAAAAATACCCAGAGTTATTTTTTTGTGCATTTGTGATTTACAGGAGGCCACCACATAATTCCTGGGAGAGCAGACAATGCTTTGAAAAACACTGATCAAATAAACACAATTACCTCCCTCATCATTTTTTCCGTGGATGACAAACCTGGGTCTTGCTCCACAAAAACACCCAGGCCAACAGATCAGGGCTCCATGGAATTAGGGAGGGAAGTGAGTTGCTGGACTGGGAGCCCACCCACAGCCTGTCTGTGCCTGGCCACTGTAGGCTGAGCTCCACTGGAGGTTGAGCCTGAGCTGGGCCAGCACGAATGAAGTTTTGAGTTTGCCCTTCTCTGGTGGAAGAGCAGCGTGTTCACCTCACAGGATCACAGGCAGAAACAGACAATGGCACTGTCATATCCCAGAAAGAATCTTCTGTGGGGTCCCTTGGGGTGTAGAGGAAGAGGTGGGAAAAAGGAAATGGCAGCCTCTGATGTGAGGGAAGTGGGCAGCCATGAGGATGCAGTTCCAGAGGAGATCAGTGCCAGCAGCGTGTCTTGGCTCCCCAAAATAGTCAGTGTGGTGGAGCCACTGCTGTGCTTGGAACATGGACAGCAGAGGTGGAATGAAGAGTGGCAAAGGCACTCAGGGAATGGGGCAGGAAAGTTCTTCCAACCCTTGGCTTGAAGCAAGAGAGAGGTGGAGGTGGAGCTGGATGGAGATATTGATGGGCACCACACCAGGGCACTACTGACATGGGCTGGGGTAGGCACCCCAGGTCACCTGTGTGGCTCGTGGCACAAACTTTGGAGGGGTCAGAAATGGGGAATGTTTGTGAGTTTTCGTTAAATGACTGAAAACAGCAGTTTCACACTGGAGTTTGAAGAGTTCTCCCAGAGAAGAGGACAAACCCACTTCTGACTGCACAGTCAGTGAGCATCCATTCACCCTGAGGCCTGGGGTCCTCTGCAGCTCAGGCTTCCCAAAGGAGGAATTCCTTCTCCTTCTTCTGGAACAGCACTGAGCAAATGGTCTTGGCCGGCTCGAGGAAAGGCTGGTGAGGAGAGGCAGAACCTGCCCTGCACAGACCACCCTGTGCTTGGTCTGACACAGCTGCTGGAAGAGGAGGAGAGCAGGAGAACAACCACATCAAAGCTGCTCCAGCCACCTCTCCTTTCCTTTCAAAAATGTCACTGCGGCACCCTCCGCTTTCTGTAACAATGTTTATCATTGTTCTTCGATTGTCTGGGACAATAAATGGTTAGAAATGAGCATATATCACCAGGAAATCTCTGCCTGCCCCTTCCCCCAAGCAGTGTCATAAAAACGTACAAATTCACATTAATAATGAAGTGCATTTCCCCGAGAAGCCACTGTGTATCTCAGGGAGAGCAGGCAAGGTGGCAGTTGCTGCAGAGTTTCCTATTAAAGAGCAGAGCAAATACTCATAAATCTGATGAGGGGCCAAAGCACATGTTAGGGCTGTCTCCCTCTTAATGGAACCTTTTCTGAAATGAAAAAAATATATATCTCGATACATTCAGGGTATTCATTAGACGTGACAACCTCCTGCACTCCCCACGGCTCCCTCCCCCAGTGCTGCATGTGCTGACCCCCGGCAGAAGAGCTGAGTGCTGGCAGGGAGGGAGTTTGGAGGGGAGGAGGAACCGGTTGGATTTAGCAAAGGGATTGTGTAAATTTACGACAATGCACAAGTTCCCTCCCTGTGTGTCCCTCCTTCCCTCCGCTGCAGCCATTCCCGGTGCAGGCTCCTCTTGGATACCTGGGACCTGCCATTCCCCACAGCCAGCCCGCTGTGCATCCCTTGGGAATGAGAGCCAGCAGAGCCAGTGCTGCTCCCCAGAGCAGGACCCTCCTGCAGGACACCTCTCCTGCCCCCTCACACCTTTGAGGGCTCGGCCAACTCATGCTCCCCAGAAAACGCCATTCTCCAGGCACAGGGAGGCTGCAGGATGAGCATCAGCCCCCTTGGCTCTCTCAGGGCTGGGGTTTTGCTGCCTGTGTTGTGTTTTTATGTTATCCCAGCTGGAGAGCAGGGGTGTGCTGCCCCTCTGGAGGGTGAGATTCTCTTGGAGAAGAACCACGGTTCTGTTTAAGCTGTGAGCTCTGTGCTGGATGTTTGTCCCACCCCCTTCCCCCCCTGGCAGGGAGAGTCCTGGGCTGGAGCTGCCCTGGTGCAAATCCTGCTTGGATTTCTGTGGAACCCAGTGCAAAGGCCTGATCCCTGCTCTCAATAGAACCTGCCTGGATGCACAAACACACCCAGCTCCAAACTGAGGGGATGGGAAGAGAGGGCAGAATGAGGCCTGAAGACTACAGCTTAATAATCATGAATTATCTGTTCATTATCCCAATAAATAGTGAAAAATCTCTTCCTCCTTTCCTCCTCCCATGAAGCCATATCTATAATTTTCCTCATTTTCCAGCTGTGCTCCATCATATTTGCACTGAGTGATCATCCTGCTAAATTACATTATTTTTATTGAAAGGTGCTTTGGAGGGCTGGATACTGCTCGTGTCTTTTCCTTTTGTTATTGATCTTTGCGATTTGATTGCTGAGGTGTAAAATGTATAAATAAGACTCAGGTACCTTTCCTTTGAAATCTCACTGGGTAAAAATGTTCTGCTATAGATTATGAAGGCTGTAGCATTTAATAATATCAGGCACAGCAAGGAGAAGGCAAGAGTTTGATGTCCTTATGAATAGTGAATGCTGGAGGAGGCTGGAACTGTTCAAGGTCAGTTAAAATCTGGTCGAAAGTTGCTGTTTCTTTGTGAGCAGAGGAGTTCCTGCCTCGGAACTGCCACATGCAATGTGTTTGTACAGAGCCCAGGAACAATGTGGGTTGACCCAGCGGGTTGGAAGCTCAAATGCAATGTTAAATAATACTGATCTCAATAGCAACCTGTAGTATTCCTAAAAAGCCAGGAAATCTGCACGGATACGTGGGCACTGCCACAGTCTGATGGATCATCCTGCCTGACCCTGCTCTCAGGGAAGCCAAGAACACATTATTATTGGGTTTACAAGGACCAAGGTTGTCCTTGATGGCTAGATTGAAAAAGTGCTATCCAGGAAAATTTTGAAGATTTAAAAATGTTCAATTAAAAAAAAAAAATCTGGATCTTCCACTTCAGGGAAACAGTGATTTATTTCAAAGGATTAGGGGAACTGAGGCTTCACCAGAACAGGATTATTTTGAGGGAGGAGTGATGGGTTGGAGGTAGTTCCTTGCTTCAGCAAAAAGGCCAGCCTGTTTCTTTTCCTACCTCTGTCACCTCTTCTGCAATATTACCCTGTTTATCCCAACAAAAATCTGTTTTAAAATGAAACTTCCCCACAGATTTTCCTTCCCATAGAGAAGCCATCCTTTTCCAAAAAGACATTGTCAGGAAAGTCCCATTTGAATGGAATAATCAACACGTCCAGGGGGTGAACCCTCTGTTTCTGGCTGATGACATGGGGAGCAGAACCCTTGGTTTTGCTGGTAAATTCTGCTCACAAAATTGTGGAGACACCACTGCAGGCAGCTACATCCCAGCATGTCTGATTCTCCTGAAAGGGTCCCTCAGCTTCTAATATTTGTTGCTGAGAAGAAATGAAAGTTGAAGAGCAAACTAAATTCTCTAAAACAGAATTTTGGACCACTGATTCACACAATTGTCCTTGACCACTAAACAGCCATATTGGCTAAGAGTGGAACATGAGCAGAGCAGCTCCTACTGCTTCAGAGGGATGGGAAAATAAAATCCAGAGAAGAAAAAAATCTTCTATTTTGGTATACTTAACACATACAGTTATCTACGTGTCCTATATATCATTTAACAAATTGCTTTGCAATTCTTACAGGGCGTGGTATAATGACTGATTTAAAATCACTGCATTGCTTAAACTGCATTGTTCTTCATCAAGTTGAGTCATTTTTATGTGAAGTGTCAAGCTCTCTAACAAATAACTGCTGCCAGACAAATCAAGTTCCTCATCTTAAAGCTACGGCTAAATAGTTTATAGCTTTAATCTGCTCACTGAGGTGTGCAGTCTATGACAGTAATTATAAATGCAAGGAGAAATTATAGCTGAATGCTTTAACTGCATTAGGAGCCATTTGATGAACAATCATGATTGCCTGCTCATTTTCAACAATAGAGGGCAAGTTAGTGTCAGTGCATTAGAGGATTTTCAGTTCTGCTCTGCTCTTTCTTCCATTTACCACAGAATGTCAGTTGTCTCCTATAAAGTAGAAAAAAAGAGCAGTAGAAGCTTTAAACTTGATGGTTAAAAAAAGACAAAGGAGGAAACAGAGAGAAAAACTGTTTATCATTATGACTCATTTTTTTTTGTTTTGCAGCAGCCTTACTTTCAAATTAGTTCATCTCAGGTGGCTGCCTGTTCACTTATCGGGGTTTTTGAAACAGAAATCCCCCAGTCAGGCTGCTTAATTTGACTTTATCGAGGCTTATTTCTATCAAAAGTTGTAGCTCAGGCCACAGAGAGCCTCAGTCAATGACCAGCTCCAAGCCAATCTCACCTGGCTCTGAAGTGATAAATACAATTCTGCCCTGCCTTTTTCCTCAGAACCACATAAAAATTCTAATTCGGTCGAAGAAATGAACAAATGTTCTTCAAGGTACAAGTCAACATACAAATTACTTCTAATTAAAGCCATGTTTCCTAATGTTCATGGGTTTTCTATGAGGAAGAGCAATAAAAACAAATTTGAAGTGGGCTAAATGAAAGAGAATAGAGATGTCTGATTGTTGTATATTACACATAATCTTACTTTATATGACTAAACCCATATCACTTAGAAGAATTCAGGAAAACACCAAAGATGAATATAAAAGAGATATATATATCTTTACATTTAAGAAGAATTTATAGCAGATTTCTTATAAACAGCCTCACAGAGGTCTTAAAAATAAATCCATACCCATAACACATATTCTACAGTACTAACCCAGATTATTCATTTATATTTTTAATGATAGCTAACATTTGACAATATAACCTCTTCTAGTAAATGCCACTGAAATATAAAGTACTTTATGTATTTCTATACTTCAAGTACTCTTTCCACTGTTTTATTTCTATTTATTTCAATCTATATTCTCTATTTTTATGCCTATTTCACTACAGTATTACCTGCAAGAAGGAAACACAAATGCATGTGTGTGTTTTAAGGATCTCAGCTTTATATTTCTCATTTCTAAATACTGTGCTCCCCTCTGTCATTATTCAGATGTATACCGGATCTTAAAAATAACACGGTAAGAGTAAGTAAACTCTGAAAATCCCTGTTATTTGATTTAGTCTCCTTGCAGATTTGTGAAGAATCCATATGAATAAACTCTGGCCTCCCCACTCCCAACCTCGTCAGAACTTCGGGAGGCTTTCGGCTCTGAAACTGTAATAAAATCTTTACAATGCCATCCCAAATACCCCATCATTTCAGACAATTTGTGCTATCATGCATACCAACTGAAATTATAGCTCCAGATAACAGTGCTATCACTCTGTCATTGCAATTTAAATATATTTTTTCAAAGGTAAGATACAACCTGCATCTTGATATAAATTAGAAATGGATGAGTATTACGAGGACAGCAATTTCTCGGGATCCAGAGGCAGGAAGGACAGTCCCTTATTTATGTAGTTACACATCACCTGAATAATATGTCTCTGTGCAGGTTATTACAATGCAGAAACCACTTTTTTTTTTTTTTTTTTCCCTTGGAGATTTTTTTCCTCCCCCTTTGTATTTGTTCCTCCAATCCTCAGCAATAGTAACGTGTTTATAAAGGTGGGTGTTTGGTTTGCCTCTGAGTAATAACACGGTGCTTTTAAGACCAAATCTGGAACATTTGTCACGTATTAAGCCATGAATGTGCCAAAATAACTGTTGTATTAATATATCTGGCAGATAGCTTTTGTTTGATAGTCCCCAAATTATTGGTTTGCTCTGATATCTCTTGTGTGAAAACTATGAATGGCAGAGTCTTAATAATCATTAACTGGTGGGGAAGGAAACAAAGTATGGGATGTTTATTCCTATCCAGTCTCTCAGGGATGATGATTTGGAATGCCCAGGTAAAAAAGCAACATTTTAATGTTGGATTAAAATGCCCAAATAGATACTTTAGGGGATTAGCCCTATTTAGAAAACAAACTCCTTTTGAGTGAGATGGAATTTTGCTGGCTAAAATATGCAGGGAGCATAAATCTCCTCCAGTGCAGACAGCTCGAACAAGATGTATGCAAAACTTAAATCTTGCTGCACTTGAACGCTGACGTTATACTCCATGGCAATAGCTTACATTACCCAGCCCAAAGTAACCCCTTGATTAGTGGTTTAAATTATTCAAAAGTAGCCTTTTTAATGGAGCTTAAGTGACGCTCGTGCTGGCTCTGGCCACAGAAAGTGTTTCCTAAAGCTTCATGAATATTTGCAGCAAACAAACGGGAAATCTTCCCCCAAATGGGGATTGAGCCCTTGTCCCCTCCATCAGCCAGAGGAAGCCAGGTGGCATCAGTGACAACTCACAGCACACCTTTCATTTTCACCATGTGGCAAATTCATTTTCTGACTGTTATTCAAGTAATGAACACGTTGGAGAAAACCTGGATCTGCACATGATTGTTCTGTGAACACGAGCAGAGCCTGAGTCTGCTGGAGGAATTGCTGGGAACAGCTAAACAGAGCCCTCCTGGAAAAAAACTGGTTAGAACAAAAAACTTCTATTTGGACTTTTAGTTGATGTTCTGCATATTTATTTAAATCAAGAATATTCAAGTTTGTGAATCAAGTAAAATTAAAAATGCAAAAATGGTGTGGCATCTGAATATTACATTACATGTTATAAACATTGGTTGTGGCAACTGGTGTATCTTGCAGCAAAAAAATAGCAACACTAACGCAGCAGTATCCTACTAACAGGTCTTGGAAATATTAAGCTTGTAAAAAATCTCAATTAAGCATTAACTCCCCCAGGTTATACGAGAACTTGCACTGAAGTCAGTGATGTTTATGGATTGACTTCCACCAACACGAAGCAAAATATAATCAAACATCTTAAAGATTAAAAAAGGAATGATGGAGAGAGAGGTTAAAATGATGTGACAAAAAAGGCCACTCACAGTAGCAAGTGTTTAAGTAAGTGTAAAATATTAAAATATTTTACAAAACTGAACATCCAAATATCAACAGAAGAATAACTGAACTTCTAGACAGGAACTTTTCAGAGTTATTTGTAGATTCTCGAGGCTGTGTTTGAGACTATGAGAAACTTAGAATAATTGAGATTTTGCTAATTTGACTTTTGAATTGTCTTCTTTTTCCCCATCCAAATCAGATTTACTGGTGTGCTAGCACTGAAAGAGGTAATAACCTTTTGTGTTTCAGTGCTCTCTATCTGCTTTTTCCATTCTCAGTGCAAAGAGTAGCACTCAGTTCTTGCATTCCACACGGAAATGCGGTGGATGTGAAATGATTTATTCTTAGGAACAAAAGAGAAATGGGCAAACAGCTATTTTGCAAATAATAAGCAGCAACATTTCTCTCTAGGGCAGCGTGGATTTGCACGGACCAAATTGTCTCCCTGAAAACGTTATAAAATGGATGTGTGCATGCGAGGGAGGAGCGGCGCAGCATACACGATGCATTTTTTACTGTTTCCCTACTTGTACCAAAGCACGGAGCCTGACGGAGCCTCCTGGAAATGCTGAAATGAAAACTCACTATAGAGCATGCATACCTTAAGAGTTATTCTTCATCCACTTCTGCTACAAACTGTGAATGGTGTTCTGGTGACTTGCTGTGTGTTTTGCTTAGATGAAGTTTTACTGCATGTTTGCTCGCAAATGTCCGACAGCACAACTTACATTTGAACTTAGAGTCTGTGTCCTCTTCTCCAGCTATTGTTTCAGGAGATCTTTGAACTGAAACTCTGGAGATTTCTTGCTCTACCTTGGTTTGCTGCTCCACAGCCAGCCTGTTCATGTCTTTCATTTGGAAACCTAGGTGGGATTCTAAGTGGCTAATGTAAGTAGAGGGGGTTCGGAACTGAGATGCACAGTCGCTGCAATAAAAGACTGGATGTCCTTTGTCCATGTTTTTCAAAAACTTTGTTCCTCCGGTTTTCCTAAGTTGATACTTGACATTTGCCAACCAGTGGCTGATGGTTGTCATCGACAGTCCAGTGAATTTGGAAATCTGCATACGCTCTTGTGGGCCTAGATCTGATAATAAATATTTACCTTCAGATGTCTGGAAGAGGCTGGAAGCAAACTGAGCTTGCAAAATGAGCAGATGCTGAGGGTTCCAGTTTGACTGCCTGCCCTTCCTTTTATGCAGAGTGGAGACTTCCGTGGAGACATCCTCGAAGCGTCGGACATCTATTTCCAGCTTCATGGACGGGATCCTTGAGGATGCAGCAGGTTTTGGTGTGGTAGCTTTGGGAAGAACTTTGACCATGTCGGCGATGTCAGACAGAGCGTGCTTTTGAGGTGGAGAAGTACAAGATTGTGCTTGAGCTGACTCAGCTTTCTTGCCTTTGGATTTGGTCAGGTCAATAGGCTGATCATTGTTTTCGAACAAATAGTGCCTGGAAACACTTGCAGGCTTTGGTGGGGTTGGAGCAGGAGATAAAACTGGCTTCTCCATCATATTTAGATTGGGTTTGTGGAACATGGAAATTGTGCTAGAGCTGGGGCTGCAGTTGGACTGAGGCTGTAAGGGCTCAGTGGCTTTGCCCAGGTGATTGTTGAGGACCGACTGCAGCGCGCTCAGGGGGTTCACACAGGGCAGCTCCGAGGAATGGTTGGCAGCAGCACAACCATTACTGAGAGAAGCTGCTGGTGGCTCCTTGAGGACTGGCTTTTCTTTTCCACTGTCCTCTTTAATTTTGTCTTCTTCTTTCAAGGGACACGGTTCTGTCTTTTTTGGCTCCACAGAGGCTTCAGCTTTGAGGAGAGGTTCCCTCTCACTCTGGCTGAGCGAGGCTGGCTCAGCCTGGACACTTTCCTTAGCATAGTCCTTTTGTACCTCCTCCTTGTCCTCAGCCTCCTTCTTCACTTGAGTGCACGGGCTCATATTTGCTGAGATAGGGACCAGAGGCATCACCTTCCACTTGGGCGCTATGGGCCTCAATTTATTGGTCATGGTTGGCCTGATCTGGAGCACCTGGGATCCCACAGGCAAGGACGGCTTGGCTCCCTCAGAGAGCTGGTAAGCTGCGTGGATGCTGGGGTATGCACTCCAGCTGGGAGCTCCGTTCTGAGCTTTATTGATGGCTGTTGTGACAGTGTTCTCCAAGGACTTTAAAATGTCCCCACCACCCTTTGAGCCGTCTTCTAAATCTTCTTCTCGGAGGTACTGGTATTTCATTGTGGGATCCAGGGGTTTCTGAAGAGTGTCTTCGTACTCCTCAGTTTTCACTGCTTTCTCATCTTTGTTTGCATCATCATCTTTATCTTTTTTGCTTTCTTTTTTAAGTTCAGAGGCAGGACCAATGCATTCTGCAGATGATTTACTGGTTGACTTTGAAACGGGGCTGTCGTTGGCTGGTGCTTCAGACAGCGATTGCATTTTCTCCACAGCTAGAGGATCCAGAACAAGTTGCTTTCCTTTCTTTGAAGCTGAACTCGTGACTTTCAAGAAATGGCCAGTGACCATCATGTGGGTCGTGAGCTGCTGCAAGGTATCATGTGAGCTCCCGCATTCCATGCACTTCAAAATCTGGGATTTGCAGGCCTCGAACTGCCAGGTGTAGCTGGCCCCGTTCTGGTACCCGTAGCGGTTGTTGGAGGAGAGCTGCAGGTTCGTGTTCTTCTGAGGAGAGAAGGTGTCGGAGAAAGACCCCGTCGTGGAGTCGGGGGAGCAAGGCCTGTTCACATCAAACACACGTTTCTTGGCTGGAGTGACCATTTTTGAAGAAATGGTTGGTACCGGCTCCTTCAAAGGCACTTTTTGGTAATGTTTTGTTTTTATCATATGAACGCTCAGATCTTGAAGTGAATCAAAAGAGTCACCACAGAACATACACTTCAGAACTTTTTGTGCATCTTCCTTGTCCATGTCCTGGAACGCCCTTTTCCGGGGTTTGGAGTAGCTGGTAGGTCTGTGCTTGTCCTTTTTGTGGTTGTCATCCTGGTAGTGCCCTGTCTCGTTCATGTGGACCGTGAGCTCTACCAGGGTGTCGTAGGCAGCGCTGCACTGCCGGCAGCGGAAGCGGCTGGCGCCCGTGAACACAGTCCCACACATTTTGCTGCTCTGCCTGTAGAGCTGCACCGAGCTGAACAGGTTGGGCTTGGAGACAGGCCTGGAAGGTAAATTCTGCTGCAAGCTTTTGGACAGCGCGTCTTGGTGCCAATCGAAATCGGCTTTGTTCCCTCCGTTCCTGTTGTCGCAACTCCTCTTTTCAGAGTTGGACAACTTGAAACCCAGCCCCAAGCCTGTCCAGTAAGAGTCCGACAGGATGTTGGCATAGACTGCTGTCATTTTATCCATGCAATCGTGTGTTTCGCTCTGGGCTTTGGGGTGGGCGCTGCTTTTGGGGTCCTGGGGCTCCCTGGAGCAGATGTTTTTGATGTCTGCCACATGGTCACTACTGTCACTCAGTAGTGACTCGTTCTCTGCATCCTGGTTGGATATGTGACTGACAGGGGAGTTCTGGAAACTGAAGTTCCCTTTCTGCTCAGGACCCACTTCGTGCTCCTCATCCGTGCCAGTGTCATTGCTGCCCTGCAGCTGAGCAGTTGAGTTGTTGTCATCGTCATCTTCTTCCTCCTCTTTTATATCTTCCTCTTCCTTTAAATCTTCCTCTTGGACGTAACCTGAAATGTAACGTCAATATATGAGATAACCTGTTAAAGGAGAATGCTACAGTTCCAGTTTTCTAGTTTCACAGCGTGTTTTCTTTACTAGACTTTGCTTTAATCTGTAACTATATTCTCTGTTAGTTCTGGAAGCTAAAGAAAAGCCAAATGATGTCTCTTTTTTTGTGAAGGTTGCTGCATTTTGTTGGCAGATGATCATAATTCTTTATAACTGCCAGAGATCCCGAGTTAATAATTTTCCTGTCATGGGAGTATAATTCTAACTGTCCTGTAATGGGACAGTTGGAAAATTCATATGTAAGAATTTAAAGTTTATACTAAAGGCTTCAATTCTATGAAATTGTTTTTAGCCTCAGTGAGAGAAAGGGTGGAATTTGCAAGGAAGAGAAGAAAAGTAAGTGCCATAATCTTCCTGGTTCAGAGCATCATCTAGGTACAGTGACCTTTTGCCACTTGATCACCTAAAAATGCACTTTAGGAGGTACACAAATAATTTATATGTCAAAATACAACAACTGAAAGCGTTAATAGGCATAAGTGAAACTCTTTTGTTTATAAAAGTAATGTATTGTGTACCGTAAAAGCAAATTGTGCTTCAGTAAAAACAAATCCATAAATTTCAGGGCAAGAACCCCTGGAAGTTACAGAAGATTTGACAGAGGTAGACTGAAGCTAATTGTAAAACTGGAAAAGTAGAACAAATCCAGAAGGATTTTCTTTGGCAAATTAACTATTTAATTACAAAGATGAGCTTGATTCTGGAAGAGTATATTTATTTACAATCCAATTCCTTCCCATTATCTGAAAGTCATTTTATGGCTCTTTAACAACCTGGCTCACTTTGGTCCCTTAAATTTGGCACTCCTGACCCGGTGATATCCTTCTAGCAAATCCAGAGGGAAGTGCTGCACCTTTCTGATGACAAAAATCTGGACAAAGCCTTCAATTTTCCAATCTATTTGCATGATCTCACCCCTTCCCACACACGTTTGTCATCAGGCCAAAGAGATGAACCAGAACCAGAGGAACCATTCCCTGGATGAAAAGGGAAATGATGGCTCTCTGTGTGATGGGAGCTGAGAAATCCATGTCTCATCTTTCCCACACCGTTCCCATGGATTTAGCACCTGCACCGGGCTTAGAGCTGGGCTTGGCTTAGAGCTGGGCTTGGCTTGCTGCAGGGGTGGGACCAGAAGGTGTCACAACCAGAGGCAAAGACACAGCAGTGGCTCTGAACAAATGACCTGCACATCACTTTAGCCTGATAAAATAATAATCACACAGTAGGAGGAACACTGTGCTCTTCAGCAGATGCTTTCAGCAAAGAAGCTAAATATTAAATGTTAAGTGCTAAATACTAAAAAATAATCCCATTAGGATTGTGCTGGGTCACAGCAAACATTAGCAGGTGATCAGACTGGAGCAGCAGCAAAGACAGCACTCAGACCTCAATAGCTTTTTCTCCTCCTTAAACTTTTCCCTAATAACCAGATACCACTTTCCCTTCGTTGTGTGTTTTTTGGGGGACCATGGAGACATGGAGAGGGCAGAAGGTGCCCAGGTGAGGAGCAGTGACCCTGTGACACTCAGCCCCTCTCCAGGACATGTCCCCGTGCCAGACACACCACACTGAGCACAACAGAAACAAGGAGGGGATCCAACGAAAGGATCAGACAAAACACTCAACAAGGAGCATTCCAACAGCTTTGGGTCTCTGCAAGTTGGATTCTCCATTCCAGCACCAATTCTTTGAGCAATATGAACCAGTTTTTCCCTGGAAGGTAAGTTTTTCCTTTGGAAGGTACATACAGCAGCTTATTCCTCACAAGATCCTTTGTCCTTCTCTAGGAAAAGCAGAAGTACCAGACAGCTGCACATCCCCCACAATACAGATAAAATTTGCTGCTTAATTAGGCATTGACATGTTTACTATAACCTTTACAGAAGAGTAACTTGTGCTGAGGAATCCTCCTTTTTTTGGTGTCTGTGTAAGATACTGTCACAGTCTCGTGTAAGTGCTAGAAGTAACCAGTTCCAGATGCTCCAGGGGGTTTACAAGGAAGCCAGGGAAGGACTTCAGCAGGAACTGTAGTGGCAGACAACAGGGAATGGCTTCAAATTGGCAGAGAGGAGGTTTAGATTAGACATGTGGAGGGAATTGTTCCCTGTGAGGGTGGGCAGAGGGTGGGCAGGCCCTGGCACAGGGTGTCCAGGGCAGCTGTGGCTGCCCCTGGATCCCTGGCAGTGCCCAAGGCCAGGCTGGACACTGGGGCTTGGAGCAGCCTGGGACAGGGGGAGGTGTCCCTGCCATGGCAGGGGTGGCACTGGACTCTGTGATTCTGTGATCCTAATTTACCAGAATGCACCATCAAAATTTCACAAAACCATCAGTCACATCTGTTTTAATGGTTTAGGGGTTTGGGCAGCTTTAGAAACACATTTCAGTATCCTCCTTGTAAAAGCATTTCTGTTTATGTAAATGATTTAAATTGCTGTGGGCATTTTAAGGACAGTGGAGACCAGTTCTACAAGACAACCTCGGCTACAAGAGATGCTCGTGTTCTTCCAACAGGGCTTTTTAGTAAGATTTCATCGGACATGAAGGGTTGTAGCTGGTTAACAGAAATAACATTAATTTAAGTGGACTTTGCATTATTTATTTTAGAAGTAAAGAGTGTCTTATATCTGTACACCCACATGCTTTAAATGCAGTCTGTGATAAGTAGCATAAATTTTGCACGTCACACTGATGTCCATGTAATAAATTGTTGAGTGACCAGTTCTCTTCCCACCAGCTCTCCCCCAGGCTTATTCTGACATTCCAAACCTCTGAGATCCTCGTGTGTAACTGTGTTACAGGGAAAGAAATAATATGAAAGAAATCCGAACTCAGTAACTGGATGAATGCTTCCTCCCTTTCCTAGATGAGAATTTCCCCCACCAAAATTAAACAGGCCCAGGCAGACGTAAGATGGGAAAAGTGCAGTCCTGAAGAAGTGGGAGACTCAGACTCCACTTTCTTTAAGAACTGACAAAACTCAGGAGCTTCAAAGCATTGAATGGAAGCAATTTTTGGCTTCCTAAACGGAAATACCGGTTTAGTGCTGATTGAGCTCAAGACAGGGTATGTCAAAATCACGACATCAGCAAGGGTAATGTTATTATATGGGTAATAATCACAAATACAATTCCAAATTATTTGGTTTCTTAATTTCCCTCTGTGTCTTTGTGATTGGATTCACGGTAACCTCAGAAACCTGCTTCTCTGGGATGAGAACTGCAATAAACAGCTGGTTCTTTATTCTTCAATGAGGACATTTTCTTAGCTATTTCTGGAATATTCCCAGAGGAGCTAAAATAAACCAGGTCCAGTTAATACACCTGCAAAAGCTGGGTCTAAAGCCACTCCCAGGCACCTTGGAGCTGTGAGCTTTCCCTGCAGGCAGCACCAAGCCAGGCTCCAGTGGGGATGAATCCAGCCCTGACACCAGGCCTCAGCCCCTGGCTAACCCAGGACTGGCACCACCTTATCCATCACTCCTGGCCTGGAATTGTGCAGTGTCAATACAGCTGTTTTTAAAAAGTGTTCATTCTGACTGTTAACTTTTCCACCAGCAGATACTATTTTCACTCAAATTTGCTCTTTTTCCATGTAAAGAAACATTTATATATATATATACATATTTCTTTCCAAGACTGGAAAATTTATTTTCTGCCAAGAGAAAGGACAGTGAATCATTGTCCAGAGCAACTCTGCTAATCCATGTAAAACCCATGGCACCACCTGCACTCCCTCAGCCATACATACTCCAGTTTGCCTTGAAACAACATCATCAGAAAAGCAATCTCACAGTGCTAGAAGGTGATCTTGTTTCCTCCTTGTCTGGCTTCAGCTCAAACATCTTTTTGTGTTTGGCAGAAGCTGTTTCTTTCTCTGAAAGATTCCAAGCAGATAATGGATAATGACCACTTCTCATTCCTCCTTCTCCAAGATGTCGAACTGCATTAAGCACCCACAGACAAATCTGAACCTGGCTCTTTGTAGGAGTTCAGAGCTACAGTTTCATCCCAGTTTGAAAATCAGCTGAAGAGAGAAGTTGGCAGATGGGGGGAAAATAGTTCCCTACTCCATTGCATAAATCTTTATTAAAGACATTTTGGAATTTAATGGGATTAAAACCGATGGAACACTCTGGAAAAGCAACTGAGAACTGAGTTCCATGGAAAGAACTCTCAAAATCTGAAATTGGTCATACAGAAGTGAATTGTAGAATTTCAGAGTTTTTAAAGCTATGTTCAAAATTTCTGTCCCACAGAAATAACTTCCTGTTAAGTTCCCCAAGATGGAAAGAAAACACAGGGAAAGGTTCCTGAATCTGGCACAGAGAGCACCCGGCCCTGAATGAGGGATGGAAGGGGCAAAGGGACATCTCTGTCACCTGGCCTGAAAGTCCTGGTACTGAGTTTTAGTTCCACAGCCACGGAGGTTTGGATGTCCTCAGAAAAGGCTGAAGATGCTCAGTTTCCTCTTTGCTGGGAGGCCAATTCATTATTTTGGATAATGGGGCATTTTTTTCACCTTTTGCTGCTGTTACTCTTTACCATCACACCCACACTCACTTTGCAGTGGCTCAGTGTGGATCACCATCATGGTGATGAATTTTGTGTCCAAAACAACTTGGCACCTCAAAGGAGGGATTTTTCCCAATATTCCTTTGCCCTTTTTTTTCCCCCAGAAATTTACTTTTCAAGTAGCTACAGCAGCTGATACCAAGGCATGAATTCCTGCCTCTTGCAGAGTAGGAGAGGAAACACCCACCACCATCCACTGCAGGAGGACAGGAGCAGCTTCTGCAGGAGCAAGGAAAAGAGTGGCTTCCACACTGACTGAATTCTACCACACAAAGGCAATTCCATGAAGCCATAACTATTATTTATACACAACGCTGAAATGAAGCAATTTGGGGCTTTCATTTTGTTGTACTTCAATTAGAGTTGTATTATAAAGTTTTCTATTAAATATCCAATTTCCTACTGGTTAAGAAGGCAAAATACCCCTGAGTTTCAGTGGGGCCCTCAGCAGCTCAGAGAGAACAGATGATGTCCCTTGCACTTCATCCTGCACAGCTATGAGCCAAATCATCAGTGGCTGGAGCACACGTGCAGGGAACGGCTTGTGAGTGACCCATGAACTCAAAACCAAGAATAAAACAGGAAAAAAACCAACACAGGCAAAAAGAGAGGTGAGCTGATGTGAGCTGCTGAGCTGAGAGCGCAGAGGAGGGATGGAATTATTACGGAGTTTTTTCTTGAATAATTTTCCTTAAGGATAACATTGTTTGCATAGGCAGTTATTGAGTAAAAAGCAGCTCCAGCCATCCTTGCCATGCTCTGGATTCAGTCAGTTTGGATCCCACCACGTTTGGAGCCAACAGTTCCAGTTCCTCACATGAGGGCTCAGAGTGTCAGTGAAGAATTCACTTCTCATTAAAAATATTTGTTATTTTCTACAAACTCCTGGGACTGACAATGTCATTGTTACAACCAGCTGACAGTGCCTGGTGATCTCCAGATTGTATTTCCAGATAAAACGCCCCTAAAGAACGTTGTGACTGCAGAGAGCTCAGCCTCCCCCTTGCCCCACTGATGCCTTAGGTTTTAACTTTTATATTTTACAATTTCTGCACTGCTTAGAGTGTAACTCTGAAGTTCCTTGTAGCCTGTAATTTCTGCTCTCTCGTGCTGGGCAGACACAACAAAGCCTCTCCAGGCTTTGCCTTCAAGGACAGCCAGGCTCTTCTAGGCCCAAAATGTGTAACCCAAAGCCTCTAAGGGGGGAGCAAGCTGAGGGGAATTCCATCATTGACCTGGGGCTTTAATTGGAGAATTAACCGTGGTATGCAAATGAACCAAAGCTATAAAGGTGTGAAGAACTCGTGACCTGGGGTCCATCTTGGGGTCCATTTTTGGAGGCAGCCTCTGGCTCCCCCAGGGTGTGCCTTGAAGGCCTTCAAATAAACACCGACCTTTATTCCCTTCCTCTTTTCTAGTCTCTGTTTCTAGGTGGCTGGAGAAGGCATCACCAGCACCCTGCTGCCCTCCCTCACACCAAGCTCCCGTCCTGGCCTCAGCAGGGGAAGTTTGGGCAGGGTCAGACCATCCCCAGACCATCACTGTGAGCTCCACTCAGCTCCTGTGCAGGCACAAAGGCTGCTCTCCAATGTGCAGCACGGCCTGAAAACTTCCAGGGATGCAGGAGCAGCAAATCTGTTTTCCTCCTTAGATGTTTTAATTGCACCGGTGTAAATCACTTTGCTGATGAAAACAGAAGTCTGAAACTTTTGTCTCCCTTTGCCTTTCTTCTGTTTTCTCTTGTCTATTTATTGTTGTGGAAAACAGCAGAGTGGCTTTGTAAATTTGTAGATTACTTCATTTAAAATCCAAGTTTCAAATTATGTTTTCCCTCTTTCATTATCCTAGGTTGCCCTAAGTACCAATATAAATTTCTTTCAATGGCATGAGCTACCAATCAGAACCACAAAAAATATATATATCTATAGAAATTGAAATTGTAATGAGTCTTACCAGTGTATTGCTAACACTTTGGTTCATTTGATATGAACTTTGTTTTTTTAAAGTACCACATGGTAAGGCTTTGAAACTTCAGTTTGTAAAAAAAAACTGTAACAGCCTTACAGCCTTTGAAGTCACTACTGATATAACTCTGAACAGATCCATTCAAGTTCAACTAACATCAGACAAATGTTTAGTGTATCAGAGGAAGCCACAAAAGCAAGGATTTCATCAATATTTCACAACAGCCTCAGGGAAACTGTAGATTGCAATGCTGTAGGGCAGCTAATGGAATTACACACAAGGGTTTTGTACATTTAAAATAAGCAGCTACTAAAAAAATTACCCTTCAGTTTGATAGAAACTGTATAAAACTGCAGATGGGAAACAATTAAATAGCTACCAACATTTATCCATGTCAGCCTGATAGGTCATTTAATAACAGGTATTTCTTTCCTCCTTTCTTTTTTTTTTCCTGGTAGGGCAATAATAAAGATTAACATTTATGAAAAGTAGCATAAAATATAGTGCAGCCAAATGAATAATTAAAGATGCTTCTGAAGAATTTGTTTGCTATTGTATGGCCGTGAAGACTGCTCTTCAGTAATGAAGTACATTTATATTAACTACAATTATAAACAGAAAGAAGATGAGGATTATGTTTATAGACACTTGTTTGTTATCCTAAAAAAAATAAATCTTCGGCTTGTTTCTATTGAATCCACGGCTTATCTCATGGACAGCACATTCTCCTTGAAAGGAGTTGGGCCTGCCTTGGATCATGGGGGTGCACGTGGAGGAGGACACAGGGCATGCAATAAACCCTGAGAGATCAACAACCACCACTTTCCCTGGAGAGGCTCTTGGGCAGAGAGGAGAATTCAGCCTGTGAAATCTCAATGTTTATTCTAAAACCAGATCCACAGAATCGTGTTCCTTTTCATTCTGCAAAGACCTTGCAGAAGCAGCCCTTCATGCAGTTGGGTTTGGGTGTTTAGGTTGGGAAATTGCTGTTTCTCTTAATAACCCATGCATAGGACAATGGGAGAAACAAATTATTTGATCATCATTTCTAAAAGGCTGCTTATTTCTTGGTCACTCCAACTCAAAAGAGACCAGCTTGGCTAAATCCAACAGAGCACCCAGTCTCACAAAGGTGTTCAGACCCAATTCAAGAAAGCTCCTAAACATTTGTCCCTTCTGGGGTAAGAGCAGTTAAGTATGACAGAAAATCCAGAGTTCCTGAGGACTCAGCTGGTGACCCAGGGACAGAGATGAAGCCAGCAGCACTCCTCCATGTTTTACTAAGGCTCAGAATTCCTGCACAGCTGCAGAAGCTGCATGAAAGACAAGCTCCTTGCAATAAAGTGCTGCCCAGCACCTTCTATCGGAGCCGATTTTAGAAAATGTGAATAGGGCTTGAAAATTGCACTTCTGCAACATTTTTCTGAAGAGCAGTGGACCTTTGGATTTTCCTTTTGGATACACAGGCCCAGTGCAGCTCCAGTAAGATCTGCTTTAAGCCAGACTTGCCAGTAATACTCATAAATCCATGCTGGTTACTCAGAGCTGGTTAAATGCTGCAGCATCATTTCCCTCTCAACATCTCTTTAGATAAGGTACGTAAGTAGAAAGTGGGAGTATAATGAAATCCATCTTCCTCATCTTCTTGCTTTGTTTTGATCTTGCATTCCAGGCAATAAAAAACTGCAAATAATTTTGAAGTGTGAATTTTCCCTTGCCGGGATGGCGGCGTTAAAGGGAGAATACACAGATCATCAAGTGGCTGATTTCCCTCTTTATTTTCCTTTCAGGAACATCCTGCTGCACATGGTGGTCCAAATGAACACTCTGCTTCTTTGGTGACAAATATTATGGCCAGCAAACATTGACTTTTGACCATTAGGCTTGCCTGCACTTATAGCCACATCACCATCAGAGCACTAAGGCAGCATGAAGGTCATTACCCCCGACAGCATCTTCCTTGCACCAACTTCCCAGAGATGTAAGCAATAAGCACTTGCAAGAGATTGATACGATACTTTGTGAGTAATTTGGATGAACTATAACACTAACCCAGTAAAGTATTATAATTTTAAATGTGTCCAGAAAATAATTGAAATTCTGGTTTAGCTTCATCATAATGCACAGCGCTGGGTATATTTAACAGCTGACTAGTTTAGCATGAATATTGCTTTACAAATGAGGTCATATTGTTTTTAAGAAACAATATTGCTATCAAACATGTTTAGGAGGAAAAGCAAGAGATTATGAGTACACTTTTAACCTTTCTGTCTCTTTCTATATCTGTTTACTATGGTGATTTAGGTGCTCAGTGTTGTTTGAAGGCAAACATAGAAGGTTCTGGCATTTAAAGAGATCCAGTAATGAGCAACTGGCAGTCAGATTCTTTCTTATTATTACTCTGTCACAGAATCTCTGTTCTACATCACTCCATCTTTGCAACACGAGTCAGAGATGAGAAAGGTCAAAACATCTCCTTCAGACGTGCAGCCACAACCCCCAAGAGCCAGGATGCAGCCCAGGCTGTGGGAGAGAACAGAGCCACAGGTAACAAACGGAGTTTCACTGGATCAAAGCTTTCCCAGGGGCACAGTGGGATCACCACAGACTTTGTCTCCCTTTGCAGAAGGAGGGATACCTAAACAAGCCACCCAAAAGAGCATTTAACACAAAATATGCACAATTTCCATTCACCTCCACAATGTTTGGGTATTTCTCTGCCAGGAAAGGGGCACACAGAGGGTCTGATCCTGCTTTTCCTGTCTCCTTGCAGCCAGCAGTGCCAAGGCCGCAGCAACTGTGAGAAGAATCAGCCTGTGATCCTCTGAAATCCCTTTCAAAATGGAAAAACTTTAGGGTCCTGCCTGAAATATTCTCTCTGAGAGGCACAATCTCAGGTGGCTCTGGGAGCACGAACTTGCAACCAGATTTGCCTGAAGTTTGGGGGCATCATCGATCACTCTCTTAATTAACAATGTAAATACACTGCATGATTATTATTACCTCTGTTATTTCAATATCTATTGATCTATTTATTTGCTCCTTTGTTATTTACACCAGCACTGCCCTGCCAAAATCCTTTATCAACATGGAATAAAATTCTTCTTTCCCACCAAATCTGCCAGTTTTGGTACACTCCAGCATTTTCCTCTCTCCTTCCACACAATCTGGGATGTTGCCCCACAGTTTCCTTGCAGATAAAAGACCTTTTAATGGTAAGAATTCTAATAATTATCAGTAGTAAAATTAGTCTTGTTGGCTCCATTTTGCAAAGAAACTTGTGCAAAACAAATCAATCCATGTCAAAAGAAAAAACTTCCAACTGATATGGAAAATAAATCCAGTGTCCAAGTATCTATCAAGATTCATAAAATAACGGAAATTTCAAGGAAAAAAAAAAGAAAAATGACTGAAACCCAAATACGAGGCTGTGTTCTTTTAAATTGGGTCTCAAATGATCCAAGGAAGGGTTGAGAGCCAGGGCCAGTGCACAGATCATTTACAGATCATAATCACTCCAGTCTCAGTCTGCATTCCTGCCCTGTCCTAAGTGATATCTGACATTTATCACATGGGACAGAGCATGAAAAAAGAGGCAGCAACAACAGGAGGCTGCAGCTGCACGGGCTCAGCTTTTCCTGAATCTCAGCACGAAATAACAGCTCTGAGTTATGGGCAAAAACTCCAATAGTCAGAGAGGTCATTACTAACAGAAACAACTTCTTCAGCACAGGTACCATGATGTCACCTCTGCTGAAGAGAGGGACCTCAGCGGGTACAAAAAAGCCATTTATTATATCCAGCAGAACTGGATCTGAGGCCTGCAGGAGTTCACAGAACACTCCAGTGATCAAAAATCCAGGCTCTGGAGTTCTGAAAGAGCTGAAAGGATGGATTAACTACAACCCAACTCTCTACTACCCAACTCTATAACAGAATAAAAAACTCTATACAAAACATTTATGAACTTCCCCACATTTTTTTTTTTTTCTGGGGCCTCATTCAGACTTGGAAGGAAAGCAACAGAGGGCACCTGACCTCTACCAAATTACTCAGAACACTGCTGCAGGCAAATCCAAAAATTAAAAGAAGCCATTAAAAAAGGGCTATTTACAGAATTAAAACACATTTATTATTGTTCTAGTAATCCCAAGGGTAAGTGCAGAATTTTCAAGTGATTAAATCCACACAAAAAGCAAAAATCTCAATTTTTGTTTTAATTTCTCTTTCCTCCATTTCACTGCCTCCAGGCATCAACATTCAGCTGGGACACCATCTCTGGAGCTCTGCACTTGGGCAGAGGAGTAAAAGGACCTGGGCTGTTTATTAGGGCATCACTTTGTGTCTGTGTGGCATCATTTATTTCCTGGGAAGGGCCCGTGCCAGGTCAGGACCAACACTTTGAGCAGCCAATCCATCAGGTGGGAGCAGGTGGCAGGGGAGGTGTAAGGAATGGCTGGAAAAGGAGGAAAAACCGAAATGGATGGAAGTGGAAAAGTAATAAGAAAGTGATCAGTGAAAGTACAAGCACCAGGAAATAAATCAATCAAAGCAGTGCAGAGCAGAGTTTGCTCTGAGAGGGTTCCCTGCAACGTGAGCAGGGCTTTAACCTCCACAGCAGCACGGGAATCTGAAAGGTTTTCCCTCAAAATTCTCCTGGGAATCAGGAGGATGAGCAGAGCAGGATTATTGTCAGGGCATTGGAGAGAATTAGAGAGAAACCTGGTCTGCTCTCTGAGAGATGCAGGGGGAGGTGGGACAAGGAAACATTACAGGAATTGTGGACATTGCATTTCCATCCACGATCCAACTGTGTTTATTCTGTGGGAATGTGGCACAGGATCTGCACTCAGATTTTGATCAGACCCCTGGAGCAATAACTGAAATAAGAAATAGAGTGGGAAGTGCACAGTGTTATAATAAAAGACTCACACACTAACTTGACTTCCTGAACAGAAACCCACCCAATAATTTTATTGAGGCTTGGATTCAAACCAGGAAAATCTGTTTGCTACCAAGAATCTGATTATTCATGACAAAAAATCTCGTGCACCTTATCTAGCACAGGTTTAGTCCTGAGTGCGGATAATGTGAAAGCAGAACTTGTAATTGATGCTGTTTTTATCAGTGGGAGCTGTGGGAGTGGAGCTGTGCACAGCTCTTTGACAACACACGAGGAAACTCTGGCTGTGGACACCAAGCCCTACTTGATTTGCTAACTAGAGAAAGTCCCTTAGGATTTTATGGGTAAAGTTGATTTGGAGCTATAAAATTGAAGCATTTATTACAGACCAGAGGCCAACAACACTTCATTACAGACTGTCTAAACACTTTCAGTTTATCCACTAGGTTCAAATCCAAACAATACTTCCCTTTCAAAGCATTTCTGCCTGATTTTCTTTCTCTTTCCACCAGCAATAACACCTTAAAAAATGCATTTTTAATGTGTTTCTCAATCTCTGCTGAAATTTAAATGAAGGCAAAGCCTGCCACAGATGGAGCCAATACCTGCACAAGGTTGGTCTTGAACAACTCCCAATTCTCCTTGTCTAAATGGGCTCATTGCTGTACGTATCCACCAATGCACAGCTGGAGGCTGACCAGTCTGTATCTGAATTTTGGACTTTTGGAATTTTATTTTATTTTATTTTCATTGTACTGCCAGTTCACCACTCCTTCTGTGCAGTCAGTTCCCTCACACCGACTGCAAATGGGTGGCACAAACAAAGAGAGAAAAACATGTTTAAAGGAAGAGGTTTCAGAAAGACTGCAACTGCTTTTAATCCATTATTTAAGAATTCACCATGTTTTAGTCTCTGCCCCTTTCAAACAAGTCTTTAAACACTCACTGGGAGGAAAAGCAGCCAAAAGTGTCAGGGGCGGCTTGCTTCCACCAACTCTTGTGGTCTGTGGAGCTCCATGCACTGAGGAGAGAAGCCTCACTCTGAAGGGTTTCATTTCTAATAATTTTTCAGATGTTGATGATATATGAACGTTTCCATATTCAATAAGCTGAATTTCTTACTGGTTTAACTCTTCTGAAGCAAAAGGATTTAGGGAGAGGAAGAATTGGCTCACTGCTTTATTTTTCTTGGCTCTCTTTCATTCCTAGTGCTGTTTTTGTCTGATGGGCACCCACAGATCACAGAATCAGAGAAACCTTGAAGTTGGAAAAGACATCCACAGACATTGAGCCCAACCATTAATTCAAGCAAAGATTTTTTTGAGGCATTAATTCCATTTTCTGGAAGGCAAAGTGTTGCCAATACTTTGGAAATGAAACAGTGAATTCCCACTTCACCTCCTCAGTTATCATGAATCTAAAAAAAGAAAGGATAAGATGATTTCCCATATTATTTCCCAATTTCTTCATCCTCATGTAACTGAGGGACAACCTCTCATATGAAATTCAGCTTCTTCCCAACACAATTCAGTCTCCTCCACCAGTATCAACTGCCCCAAGGTGGTTTCACCACTGCTTTTTCTTCCTTCCTCTATGAGCAGCCTCATTTTTTTTTTGCCTTTTCTCCTTGACACTGGTAAAATGCTGGTGTTGGAGGAAGCAGACAATTAAAGGTCAAAAATTCAAGTGTTTTTCTGTTCCACCCTGCATAAACCCATTGCTGTCAGGGAGGCAATCATGTCTGCAAATGCACTTTACAGGGCTGAAATCTGTTTCTCAACTTAAACCATGTAACATTTAAATATCAAAAACTTTGTTTTCTAATGAGCGGAGTATTGAGGGGGGAGAAATGAATTATATGCTTGATGTATACTGAAGGCTGGGAAAATTAAGGCCATTTCCCATGGTGAGAATGCAGTGATTTCAGTTTGTGAGAATAAATTAAACCTTTGGGAGAATTTGTCTTCCATTAAATTGAACAGCTAAACAGGCACAGAAGATTTTAATGTCACCACCAGCAAACCCCAAAGGTCACAAAAAGAAAAAGAAACAGTGTTTTTCTGTTTGGGAGTTCTCTGTCTCTCTACCTAAGAAAAGATGCAAACTGTAAATGTATGTTGAGACACAAAGACTCTTAAAGATCATAATTCCATTGCTATACCATATGCTATTAATGTCTGTCAACACTGTTTAGCCAGCAACTGCTGACAGAACCATATTTGCTATCTAAATACATCATAAATAAATCAGTAATGAACTGCTTTAGTAAACCTTCTGCACTGATTGGAAATACAGATCGAGTAAACAAACTCTGGGGATAGCATTTTGCAGCTCCAAGTACATACAAGTGTTTAATGTCAGTGACAAAGTCACTCACACCTCTCTCTCTCGGCAAGGCACGAGGCAGGGAAAGAAAATCCTAAGGATGGCAAAAGTGTTTAATCAATTGTAGCAAATGTACCTGTCAGCATTCATCATATTACCTCTGCCAGGGTTTTTTTACCTGATGCAAATCTCAGAAAAGGGACTTTCAGCTGGGAACCAAAGCAAACCCTGGGCTCAGCGCTGCTCCCTGGGCTAAGGAGAGGTCACCACGCCTGGCTGAGCTCCCCTGGCTCTCCCAGGCAGACCTGAGCCAGCACAGCCTCTGCCCACTTCTTGCCAAGCAAAAATGCAGATTTTGGGTTAAATATGAGCCTTTTTCAGGAAAAGCCCAGGAGCCAGGAGTGAATTTCCAAGAGGATTCCTGACCTGCTGCAGGTTAACTGAGAGTTTGGCACTGCAGAATTTCTGCTGCTTTAGAAGGGGAAAATGCACACTTGTGCCAGAACTGGGCTTTGAGATGTGGAATACACTGAAATCAAAAACTTCAAGTACTTTGTGAATGTACAAGGTAAAAAATGGTAGGAAACATTCCCCTGCTTGTTCAAGCCAAACCTATCAAATGTTACCTGGACAAAAAGGAACTGTTTGGTGGAGAGGGGCTGGAACTGGAATTATCTCATAGGTGGAATACTGAGAGACAG
The DNA here is from genome assembly GCA_026261815.1 of Monarcha castaneiventris obscurior. Lineage (NCBI taxonomy): Eukaryota > Metazoa > Chordata > Aves > Passeriformes > Monarchidae > Monarcha > Monarcha castaneiventris. The sequence continues at coordinate 4,784,220 of JAMPIT010000481.1, forward strand.
GAATTAGTAGTAGTGTTGTCTGTTAGATGTAAAAAAATTCCACCAGCACCATAAAATTGTAACCCAATAAATATTTCCAGTCTTCCCAACTCTTTTTTGACACAGGTTTTTTGAAAGTTACTTTCTGACAGCTTTCTGGTAATTAGACACCACAGCTTTATATCAGAAGAACAGTCTTAATTAAGACTGCAGAGAGATGCTAAAATTATAATTTCCTCTATGCTATATTTTAGCAGCAGAAATTCTTGGAGATCCCTGTGGGATGAGACTTTAGTCCAGAATAAAACAAGTGCTAATTTATCACGATGCTCGCAATGGATGCTATTTTAAAAAATAGAATTTATCTCTACGGATGGAGTATGCAAAGTTTCTCTCGATGCCATCAGACAATTGAATTGTCCTTTGTTCCCCCCAAGTTCACAGCCTGATGCTGTGTAAGAGCCCTGTTTACAAATTCAGGGCTGCCAAGTCTCAGTGGCAGGTGTTATCCTTTACAGCAGGAACGGGCTCTGAGCAGCTCCCGGGCCCTTCCAGAGGGATGGGATGGGATGGGATCCATCCTCCTTCCCCCCTGCTCTGCCCTCCCTGCCCGCCCAGAGCTGGGTGAGCAGGGCCCTGCAAAAGGGAAGGAGCCTGGGCTAAAAGGAGCACAGCTCAGTGAGGGAAGAAGGGTAGAATCTCATCTTCCAATAAATCAAGATATAAATTTAAATTATGAGCACCTTAAGAAGACGGAGGTTCATGCAAAAGAATACAGTGTAAGACAAGGTTCCCTCTGGTGTCATTTGTTTTTGTGACAAGCTGCAGAGATTGCTGCAATAGAAGAAGTCCCAAGCTCCTAAATACCATCTCAAGTAGAGTTCATGTAAAAAAGAAGAGAAGCGGCACCGTCTGGATGATAAACATTCATATTTTACAACCTTTCAGTTTATTTACTGATATATCTTTTTCTAACTATATTTGTTGTTTGTATCAGCTTGCCTAGGCAAAACAGAGCCATACATAATTCAGGGCTAAAATTGCCATCAAGTCATTGCAGAATCTAAACAAATAGACCCCAAACGGATATTTTTCATTAATAACCCTCCATTACCAAGTTCCGACACTCGGAGCCAAAAAAAAAAAAAAAAAAATAAAACGGCAAGATAAAAAAGAAAGACACCTCATTATTTAATGCCAGTCTCCCTGGCTTTGTGCAGGGAGCAGGGGAGGCATTTTCTGGGAGTTGGTGTTTCGTGTGACCCGGGAGCAGTGGCCAGGGCTACCGGGGCCAGCACGGAGGAGCCATCAGCCACTTGGCCAAAGCTGTCACCAGCCCTCACGCCTGCGAGACAAGGCTAAGTGTGGAGGCTCCCGTGCCACTTACACGTCTGGTTTTTTGCTGTCTTCCTGTCCAAAAAAAGGAAGAAAAGGGAAAAAAAAAAAAAAAAAGAAAAAAAAAAAAGGAGAGGGGTGGAGTGGGGAAAAGGAGAGAGAAGAAAAGGAGCTGTTAATTTCGAGCTGAAAATAGCAGCTGCTAATGGGCTTTTGCACTCCTTCTGTAGCCGCTGCAAGGTCGTGGTCAGAAGTAGCTTGTGATTGATTCTAAAGAGAAGCTCGGCTCACGTCTGTAATGGACATTAAAAAATCTGAAAGGAGCTCAAAAGGGAAAACAAAAAAGTGACACATTTTATGGAGCCCTGGAGTCCTCCAGGCTCTCAGGATGAACTTGGAGGGTGGAGTCATGCCCTGTTTTTTTAATTGTCCCTCATAATAATTATTGCATTACAAGGAACAATTAATGGTGTAGATTAGTCTAACTTCATCAATTTTATGGCCATTTTATTGCTCTTTCTTGCAGCTGCGAGAGGCAGAGCCCGCCTCCTCCATCCCCGTGTGTAAAGGGTTAAATGAGATGAGTGACAGCCTTTCTGCATGATTTACAACTTGGAGCCCTGTAGTGAAACCAGCGCTTGATGGATGATCCTGAAAGACGGAGACTAACCATAAATCATGTCTTTGAATCATTGACAAAGATAAAGGAGAGAAAGAAAAAGCACTGGCATTGACATTCATTCTCCCAATAATGTACATTGACTAGTTACAATACAGAGCCTTAATTAAAAAAGCGAACTCCAAGTAGTCACCTCAGAGCAGGCAACGGCTCCGGCAGCCTCATGGAAATCACAAATAAAAGTTCCAGCCGCATCCAGGAGAGGTTACCTCGCTGGGAAAAGCGCTGGGATGTGCTCTTGGCACAGCCCTGATCGGGAACAAAACCCGCTAAAGCCCCGTAACCACCCCGGTATTTAGCACCCAGCTTTCCTTTTTTGTGCCTGTTGTTAATTTCAGCTCAGTGCCAGAGCCCCAGCCCCGGCAAGGTGAGAGCGCTGCTGCTTCAGGCGCTGGCTGGGAGGTGATGCAGAGATGCCAATCTCCGCAGGCACAACAAAGGAAGGGCCTTTATTGTCTCTGCTCCCGGAGAAACGCAGGGATTTCTCCCGGAGAAACGCAGGGATTGTTCCCGGAGAAACGCAGGGATTGTTCCCGGAGCTCTAGGATGGTGGGTTTAGGAAAGGGGAACGCGTTTGTGTGTCGTGATAGGTCTGGGACAGAAAGGTGCTGGAGCTCATAGGGAAGCACATCCATGCAAGGTTTCCAAATTTATGGTAGGGATGAGAGGAAAGCTCAGATTCCCTGAGGAAGAGATCACAGCTCAGCCTCAGGTGCCACTTGTGCCCACTCACACCAAGGAATGCCCAACCTGCCCATCTGAAACGTCAGCAGCACTGGAATTATCTCCTTCCCAAAAGCAGAGCCATCACCTCTCCTTTCAGAGCTGGCACCGGGAAATACATTCAATATTGCACAAGAAGTGAGAGAAAACCCCAAAAAGCAGTTTCCAAGAAACTAAAGAGATGTACAGAAATGAAACAGTAGAGGAGAGAATATATGGAGACAAGAGAGAGCCTAGAGATGCTCATTCCTCGCTGTGATAATCCTTTCAAAAGAAAGTCACAGATCTGACAAGTTCATGTGCTCACGTGAGAGAGAACACCAGGGAATGAACTCCCAACTTTTCCAATTCTTGTGCCTTTCCCAAATCTTTCCGATTTGTCAAGCATTTAATCCTCATGGTTTCAAGAAAATATTGGGATTTCACACATGGCAAAACTCAATTATAAAAACAAAACAAAAGAGGACAAGCAGCACTAAGCAGGTTTTTGTTGGTTAAGGAAAGCAGCTTCTACCAGAGGGAGCAACTCCATGAACAGCTGAGGAGGCACAACAGGGCATATTTTAGAAGGCACAACAATCATCATAAATTCCCTTTATTTATTTGCACATATTATTTCCCATTCTTCTCTCTGCCTGGCCTTAGCTCTCCTTTTTCTCTACTCCTTTCCCAGTCCTTCAGGTGATTGTGAATATTTTTATGTGCCTATATCTGTACAGAAAATCGAAGGACTTCACCAACGTGAGCATCCCTGTGCAAGAGCAAAGCCAAAGAGGTACATTTAAAAACTTACTTGATGATTTTCAGTTCCTTATTTACAACTTGCAAGTTTCCTTCAGCACATTATTTGTAATCCAAAACCTTTTCTGCAAATGGCTCTTAAAGCCAGCAGTGTTTTGATGCGGGTTTTCTTGGACCAGGTACACAGGAGGTTTTTCCCCCTGGATTGCATGAAATAGAGCTTGGTTTCAAATTTCTAAAGCAAATGTGTTGTCATATTGGATTGATTTGATCTGCCATTTGTTTTCCTTAAGTATTTGCTGAAGTTTGTTTTTCGAATAAACATTTCTATTAGAAACAATTTCCTCAGATATTTACCAGCAGTTAGAGGGGAGAGAAAACAGTCACTTATTTGAACTTGTTTATAAATTCAAGAGGATATGCATTGCCTCCTTCCTTTCCACTCTGTCCCCTGTCCCGCCCTCAGTTTTTAGTTTAAATTCTTCCTCTGGGTTACAAAAAAATGCCTGTAGCTCCTGAGAAAGCTTTGTTAGTATATATTCATATATATATATATGTTAGTATATATTCATATATATATATGTTAGTATATATTCATATAATATATATTCATATTGCTGGGGTGAAAAAAACTGGCATGAAGCAGTGCCAGGGGAAGTTTGGGTTGGATTTCAGGAAAATGTTCCTCCCCCAGAGGGTGCTGGGGCACTGCCCAGGGAATAGGCACAGCCCCGAGGCTGCCAGAGCTGCAGGAGCGTTTGGGCAGTGCTGCCAGGGATGCCCAGGGTGGGATTTGGGGTGTCTGTGCAGGGCCAGGAGCTGGGCTGGATGGTCCCTGTGGGTCCCTTCAAGCTCAGGATATTCCATGATTCTATGAAATTGTCAAACATGGAAAAATTATTTTCCATGTATTTCTTACGTATCTTTCCATTTATCTTATGTATCTTTTCTTTTAAGTAAGGCGGAGAAGAACTGAAATTCAGATTTTTGTTTGGAAACACAAGAGTACCTGAAAAGTAACAGGTTTAGAAGTGCAGGGGGAAGAGGTGACAGCAACTGAGCTCAGGAGTATCCAGGTTCAGCCTCTGCCAGGTTCTCTGGTCACAATTCCCATGCCATGGCACCAACACCACACCTTGGAAACCACTGAGCACCACAGGAAATCAGAATCCAACCAAGTGCTCCCTAATTAATCCACAGTAAATGGTTCACACGAGGGCTAATCACAATGGCAATATTTCCAGTCCCTAAAAAAATCAGATTTGGGCCAGAGCAGAGCGTCTGATTTCAGTTTGCTCTTTCCTGGAGCTGAAGGGGCCTGATTTCCACCCCTGCTGGCTGGGTGAAGGAGCACAGCTCTACTAATTACATCATTTTGCTAAATCTTGAGGTGATAAAGGAGACAGACATTGAGCTGTCGCAGGAAATGACCCTGAAACCAAGCGAGATGTTCCACTAAGAAGCAAATACACCTTTGTTGCTGTAGAGGCCCAGCAGATGTAACTCGGGGATGCTCTCAAGGAGTGTGGTGTGTGCTGTACCCTCAGAGACTGCAGGAATTAGCTCAGGGTTCAGCTTCCAGAGGATTTGGGATGCAGCTCTCTGAATGGGTCTGGGGTCCTTGGAGAAAATTTTGGGATTTTGGGGAATTTTTGGGGAATTTTTGGGGGTTTTTTTGAGCTATTTGGGGGAGTTTCAGGTGATTCGAGGGGGTGATTTTGGGTGATTTTAAGGGGGTTTTGGGGCATAAGTCACTCCTGATTCCCAGAAATGCAGCTGACGAGCCAGGCTGGGATGGGAGGGAAAATAACTCCCTTGATGCCAGACTGAGGGTGAAATGCTGTGTCAGAGGTGCCTGGCAAATGCCTCCTGAGGTTATGGCAGTGGAGTCACAGGCCTGGGCACGACCCAGGGCGTGTGAGGAGAGAGCTGGCTCTGGGAGAGGCCCAGCTCCAGCCCTGGATCCTCCAGATGTGCCCAAGGAGGGCAGGTTGCACTTTGCTGTGCCCCAGATGTGCCCAAGGAGGGCAGGTTGCACTTTGCTGTGCCCCAGATGTGCCCAAGGAGGGCAGTTTGCAGTTTGCTGTGCCCCAGATGTGCCCCAGATGTGCCCAAGGAGGGCAGGTTGCAGTTTACTGTGCCCTGGCTCCCCACTTTGAGCAGAAGCTGTCATGGAACCACCTGGAGGATCCATCCCAGGGGTTCTGTGCTGTCCCCTGTCCCCAAAGCACAGAGGACCCGTGGGCTCTAGGAAGAATTTGGCAGGTTTAGAGACTACACTGGAGGGTTGGGGAGAGGGAAGAGTTAATACAATAGGTTTTGGCATTTGACAGAGAATACTTATGTTTAACCATTCATAACTAAATCACATCAATTTAAGTGGATTCCATGTATTTCTGACTCTCACATTAATCTCTATGCAGAGAGAGTGTCTAAATATTTGTCTCCTTCAGTTCCGATATTGTAATTCTCTACCAAAATTAAGGGGAATCCCTTGGTTGGGTTTTTTTTTCTTTTACCTCCTCTTCTTTTTCTTACCTTCTTCCCTTTATTTTCTGGTAGAAGAAAGTGGTGAAAGGCATTGGATGATCATTTAAGGAAACAGGGATTTAATAAACCCCGTGTTTGGGTACATCACAGCTTTTATGTTGGCGCTGAACTCCACATACATTAAATCCACATCATCTATCAATCTTACAGTTGCGTGTCACTTATGAAAATCTACTGAGTATTGTTTTCATCTCGCCTTACAACAAGCAGCAAAGCCTCATGAATACTGAAGAGCATTGTAAATACTGCACATCTTTTATTTTTAAAGGTCTAGACAGTTTGGAATGGCGAGATTTCTTTGTTGAAAATTGCAGCTTAAAGCAATAATTCCCCGTTTCCCCGTGCCCTGGTTTTGCCATCCTGTGTGCAAACAAGCAGAAGTGCTCTGGGTGTCATCAGAACACCTCTGGTGCTGCTGCTGCTGCAGCCCCACCACGCCAGGGCTCAGCCTCTGCCAGCCATTAATCCAGCCCCAGCTTGGTTCAAGTGTGATATTATTATTCAAATTCCATCCCACTAGGAAGCAACCAGCTCTGAGATGTATCTATTCATTTCCACTGCTTTATTGAAATCTGACAACCTGCTTTTTCTACATTTTTGAATATTGCAACTTTATGACCACACACTGCCATCACCCTGCTCTTATTTGCCTCAATAGCCCTCGGTAGTGGATCTGCCATGGGCTGAATTTAATAGAACAATATTTTACTCTTAGACAGCACCTTTCATTTTGAAGAATAAAGCCTCATTGAAATTCAGTCATCTTTGGGGCCCGGAGAGGCACAGATTTTTGAGCAGGGATGCTTTGGCCAGGGACACAACCAGTCTGTTTGTGTGAAGAGTGCAAAGTGACCTTTAAAGCACACGCAGCCCAACAGGAGGTGTGAGGTGCTACACAAAACACCACGGCTGACCATTATCTGATCCTGTATGGGCTGGAAAAGGGGAGCCAGGTCTCCTGAGGTGATGTTATGCTGACAGACTACGAGCACAGCCCATTTGTTGGGCTGCATTGTACACTCAGAAATCTTCCTCTGGCAATGCTTTTCCAGGCACAATCAAAGAGAGGCTCTGGAGTTGACTAAACCTTCCCAAAGAGCCCCCAAAGCCAGGATTTGGCTCATGAGGGAGGGGGGATGTTCAGTGTGGTTCCTACTTTACAGAGGCCCAGTATCTCCTGCATAGGTTTAACATTTTGTTGGTTTCTTTTCTATTTGCTCATTGTCCTCGTTATCTTGTCAGTCCTACAAATGCACATCAACTTTTCCTGCAGATTATACAGCTTATCACAAGCTGAGAGCTAACAGAAATCTCACCGAGAACAGGGACTTGGGGAACCTTTGTGCTACTTGTAGGACTAAGAATTGCAGGAGTGACTTCTAACCCTTCTGTTTGTTTCTATTTCCACGCCAGAAAAGGTAACTTCTGTTCTCCTACGGACACAAAGGCAGAGCTCCCCTGCCTTCAGTGCTGTGAGCTGTACTGGAGCTGCAGCTATTTTGGGGGTTGAGCAGCCCTTTGTGATTTCTCTGAAAGAAGTGGTGGAATCAATCTGCTGCTACTTGTCCGAGCAATTCAGCTCCAGTGGCAGGATTAAGAGCTCCCATTTCAATCCACTCCGGGCAGGAACAGGGAGCAGCGTCTCATAGATTATCGGGTTAATGAAGGGTAGGTACTGAAGGCTCAAGAGCCAACCTGTAAAGACTCTTTGCTGCTGATTCAGAAGCACTGGAGGAGAGCTCCAAACTGCACTGAGCACTCTCCCATCCAGCAATGCTGGGAATGGGTGTGGAGTTATTGCAGCCGAGTCGTCAAAGCAGGGAGAGAATCTCAGTGCATTCCCCTGCCTGCATTTCCTGATAAGCATTGGCCTGGGACAGGTTTAGCAATTTAAGCAGACCTTGATATTGCACCAGGCTAAACTCAAACCATAGATTAAACCTGCCTGACTCAAGGGAATCAGAACATGAACCATCCACAGGCGTCACCTTGGTTTTGTGACCCAAAATGTGATAGGAGACGTTCTGCCCAGCCAGGACATCACAGTGTTACTGGGAAAGGGAACACTCGCCATTTCCAGGCTCCTGGTGACTGCAGTGAAGTGGAACCCGGCTCCAGAGCAACCCTGCGGTGTGAGCTTGACAAACTGATATGATTTCATAAAAGCAAGACCAAAACCTCGGGAAATGTACGTGACGCAGGAGGAAAGAACGCAGAGTGTGCCACCTCCCAGTCTGCCCAGTGCTGCAGACTCCCAGCGCGTTGTACAGCCTGGTTTGCAGAGCCTGGGGTGGGGCCGTTCGCTGCATCTGAAAAGCAGACTTTTCATTTCGATCTGCAAAAAATTTGCAAGTTTGTAAGTTCATCAAAGAAATCTAATCCACCTATTGTCTTCTGATCTCTCTGGTAAGAGCCTTCCATGTGAATAGAACTGCTTTCAAGAGCACCACCCCACCCCCCAGCATTTCCTGTCCTCTCACCTTAAAAAACAACCCTGAGAACTTTTCGACCAAGGCAGCCATGTGGAGCCAGAATTGTTTCAGATTTATCCAGGGCCTTTGCTCACATCCTGTCGGGTGTTAAAAATCCCTCAGCTGCTTTGCTAGGACCACCCGGCTAGTTCTGAACCACATCTGACAAAATGATACTGTTCACTTCCAGAACCCATCACACAGTTATTCTTGGATAAAAGGTAAAGCAAATAGCAGCCAACTGCTCACTGCTGCAGAAACGAAGACCATCTAGCCATTTATCAAAGCTTCAGACAACCAGCTTGCTTTGAGCTCAGCCACCTCTCCCATTACAGCTTTAAACGATAACACGCCATAATATCAGAAATGACAAATGGAACCGGGGGCCCAACCTATACACAATCAATACCTGCTCTGAAATAAGAACCATCTTTAAAGTATTGACAAAGGCAGCAGCAATACGGATAAAACTGCAATTTTTCCTTGAATTGTTTGGTATGGCCACTGTCAACATTCATTTGTCCATGACATTCTTTTTTTTTTTCCCTTCATGAGAGCAGCAAAACCCCAGGGTGTGCAAGTATTGTCAAGCCATTATAGTGGCCCTGTGTCTCCTGTTTATTGGAGGGTAAGAGGACAGGGCCAATTGCAAGTGACTTTGGCAGAGCTGCCGGGGAAACGCCGTGTGGAGAAATCCTGCTTTACACTGAGAGAAATCAGAAAAATTTAAGATGTCATCAGCTTCGTTCCTTTTCAAGGGGTCCTCCAGCTCTTGGGTTTATTTAAAACACACCCATTAACCCTCTACAAAAGCAGAATGGCAATTCTGAGTTGGGTCAGAAAGGCTGAAGGACTGATGGAGGAAGCGCCTCGTGGGCCAGCTACTTCCACCTCCTGAGTTCAATAATAACAATAATACTTTGTACTTTTATAGCATCTCAGTGTTCACCACATTTCACAGACTCTATGAAGAATTAATAACAATCCAAAACGCTCTGCAAATGTTCCTATCCCCTTACAGATGGGGAGACTGAGCCAGAGCCAAGGCAAATGGCTTGGTGAAGGTCAGGCAGGGCGCTGGAACAGCTGGCCACAGGAACTTCTCCTGAGCCATCGTTGGCAGCACTGATCACTCCTCCTCTTCCACACCATTTGGCCAGGAAAAAGCAAGGGGTGAATAGATGAAGGTAACTCGTGAAGGGAGTAAGTCACACTGGAGTTATCTCCAGACTATGCATACAGCCAAGGAGGTATAAAAGAACAAACTGGAGTTGCCACTAAGGAAACACAGGAATTGTCCAGAGTCCAGAAAGAGGGCAATGACTTTTGAGCCCTTTCCAGACCAAAGCAGCCATCCCTGGGCTTTCTTTACAGCCTCAGTGCAAGGAAAGCGTACAAGGAAATACATATAGGGGAGGGTTTGTGGTTACTAACTGGCCTGAGCTCATCACAGGAATAGAAAAGGTTTCAAACCTTTGTGATGCAGAGAAAATGGGTCACACCATTGTGCACACCCGGAGTGGAAGGTGCACTTTCAGTGGCACTGGATGAGCGGGCCCCTGACATTCATTCCAAAAGCAGCATCAGAAATAGCCACTTCCCTGGGAAATGATCATAAGGAGGGAAAGACTGGCAGAGAAAAGCTTAAAACAGGGGAATCTGAGGTGCAAAAGCAACGTTCCAATGGCAAGTCTGCCAGCAAACTCTCCCAAACACATCCCAGGCCATATCCAGCCTGATTCCAAGACCCTGCAGGGGGCAGCCCCCAGGCAGACCTGCCGGGCTGGGAATGCCTGGGAGGCTCCAGCGGCTGAATCCCGCCTGTCTCACAGCTGATGTGCAGCTTTGCTGGGTCCCTCTGTGCCAAACTGCCAGCTCCAGCTTACAAAGGGAAAGATCTGGCAAAGGGGCTGGATTTGCTCAGTTTGGGAGCGTCAAGCTGAAAATGAGTCAGAGAAGAGAAAGTGTGAACAAAGCAACAAAGGTGAAGGAGCTGCTGGAGATCAGCCAAACGTTCCTGAAGGATACCCTAAAAAGTGCCATGCATTGCTGAGTGAGTGGGACACAGCTCAAGGAAAACCCTTTTTATAGTAAAATCTTACAAAGAGTGGGAAAGGAGGGGCTCTGGGGCCTGGCAGTTAATGGAGTTTGGGCACAGAAGCCAATCCATGGCTGGGGACACTCACTTCCCTGCCATCCTGAAAAGTGGGAGTCAGTTTTTAAATAGCTTTGGCTAAGCCCTTGAAGTTTTTGGGTGGGAAATGTTTTTTTTATTATTGGTTGTCATTAGTGCCTGAGTAAGTAAACACACCCACTCCTGTTCTGGAGGCAGCGTGAAACAGGAGAGAACCTGCTACACGATTCCAGGAAAAAACCCCGGCTGTCCCCAGTGTTTTACTCCTGCATGCAGTGCTGGTGGCTGCTCTGTTCTGTTCTGTTCTGCAGGGATCCTGTCTGAAAGGTTTCAGTCTGTGCTGGGATTAGGCTGCTTTCTGCTTGGCTGAGTGACTTGCCTTGGATGAAGAACATGACAAGCAGGGTAGGAGGCACAGGATGCTCTACACATGTCCTCTCGGCTCGGGGTGTTTCCTCGTGGAAAGGCACCAGCTGCCAGTGCCAGATCCATGGTGGGAGCTGAGTGGAGCTGGTGGGAGCCTGGGGAATGTGCTCCCAGCAGGAGCAAGGCACAGGCACAGGCACAGGCCAAGTTTAATATTGATTTTAGCACTGCTGGACAGATTAGGCCAAACCAGAATAATCCCTCCACCCTAAAACGTGGAGGAGTGGCAGATTTCCTGGAGTTCTCTGTTCAGGACACCCAGCTCCTCCTCTGGGTGATGGATGTTTGTGAGGGGGATGCTGCACGTCAGCCCCTGAGCTCCCTGCACAGTGGCACTGCTGGAGTGAGCTCCTCTTTCCGCTGATTCCAGCTCTGGGAATAGCCAGGGAATTGATGGAGAGGGTCAAAACAGTGCCAGGCTGTTTTCCCAGGCTAAAGGATACCTGTCACCCTCCAGAGGAGGCTGAAAAATGGTTTGGAAACTCCAGGTCTATAAGTCTTTTGCTGTAGAAATCAGGCCATTAGTCTGCCTCAAACTCAGGCTCAAGGAGGGGGGAAATATCTCAGGGCCAAAAAGCTGTAAAAAGCAATTATTATCGGTATTATTCACTAATTATTGCAATATTGCAGGGTGGATACTGCAACAGATGTGTTTTGTAGGAACTGGGCTGACAACACCATGTTGGGACTGTGCTCCAAAGGAAGTGCAAGCTAAATTAGGTTTGTATAGAGCAGTAATATGATGAATAAAAACTTTAAAAGAGATGAAAATAATGCAAGTCACATTATTAAAAATCTCTAAAGAGCACAGCAAGAGTGGAGATGGATGTCACATCAGGATTTTGGGAAAAGGGGTGGAAATGGAAGTGAAAAATGGGAGACAGGTAGTTGGGAGAATGTATTTTAAAAAGGCAGGTTTCCAAAGGTAAGTAGGAAGCTTGAAGTGCAGGTAGAGTCTTAGCAGCAATTTTACAAGTGTTTAAGCAGGTTAAAAAAGAATCAAGGCTTTAATCTGCTGAAGTTCTTTTGAAAATCCTACTAGGGTTTCTTCTCAAGGTGTGTAGCTACCCTAAAAATCTGGCCCAAATCATTCAAGGAAATTGAATTAATTTCTAGAATAAGAGCTGCCTCGCAGTCAGACTGAAGTCTCTATGCAGTTACCAAATTAAAATAAAATGAGAATGGAAAGCAAATAAAATGAGGGTATTTGATGAAGCAACTGTCTCATAAATACTGTTACAACAAGGACACAAACACAGCCCGTGTGGTGACTGAGTTGGCTGAACTTTTGGGAGTTTGCCCAGGCAGCAGTTCAGGTCAGAATCTCCTGTGGCAGGAAAAGTGAGGAAGGAGAAGGGATGGCTGGCATCTCATTTGCCCCTGCTCTCTGCCCAGGCTGCTGAGGAGCAGAAGCTGATGAAGAACAAAACTCCAGATGAGGGACAGAAGCAGCAAAGCGTCCTAATTCATAAGCAGAGCTAATGACTCCTTACCCCAGCATGTCCCCACATCCCATCCTAGGATTCATCTCCTCTGTTTAACCTTTCCCAGCCGTGACAGGAGGGATCCCAGGGGAGAGGTGCGTTGGCTACTGGAACAGTGGCCATTTCTGGTGACACCTGGCACACAAAACGGGCCAGCAGCCACCCTGAGGTGCAGCAGAGCCGACCTCTGCTCCCTTCCCGAACACAGCCCTGCCGCCTCCTGCTCCCCTCCCTGCCTTGGCACCGTCCTGGCACAGCTCCCCCAAAGCCAGGGAGGCACGGGCACATCTCGCCGCTCCTCTGGGATGCCAAAAGCAGCAGTGCCCGGGCTGGGGTCAGGCAGATGTGCCCACGGGGCTGCGAGCTCCTGGCAGAGGCTCCTCCCGGCACCGCAGCCCAGCGCCCTGCGAGAGGCAGTTGCTAAGGTAACTACTTTCTTCCTTGGAGAGAAAAGCCAAGTAAACAAGCATGTAAATAGACTTAAGAGCCACGTAAATTGTTGGTGAACCTATTCTGGTTACCTTGACGATAAAGTATCACTCTTCCAGGATTGAAACTTTCTTTGGCGTGTAAAGAATATAATGCGCTGTGATCTCAGGGAGCTGCAGTTGGGGTTTCCAAGTTTGAGGTCTATCTACTCCCTTTCCACACTACCCTTCTCTGCAGGACGTGAAGGCATCCCAGGCACTTAAGGCACGTGGTGCCCCCATTCCAACATCCCAGCCACCAGGCAGGGGTGCCCAGGAGGCTGTCACTGTGCACATCTCCATCAAAAACCAGCTCGCTGCAGTTCTGTCCTGAGCCTCTGCCCGGTGCCATCACACCTCCATCAAAAACCAGCTCGCTGCAGTTCTGTCCTGAGCCTCTGCCCTGTGCCATCACACCTCCATCAAAAACCAGCTCGCTGCAGTTCTGTCCTGAGCCTCTGCCCTGTGCCAGCACCTCCCGCTCACGAGCGGGGGTTGCACCCAAGGAAGACAATGAGACTTTCTCTTTTGCTTGCCAAGCACAGCAGAGGAATTCCCGAGACGGGCTGCTGGCTGGAAGCGGCAGTGATGAAACGCCCGGTGATGCTCCGTGGGTGTGGGAGAAGCGGTGACTCCGCAGCAGCGCAAGCAGGGACTCGCTGCCCAGAGGAGTGCACTGAGGTTGTCTCGGTGCTTCCAGCCGCTCCCACAGCCCAGCACGGAGCATCCAAACCTTCCCAAGGAAAGTCCATGCCCACCCTCACACGGCCTCCCTTGCTGGTTCAACCTGCACAGAGCATTTCGGGTGCAAAATGACTTTTTATCGGTTTTCCCTGATGCTGCGGCTGTGACGGGCGGTGCTGCCGGAGCAGAGCCCTCGGTGCCTAAGCAGGAGTGGGATCTGGAGCTGCCACAAATGACATCAGGCAGCATAACTATTTCAGCCCTGGCAGCCCTCGGCAGGGGTCACAGCTGACAGCAGACTTAATAAAATTGGCTGGGGTTGGGTGACTAAAATGAAACATCTCAGCTGAAAAAAAAGTCAAGATTGAGGCTCATTCAAGAGCTCTCTCCTCACACAGTTAAGGGAGAGCTTCACTACAATTGACAGCTAATTCAGTACACATCTCATAATATATTATCTCCCCAGCTCTATGACAAGTCTAGTGAGCGAGATGCAAATGAACACTTAGGCAGGTAAGTTCTTAATGTCACTTTAAGACTCAGCACAGCATCACTGTCTTCTCCATCCAGTGCATGAGTTTGTGGTGATGGAGCAGTTGTGGGAAGGTAACAGCAGGATGGCAGAGGAAATGGAAGGTAAAGGAGGTTAATTTATGGAAATTATCTGGGTCACGCAGTAAGTAGGACGTGTCACGCACAGCTTTAAAAGTACAATAGTAATTTATTTAGGAGCTGATTCTCTCAATAGATAGTCAATGAGGGTTATCAGGAGTCAGGTAATTGTTTTGATCTCCTCATCACAAAAGGAACTGCAGCATCCCGAATGGATGCAGGAACTTTGGGAGTTGTGCAACTCTAACGAGGCCCCCGGAGCAGGGGGAAGGTTTGGCTGGAGTGGGGCAGTGCCACGTGTGAGGAATGTGTGGGGTCCTGCAGCACTTCATGGCAGCCTGGATGGCGCTGGGATTACTGGGACCGCAGAGGTTTTGGAGCATTCCGAGATCAATGAAAAATAAAAAGCTCAGAGGGTTTTATCATTTCAGAAGTATTCATGTTTTGGGAGGGGAAGAGAAAAAAATAAATTCTATACAGAGGCAAAACAGACTCAGACTTTCCCTACTAGTTACGGATCCATTCATATTTCCTTGTTATTACTGGTACAAATGAAAAAGCAGGGTTTTGGTTTTGTTTGTCTCTGCTTTTCCCTTTATTTCGCTGCCTTAATGCCCCAGTTGAGAACACAAAACCTGCCCTGCCTTCAGAGCGTTTTCCACTGCGAGGAGCAGGGAGGGCAGGGAACGGAGGGGCACAGACGGCACGAGAGGGGGAGCCCAGATGGAAGTGCCGAGGGGACGCTCCAGGCACTGCAGGGATCCCGAGCAGTTCCAGGGCTGGGTGAAATCCCTGTGAGCACCTGGCTGGGAAGTGCTTAATCAAACCCAGCAGCTCTGTGCCCTGCTGTGCCCGTGGATGTACCTGCTCCCCGTGAATTCTCTGGAAAAAAACCTGCAGCCCTCAGCACTGATTCAACAGAAAATACTTTCCCTTTTTAATTCTTAAGCAATTAGTTAAATCAATCCAAAAGGCTGTGTGAACAGCCTGGCATCACTGAAAAATAGATATTTTTCAGTTTAGTCAAACTCGACTCTTTTTTTAATGACTAAACCCTTCCACAGGAGTGTCTGTAAGGCTGCAACTGGCAGCAGTATTTAAAATAAAAATCTTTCAGCTGTATCCTTTAACTTCATCTCCCTCTTCAGAGGAGCTGCTCATCTATCAGAACATCATAATTCCAAATTTTCCTGACTTAATTGGTTTGTTCTGTGATGCTCTCAGAGAAAATAAATTACAGTTTCTATTTTTTTTTTAATGAACTGACCACAAATTTGTAATGAGAATATATTTTGCAAAGCTGAAAGGATGGATCAGGATATCTTTAATCAGTTTTTAATTACAGAAGCCAGTGACTCAAAACCTTTAGCACCTGACTTGTTTCCTGCTTGGACCTGGCTCCTGCCCCCTCCTCCAGGCTCACGTCTGCAGGTGCCAACGTGACCAAAGCCAGACAATGCCAGGAAGATTTCAAGGAGTTTTCTTATCCCAAACACTGGAATACTGAAGGTTTCTGACAGACCAACACTGGCTGCTCACCATTTGGAATATATCTGATCATTTTTCATCAATCCCTGGCTCTTAAGGTCAGGAGATTCCCTACAAATCCCCATTTTCACGTGTAAGAGCCGATTTTCCTGGCCACCGGGATCGCAGGTTGATATTTAAATGGAAAGTGATAGAAATAACTACTCTGTAGTGGCATGTTGTTTAATTTTATCATTTCTAAGGAATCAGATTCCTGATTCTCTGCCTTCTCTCTTTTAGCAGCTCCTTGTCCCTGCCTCTTACACTTGTTGCAAAACCTGCTCGGAGATTTGAGCTGCTCCTGCCGACGGCAGAGCTCGGCCTCTTCCCCCAGGAAGAAAACCAGCAAAGGCACTGAAATCACCCAAAAAATCCTCTTCTGCCCAAATGAGTGCCTAAGAATACTCACAGGAAGAGTCCAGACTGCTGATGAACTTTTTTGGTTCTCATGTTAAGATAATTTGAGCTGAAGATAAACCCCAACTCTATTCTGGCTTGCATGACAAATATAAATTGAGCATGGAGCTTGGAAACAATTAATTTAAAGTAATAATTTGTATAAACATCCTAACAAAATTTTAAAGGGTATTAAACACCCTGTTTTATAAACATAACACTTAATTTGAAAAAAAAAAGAAACATTTAGAAGGTAACGCATTTAGGATAAGTGCACAACACATGAAAATAATAAATGAAATTTTCCCAGTTTAGAAAATGAATGTAATTAATTAACATTTAAATTACATTTTTAATTGCAATCATACCCTCCCAGGGGACTCATAAGGGACCATAATTGCAATTAAAAGCATGTGGATTAGATAATAAAACAATGCAGAGTGTCTGAAATGTGCGATTTAAAATGGAAAGCAGACATTGTTATCGGCACATCTAACTTAATTGTAGCCATAAAGCAAATGTGCTGTACAAAATAAAATTCACATACGGGAACATTTAATTCTTGAATCTCTTAAAGGGGACACGCTTGAGAGCACATTTTATGACAGGTTCTGTTTGAAACGGCCCTTTAAGGCTTTAGTATTCAGGGATAGTGCTTTAATGTTTTTGCATTAATAAAAGCATAGCTGAATGTTCCTATTAAAATACACAGATACATTTAAGTAAGAGATGAAACCGAGTGCCTGGAATTTAAGTTGCAGAAGGCATAATTATATCAGGAACACATTTTTCTTTGTTCTGCTTTGTTTTAAAACTGCCTTTGCCAGGGCAGAGTTGGACAGGCGCTGCATTTCCAGGGTGGGCATGACCAGGAGAAGGTGCCTGATAAATTGGTATTTACTGGGCAGACGCAGATGTGCTCCACCTTCAGCATGGTCACCTCCCAGGCCAGTGCAGCCTCACAGGAATATCGACATCCTGGTTCTCCTGGTGCTGCACTGCTGCTTTTTGATAAATACTGACCATTTTAGCCTTGGTAGCACTAATTCTTCACTTTCCACAAACTTCCACTTTATCATTTTTGTCCCTGAGCTGGGCACTGGGGAGGTCACACCTCGAGTGCTGTGTCCAGTTCTGGCCCCTCACAAGAATTGAGGGGCTAGAGCGTGTCCAGGGCAGGGAACGGAGCTGGGAAGGGGCTGGAAATTCCTGAGGGAGCTGGGAAGGGGCTGGAGAATTCCTGAGGGAGCTGGGAAAGGGGCTGGAGAATTCCTGAGGGAGCTGGGAAAGGGGCTGGAGAATTCCTGAGGGAGCTGGGAAGGGGCTGGAGAACTCCTGAGGGAGCTGGGAAAGGGGCTGGAGAATTCCTGAGGGAGCTGGGAAAGGGGCTGGAGAACTCCTGAGGGAGCTGGGAAGGGGCTGGAGAACTCCTGAGGGAGCTGGGAAAGGGGCTGGAGAATTCCTGAGGGAGCTGGGAAGGGGCTGGAGAACTCCTGAGGGAGCTGGAAAGGGGCTCAGGCTGGAGCAAAGGAGGCTCAGGGGGGACCTTGTGGCTCTGCACAAATCCCTGACAGGAGGGGGCAGCCGGGGGGGGTCGGGCTCTGCTCCCAGGGAACAGGGACAGGAGGAGAGGGAACAGCCTCACCCTGGGCCAGGGGAGGCTCAGGGTGGACACCAGCAGGAATTTCCTCATGGAAAGGGTGCTCAGGCCTTGGCAGGGGCTGCCCAGGGAGGTTTGGAGTTTGGAGTCCCCATCCTCAGTCCAGACATAGACATGAACAAGTCCAAATGTTCCCACTGAACATTACCTTTCACCAGGTAAAAAAAAGAAAATAAAAATTCTAAATCTTCCAGTGAATTAAATGGTGCTGGTCTAATTCCAGCTTGGCACAGAGTGTGCTGGGTAAATGGTGCTGTAATTCCCCATGGATACACCAGGCTCTGCTCTGCTGGCCCCTGTGCAAGAGCTTGACCCAGGGAGGAATCGAGTCCAGTTGGTAACACACACCCTGGAATTCCTGCTGCCAGGGCAAAAATCCACCCAGGAAGGGAGGTTTTTAGTTTAAAACATGGTGTGGTACCTCTGTTACCTATGAAATCACAGTGACAGCCAGAACACACTGAGTGTGTGTGGCCCCTGCATTAACCCTTTAAAAATTGTGGAATCTTGAAGCAATTCCGTGGAATCTTTCTCACTAGCTCTGGCACCCCTATACACGGCACAAAACTCTGTGGGACAACATTTCCTAAGGGTTGGAAGAGTTCCCCTGAGGGGAAACAAGGCTGAAAACATTACTCAGAGGAAACTTTTGAACTTGAGGGTAACATTTTTCCCTGTGACTGCTCAACGAAGCAGATTTAATTTGTTTTATAATACTTCCCACACCCCCTCCTCCCCACAACCAGGAGTGTCAATGCTATATGGAGTTCTCTGCGGAGCTCTGCATATGGTGCTGCTGGAATTTGGCGTTTTGGGCAATAAAGGATTCATTGTTGGGATTTTAGCAGGCTTTAGGCAATGCAGGAGCAGGGGGAGCTGGCACCAACCATCCGCAATTCAGGAATACGCAAAGTAAATGCTTATTTTTTAAATCCACATAGCCCCACACAGCAGATACCCATAAAAATTAACAGTTATGGCACTGGTCTGTGTCATGTGATGTTTACCTGGACACATGGATACATGGACACATGGACACATGGACACATGGATACCTGGACACCTCATACCTGGACACATGGACACATGGACACCTGATACCTGGACACATGGACACATGGGCACATGGACACCTGGACACATGGATACCTGATGCCTGGATACCTGGACACATGGACACATGGGCACATGGACACATGGACACCTGGATACCTGGACACATGGACACATGGACACATGGATACCTGGACACATGGACACATGGGCACATGGACACATGGATACCTGGATATCTGAACACCTGGAAACCTGGACACCTGGACACATGAACACCTGGACACATGGACACATGAATACCTGGACACCTGGATGCCTGGACACATGGACACATGGACACATTGACACATTGACACATTGACACATGAACACATGAACACCTGGACACATGGGCACATGGACACCTGGACATCTCCACACCTGGACACGTGTACCCCTGACATCTGCACACCTGCACGTGGCCCAGGTACCGAGGTGCTGGTGCATTTGTGATAAGGCAGAGTGTGATAAGGGGCCCTGGACAATCCCCGTGCTCATCTCCCCAGCTCAGTGCCAGCACAGCGACATCTCCTGCTCCCCCAGCCCAGCTCGAGCCCCCCTGGCCAGCGCACAGGTTTGAGATGTTGATCCCTTCTTAGCCAGCGAGCTTTAAACTTTGCTGAGCTCATCAGTTGTCCAGTGGGACAAAGCCCAGCCTGAGCTGCCTGAGGCAAACACTTAATCACATTAGCAGGCCGCTAATGTTCCAATCGGGAAGTGACAAAAAGTAAAGCAACATTTAGATTTGCTGTGTGGAAACACATCCAGATTAAATTTAATTTGGATAGTCAGAAAATAGGGGCACCTGTCAGTTCCTAGGTAACACGGGGATTTTTTTCTAGCGTCACTTACTACCTTGGGGAAAAAAGCTCTTTCTGAAGCCAAAAAACCTGACAAGGTGTAAGTCATACAATGCATTGTGCTGCATTCCGCTGGCTTACATTGGTTCATGTCTTGTCATATGACAATATAACATGACACAAACTGCGGCTACATCGCATTGGAGATTTCTAAAACAAAGCTTCCCAGCTCGGCAGCAGCGGGGCTGTGCTGGGATCCACTGCTCCATAAAATATGCACAGCCAGCCCTCGACACCAGCACAAACTAATAGGATCGGAGAAGCAGAACTTTTCATTCCAGCAGGATTTCACCACTGGAACTTTGTAACCCCGTGCTTTGATTTTGTTTTTTAATTAATTGCGGGAACATGGCAAATGCAAAACAGAAGCGCGGGGTAGAAAAGTAGAGGGGAAAAAAACAGAGGTAAAGATAAAAGATGGAAGAAAATTAATTGTTAATTATTTATTAGACGGTTCATTTGCTCACACCTACATTACTGTGTTGGTGTTTTAACCCACTGTGCTCGTTCCTCAAGCCTGACCTCAGCCACATCGTTAGCTGAGTTCCTTCCCTTTTGTCACTTCTCATTAATTTCATCAGCTTTTGGAAAAAAAAAAAAAGAGATGTGAGACAGGAGCTCTGTGGAACAATGTGAATGATTATTAGGGGGTGCTCCTTTCCTAAGCTGTGGTAAATAAACTCCCAGCACAGCTAGAGGCGGGTGATGCTTTGGAGGGACAGGGGTTGTCTGTCCTTCCCTAAGGATTCCCGGGGCTCCTTTGGGAACAATCCTTCCCTACTCTGCTACAGGCAGGACCTGAAGCTCAGAGCCGCCGGGAGGGTGAGAGCGAGTGCATCACACACGTGCCGAGGATGAAGACACCAGCATTTCTTTAATATATGTTAACTGTAGCATTAAAGACAACCCCAGTATATCATGGCACCTTCCAAAGCATGGCTGGCTTGAAAAATAGAATCACTGCAGCCTGTATAACTTCAGGATTTGTCTCTGCAAGTGTTTCAGTAAGTGGTTATTTCACTTAAAACTTGTTTTACTTTTTTTTTTTTTCTCTTGGCACAGTGCTTGAAGAAAAGGAGAAGAGAATATGAAAAGGAATTTTTCTGGTTCCTCTACTTTGAAAATTAATTTCCTTACTTTCCTCTAGTCTTCTAAGGGGGGGAAAAAAAATTCTCTTTTCAGCTTAAAACCTCTTGCAGATTTACTGTGACACATTCAACATGCAATAAGTTGTCCACCACGAGACCCCTGGCTCCCAGGGTAGCATTTATTTTAGCTACAAAAAGGTGCAAAGCAGCTTGGATTTATAGAAATGTAAAATAATTTCAGCAGTCTGACACAGGAAAGGTAGGTCAAATCATGCTTAGTACTTATGTAATTTTTTTTTAACTACTGAAATGTAATCATATCCTGGAGTGGGTGATCTCATCTTGGATCAGGGAAACTACAGTTCTAGTAACTATAAGAGGGGAGAAAACCTCTTCCATTCCTCAGCACACAGAAGAAAAATAACACAAAGCTTTTCTTTGATCTCTTTGCCAAATAAAGTACTATTCTAGCACTTGACATATGACTGCAGTGACCCTGAGATATTCCTCCTGTACATTACCTTTACTTTGTTTCAGCAAAGGCAAAACTGGTAACAGAACTCCATCATTTACCCTCAGCTTCTTTGAAACCATTTTTCACATTTAGTCCCTGATAGAAAAGGAACGTGTCTGTTTCCTCCACTTGATTTATTACGTAGTTTCTAAGCAAAACACTTTTATCTGAAAGTATAGGTCAGACAAAGGAATAATGCAATCAAAGAGACACTTGCAGAAACATTATAAATACTGTATTTTATACAGCAGAAGCCCTGCGCTGTCAGAGATGACTGGCTGCTCACAGGCACTGGAGTTCATTGTCTGCTGCTGGAGCAAAAATTGCGTTTAAGCTAGAAGAGGAATATCTCTTAGCCTTTTTTTATTTTTATTATTTTTTATTTGGTGGTGGTTTTGGTTTTTTTTTTTTTTTTTAAGCAGCAATTACATTATTTGAAAGACCTGGTATTATGAACATTTGAGCCCCAAGAGGCTGCATTAGAGAAGGTGTTTTTATTGCCTTGCTGTGAGGATTGTGTTTGATTTTGCCAGAGATCACTCTGGGGTGGGTAGCAGGAAGGGTGGAGGTCACTGTGCACCTTTCACTTGGGAGGGTTGAACAAATCCACCTCTGCTCCTGACACAGCCCTGTCACTGTCCCCCAGGGACCCCCAGCTTCCAGGATTGCTCCTCCTGACAAGCCCGGGCAGTATGGAAGCCCTGTTATTCCTGGTTTACAGAGAGGAAAGAAAGGATGAGGAAAAGCTGGGAGAGTTGGGATGGTTCACCTGGGGAAGAGAAGCTTTGGGGTGACCTCACTGTGGCCTTGCAGTGCCTGAAGGGTCTACAAGAAACACGGGAGAGGGTAAGGGATGGAGTGCAGGACACAGGGAATGGCTTCCCACTGCCGGAGGGCAACATTAGATGGGATTTTAGGAAGGAATTCCTGCCTGTGAGGGTGGGCAGGCCCTGGCACAGGGTGCCCAGAGCAGCTGTGGCTGCCCCTGGATCCCTGGCAGTGCCCAAGGCCCGGCTGGACATTGGGGCTTGGAGCAGCCTGGGACAGTGGGAGGTGTCCCTGCCATGGCAGGGATGGAGCCAGAGAGAATTCAAAGTCCATTCCAAGCCAGGCCATTCCATGGCTCCATGGAGGCTGAGTGACCTGTGCACACCTCCAGCCCCTTGCACAATGCCCACAGAGTTCTCAGGTGCAGCTCCAGCCACAGGGACAGCTTTCCTCTCTGGGTAGGAAATGCACACACTGGAACTGCCCCGTGACACCCAAACACAGCCACCCACAAAGCCCAGCCCAGCTGGGACAGCCCAGCTTCTCCTGAAGAGAGGAGAAACTGTCCTGCTCCACAGAACCAAAGCTGGCTGCAGCAGCACGGGACAGGGCATCAATAACATGAGAACTCCCTTGAAAATCAGCCTGAATCTGGAGTAATACTTAATAATTACTAATGATCAAAATGGGGGTTAATTTGCTTGGTCTTCCTACCACCTCCTCAGTCAGGACTCCCTCTTTCTTGGGAGGATGTAAAGCTCTGCTCCTCCTGTAACCCACAATGTAAGAACTTGTTTCACAGCTCTTTTTGATTCCAGCTTTAGTCCACACACAGCACATCAGTGACTCCAAATATTCTCATTAAATTTACTGAGTTTCCACTTCCTCTCACTTCATTATTAGTAACTAACTAAATATACATATAGATTTGTATGTCTATGTGCCACAGAAAGAGACAGAAAATCTGTTTGTGTGTGTGCAAAAGAACACGATTCCCGTCACTTTGGTTGTCCCCAAAGAAAAGTAGATTTCACTATTTCCTTTTAGTAAAATTATGTAATAAATACTGGTGAAATGAACAGATATGTATATATAAATAAACTATACCGGATTTATATATATTCTGTTCTATGTTAGCCTCAGAAGGGCTGCCTCAGGTCGTTACTGAGCATTTCAGGCAGGGCTGAGGGGGAGTGGAGGGGACGTGGGGCCATGGAGCAGGGCAAGGCTGAGGTCACTGCTTATCCAGGGGACAAGAGGAGGGCTGCAGGTAGGAACAGGGAAAGGAGGAGTGAAAACTGCTTGGAGCAGCTCCCAGAGTTCTGAGCATCTCCCAGCTGCCCGGGATTGAAGTCACCTGCTTTTCATCACCATCTCTGTCTGTCCTCATTGCTGTGGGCTGTGAAGCAGTGACACTGGGACCCCCGGCCGCTGCACATCCCGGGAAATCCGTAAAACGGGGAGGAAGCCGAGCTCCCCGTTTCCCAGGGAGGCACAGGCAGGAGCTGTGATGCCGCTCCCGGAGGATGCTGCAGTGGCAGCCTCCAGCGATGGATCCGTGTCCCACAGGAGCCCCTGGCCCGGCAGGATGCGCAGCAGATGCTGAGCACAGCAGTGCGATCCGGGCCCCAGCCCAGCCTCTGGACAGAAGGGGGCGAGGGTTCCCCTTGCAGCCGCTGGGAAGGGAGCAGGGAACGGGCTGGAGCTTGCACGGCTTCAGCAGAGACACGGACCCAAGCTGGATGAAATTGCCAAGTGCTAAAGAAGTGGCAAGGCGGTGCTTGGTGTGTTATGACCTTTCCAGCTATTTTCAAAATTGCATTCTTAAGGGAAAAAAAAAAAATGGAAAAAGGGAGCCCACCCTCAGCACGTGGCTGAAAATGTTATTAAAAGCAATGAATTCTTTTTTATTGTTAGGTTTAATTTTTTTTTTAAGTGCCATTTGGAGCAGAGGCAGCGCAGAGGATGCCTCCCTTAAACTGAAGATAAGTTTGATATTTGAAAAGAACCAATTTATCTCATTCATTCTTTTACGTGCTCACTTATATTTATTTATGTGCACACTTCTTGGAATTGCATTTTTATTTTGTGCTGGGTGCAGTGGCTGTTAATGATCACATACAGTCATGAGAATTAAAATAGAATCCTGCATTTCACTTGGACACCGGCGCAGCACACAAGGGATGCAGGATATATAAATAACAAAGGCCTCGAATAATCACATATTCTATATCCTCTCTTGCTGGAATATAAAAGCAAGCCCTAACCTATGACAAAACTTAATACAAATGAGATAGGAAATAAATAAAATGCACAATGCTGGAGCTCAATTTGAACTATTCAGACTTCATCAAAACATATTGGAAAATGTGTGATAGGACAGGGAAAACCTTTGCATATAAATTATAGCTGTGAAAGGATTTGCTGCTGCAAACAAGTGTAAAGATGAAACTTCCCCAAAACTTATATCGAGCATAAGATATTGTAAATAATAATTTACATTTAAATAGCACCTTCAACTCGGGAGGATCTGGGAGCATTTTGCTAAGCACAAGTGAAATCTGTGATGGGAAGGGGCTGCAGACAGGGAGTATTTTGAGCACTATTTTGTTCTACACTGCAGGATAAGGGAAGGAGCTGCATGGGGACGAAGTCTCCTGACCTCCAGGTGTACTACACTGATATCAGCCAGGCAGCTCTGGCTGAACACTCCAGGAGAAGCCCTCTCTTCCATGATCCCCTGTGGGAAGGTGCTCGGAGATTTGCAGGAAAAGGAAAGGGGAACTCAGCAAACTCTTGGCTTCAAATCTCAACAAGTACCAGAAAACTGCTAAAAATACCGATGTAAATAATAGTGTTACACGTACAAACTACCTTGTATTTGACAAGTCTGGCCCTGCCTTCCCGGCCAGAAGGCAGAGTTTTCCAGGCAACATTTTCTAATTTTAACAGCAGGGAAATATCACAGAAGGAGGAGCTGGCTGTCGACTGCGTCCATCCCGGGATGAGGAGCAGGAGCCTCCTGGAGTTCCAGACTCACAGCAGCATTTCCCTGGTTCCCCACACCAGTCCCTAGCCTGACCAGCACAGGAGCCATCCCAGAGTGAAATGGTTACAGGCAGTGGGGAGCAGCACCCCAGAGCTGATCCGTGGCACCCCAGGGACTTAGATTAATTAGGCCTCAGTATTAAATAGGATGTAAGGAAACAAGGAAAACAGTAAAAGCTTTCACAGACTGAGGCACAGAAGGTTCCTCAGCAGCAGATGATGCCGCAGAGAAGCCCCACAGAAGAGTGTAGATTGACTTTAGTGCCAATTTTAGGAAGAAATTGTTCCCTGTGAGGGTGGGCAGGCCCTGGCACAGGGTGCCCAGAGCAGCTGTGGCTGCCCCTGGATCCCTGGCAGTGCCCAAGGCCAGGCTGGACACTGGGGCTTGGAGCAGCCTGGGACAGTGGGAGGTGTCCCTGCCATGGCAGGGGTGGGAATGGATTATATTTAAGGTCCCTTCCAACCCAACATCAGCCTCATAAACCCTCCTGCAGCCTCACTGACACCTCCTAAAGCTTCATGTGACTGCTGGAAGGAGACCAAAAGCATTTACCAGATAAACTGTGAACCCAGGCAATGAAGAAGGATGTTACCCATTATTTCTCAGGTATCCAAACCATTCATTTAGGTGAATTTGGCAATGTAGAAAGATGAAGAATAAAGGAACAATGTGCTGTGACAAAATAGAAAAGGAGCACCAATGTTCTCCTTGAGAAGCAAAGTGTTCTCATCAGCCTGACAACGTCGTTTGTCTTCTGCCAAAGCAGCCCCATTCCATATTGTGCATCAGGAAGCACACAGGAGCTCATGGATATACCCAGTTTACTTCAACTACCTCTGTATTTATGAACAGGCTTGGAATAACTCAGAGCTACATGTAAAGAGCAAAAGAAAGGTACAGTTAAAATGGACACTGAAATTACTTACAGAAAGAAATCAGCTCTTTTGCAATACCAGCCCCTTGCTGATAAGAACAGATTATGAACTAGGCAATGATAGCAGTAATCCATCCTTTATGTTTATATTTTAGGAATATCCCAACCTTGAGGGTTTAGCATGCAGGTTGAAACAAATTGCTCTGATCACCAATATCAAAGTGTCAAGCTGAGATATTACATGTCAATCATCCTGTGACAAAGATAAAAGTGAACAAGATGCATTTCATAGTTACACAGAGAGGGAACATGGATTATGTATTTAGTGGCTTTTTTCCCCCAACATACCTACCAGCATTTCTGAGTTGTTTCAGCAAGAAACTTGAAATATAATCATTTCAAGACAAATTACAGAGATGCTCTCAACAATGATGGAGGTCTCCCTAACTGTAGATTCTCCTCACAAACATTGAGTCAAGACAATACCACCAGACTTTATGAAACTGTGAATTGCATCTCCACTGAGAGTGCCCTGCTACCCAGACAAATCAATTGGCTTGACCTTTACATCTGCCCTACAGAGTTTAAGCAAAAAGAGAGAACAAGGCGGGGGGAGAAATATCATCTCACATGCTGCCTTACAGAGAAGAGGAGAAAGAGAATTTCCCAGACACTGGGATACAAATCTGAGCTCTGCTTTCCCTGTGCATTCAGGGAATGTGTCTTGGGGAGCACATGAGCCCTGGGTGGGATCATCCTGGCTAAAGCCTCAGCTCCTGGAGGCTCTGGACACTGAGGGCAGCACAGCTTCCCCTCTGCTCCCTCGCCCTCGAGCTCAGGCTCCTGAAATCCCTGTCAGCTGCACATCCAGCATCTAAGAGCTTTCTTGGATCTCTCCCACTGGACCAGATCCTCAGCTGCTTTCCCTGCTCCTTGAACTCTCGCCAAAGGTTTAACCTAAATGGGAGTCCAAGAGAGCCGCTAGCCTAGAAAGAAAGGCTCAAGATATATGATAGCTGCTCCCAGAAATATAAACCAATATTTACAGAATTGTACAAACATCCTATTCTCATTAACTCCTCTGCAGCTTTTCTGAAGCCCCATTCCAAATATAACTGGACAGTATATACTGCGGAAGCAAAAATGTAAATACATGCACAAACTTTTATTTAATCTCTGGAGAAAAACAATGTACATATTGATGAATTCCCCTCTTTCCCCTTTCTCATTTTCTCTAGTGGACAGAAATTAAACAAAAACCAAAAGGCAGAAGACTATCACACATTATGGTGTAATTCCTCCTTATTTTAAAGAATCAAGATGTATGACAGATCCTGGAGCATATTTGTATGTGACAACTTGTATTACACATCTCACATTTTACTGATGTTTTCTTAACTGGTAATTTTATCTATATAAGTAATCCAGAATCTTACCAACAAAAATAAGATTTCTATGGCCTTAGTTTGTGAAATTCTGGCTGTTCAGCTATTCCTGAGAAATCTGCTGTGAACCAAATGTCCCCTGCAACGTCAACATGGTACCAGCAAAGAGAAAATGATGCAGTTCCAAACAGGGGATGTTTACCTGCAGGGTTGTGTTCCAACAGGCTTTAATGTTGTATAAATATTAGGCCCAGGTTTGTAGAGCCAATGTTGGACACACATTTTATGTAGGAATGCTGCAGCTGGGGGATGACTGCTGACAGTCTAAATAAACCTGCAGGTGCCATTGCAGAGCCATTCTTCTCTGTGACAGGGTCTGGTGACAATGAGCCACCACAGCAACTGAGGTGGGTGGTTCCAGCACCACAAACCTCTTCAAATCTGGGCTTGAATCCCCTTTTCACTTCAGCTTTTCCTGATAGTAAATGATATCTTGGTAAATGATATCTTGGTAAATGATATCCTGGTAAATGATATCCTGTTCCTCCACCATTAGCCTAAAGAGGCCTTTGCTGTGCACATTGGACTGCATTTTGCTATCCCAAACTGCACTTTCAAAGCAGAAGTAGAGTAGGATTGGCTGAGTAAAGACTACAGTGTTTAGTCTCAAACCCCAGCTGTGCTGAACAGAGGTATTTACCCAGATCTCACTGTTAGAACCACTTGGCCAGAAGGCAGAGCCTTATCTCTGTGAGCAGCAATTCCTTTTTCAAAGCAAAACCACACCAGCACCAACTTACATTTTTTCTTTTTGAACTGAAAGTCTTGGATGCGACTTCACTGCAAATATCCTAAAAAGTGAGGCTGATACCTGTTGCCTGCTGTAGTTTCCTCTGAGATATATATGCCATGGCATGCCATCCATTTTTCTGGACTCACAGGAAACATTTCCAGGTAAGCTTTCAAGCCCCGAGTACTACAGGAGTAGTACAGGTGTAGTGTGAGAATGACAGGGACAGCCTCTGTCACCCCACAGACAGAAATGTCAGCAGAACCACAGACATGACTTTGAGGCCTGATTTTATATTCTGCTTCCCTCATGTAGCTGCTGAAAACAGGGATATCTGTTTTGCACTAGGGAGATGACATTTAAAGCAGTTTTGACCCGATCTCCTTCACACAGGAAAGCACACATACCTGGAGTCCAGCCTGGCAAGAATCAAATGTCAGGCAAAAATTGTCTTCACCTGGTAAAAAGGGTTTTAACCCGATGTAGAAAGATGTTTATGTGTGTGTGCATAGATAGTTGTCTATCCATGTGCACGCATGCTCTGCAATTCCAGTGCTAGGAAAGAATGATGCTGAGCTTGGTGATGATGAGAATGATAAAATGGCATTTAACACATTGGGGAGGGTGTACAAACAAACCTACATGGGAACACATGTAACAACTTCATCATCCAACTGCACAGTGTTAGCACTTACATGTGTTAAGTCATTAGCTGTGTGTGGGATTGCTCTGATCTCTCTGATTCCAGGGAATGCTCTCCACAGAGGCAAACATTGGTGTAAATCAGCACCCATGTAAATAGATGCAACTGCTAGAAATTATTGAACTGTTAAGCACGAGGCAGAATGTTCATTCTTCATTACCATAATAATTACAGTCTTTGTATTGCAGCTGCAGGGAGAAACACAAGCTCAGGGCAGGACATCCTGTGTGAGACATGATGTGTTCAAGGTGCTGCAAGATGGTTCCCATCTTAAAGAACTCAAATCTCTACAGGAGACACTAAAGAGCAGAGACTGAAAACATGGAGAAATCAGATCATGTTCACTCACAGATCCTCTGGCATAGCTGGGAACTGAACAGACTTCCCCAGGAGAACCTCAATTATTAGATGCTGTTTTTATCCAGCACAGCTGGATTCTCCTTGTCTTTCCATGGACATGCTTGGTGGCAGAAGATAGGGAGATGATTTCCTCTTTTCCTTACATACCTTGTGCAAAGGACTGTGAAAATTCCTCTATTTTTTTTCTGTCTCGTCTTTCCCAAAGCCTGCAGGAAAACCCATCACTCTAAAGAGAGCCCAGAGGAGAAAGTCCATGCCCTGGGCCGTGTCTGTAGCCCAGACTCACAGAGCCCTCACATGTTTGATGTCAGGTCCCTGGGTTATGGATACAGCCAGATTTGGCTGCTTGGTTGGCTCTCAGTTTTGTAACTCACACTGGGATTTCCTACAGCCACAGATTCTCACCCCAGGAAGGACTGAAATTACTTATTCCAAGCTAACCAGCTTTACCTTAGCCCTTTACCACGTGTGACCAGCTCCTGAGCACCCCCCTTGCAATCCCCAGCCTCTCTGTGTTACATCAGTTAGAATTTGGCTCTGTGATACAGCTCCAGCAGAAAGAGCTGTGCTAAGGACGTGGGACAAACATATCCAGCTCACCTGGGGAGCACACAAAAAACAATAGGAAATCTGTCCCGATTTCTTTTTGTTGTTAAAACATTTGATATCTGTTGGAAGTTTTTTTCACAATAAACACAGTCTTAATTTTGGTTTTGTGTACCTCAAGTAGGAGGACAATTTGCTGTAATTGTGACAAGCATTCTTTACCATGAGAAGAAAGAAAGATTCGGCTCCAATCCCCGACTGGAGCCTGCCTAGGTGGTGCTGAAATAAAGATATTATGCTGCTTTTCCTGAATGTCCTTATGCAAACAGGACGTTGTAAATGTCTCCTTTTTGAAAAAGGGCCTTGTATCTGGTCTTAGTTCTGCCCTTTGATTTATTGGGAGCTTCAGCTGCAGACCAAATAGGTTTTCCTGTCTCTGCTAGCTGCTATTCCAGTCTTAAGTCATTGTGCTTTGAGACACGCTCCTTAAAGTACAAACTCTGTTACAGTGCCCTAAATAATATGTGATGTGAATAAGTGCTGTTAAAGGAGTTTCCTGTTTTGGTTTCCTTATTGGCACTCCAAGCTGAGCTAAAATCTCCAAAGGCCTTACTTAGTATGCAGATATTGAAACCAAACCAAAAAAAGATTCCTGCATTTGTTGTGCTGTAGCTTTAAATGCCCCTGGCAGAAACTTCATTTCTCTCCCTTTCTCCCTTTCGATCCTTCCCCCTCTCTCTCTTTTTCTGATGTTTCTTCTTTCTCTCAGCCTGTCATTGACAGTAAGTGCAATCACATTACACACAGCTTTCTTTGGAAAGCCCCCTTTTTAATGATCTGGCAGTCTGTAGACTGACTGCTTCCAGAAAAAATTTCAATCCCTCTTCCCACAGCTTCCTCAAGCTCCAATGATAAATGACACCTGTCATTCTGTCACAGACAAACGGCACAGATGGGAGCGTCAGTGATATATGGCTCACCAGAACAGGAAATCAACTTTGTTGGTTTTTGGTTGGGTTTTTTTTTAAACAGAAAAGAGCTGACCAGGACATTGTCATGAGGCTGTTCAGGGGCCCTTGCCCGGAGGAGGAAGGGAGGCAGGAGAGAGGAACCAGTAGTTTTTAAGTAGCAGCTGCAGTGTGCAGAGCAAGGGCTGCAGCTGTCTGAGTGGATCCGCAGTTTATGACTCGAGTGTGTCTAAACCATGACCCAAAGGTGCAAATTCTGCTTTTCCAGCCATACCTGCACTGATGTCACTCCAGAGATCCACCCCAGCACCCTCCCAGCCTGGGAAATCAGCCTGGACAACTTTGCCAGAGCTGTGGTCAGAGCCTGGATTAGACGTATCCACAATTACATTTGATTTAATTTTTCTCAGTGATGGAGCTGAACTGAAATCCTGGCTTTAAGAACACTTGAGAAATGGGGAAATTTAATTCTGAACCCATTTTCTGTCAGACAGGTCTTCCTTAAGCTTCTTTTAAAATCACTCATGTTTTCACAAGGAATTTTTTTTTGCAGGCAAATCACTTAGGCTGCCTGAGACACGCAGCCACTTTTTCTCTGCCAAGCAGGCAGACAATAAGCTCAGAGCTCTGACAAAAACTGTGCAGAAGTTTTTACCCTGTGATGCCCTTCTTGATAAGAGAATTAAGTCCTGCCACTCTCCCTCCCCAGAGCAGCTGGAGAGGAAATGGGAGCCCAAGTGGTAGCTGAGTAATTAAAGAAAATTTCTCAGTCCTGAGAAAGGCGACTCTCCTGGGGACTGCAGGAGGAGGAGAGAAACAGGACTGTGCACACAGACAGAGTGGCAATCCCTAATCCCTGAGGGGGGAGATTCCTACAGATAACTCACCAGCATTACTGGGAGTGTAAAATCCACCCCTGCTCTCCACAGCCAACTGCTGGACGCTCCCACACAGTGGGACCGTGTCCCAAAGGCTTTTCCGGATTTTGTTACAGAGCAAACACAATGCCACGGTCCCCTGAGACAAAGATAAACGAGCCCTTCTTCCGCCCTTAGGCACAGAACTTGTCCTTAGTTACAAAATCTTCCCAGGTAAACACGGATCTACGCAATGGAGGGAGAAAAATCAGACCCCAAGAAAGATTCTTTGTGGAAGTGCAGGCGTGCATTTAGAGAGCATTGCCTGTGATTCAGCTGTAGGGTTCTGAAAAGATTAACGTATGTCATGTGACAAAATCTCCACATGCTGCAATGGAAATATATCCCTGGAGGCTGCATTTTCAAAAGGAGCTGGGTGATAATGCTGCCTTTCCTGCACATTTATTGAATTTGATGTGTACAGTTGTGTGTACAAAAAACTAATCAGGAGTCCAAAGTGATGTGAAATACAACTAAGTATGCAGGCAAAGTTAACAAAAGAAATTTCATCACATTTTAGATGCTGATTATCAGCAGCAATAGCCTAGGGAGAACTTTGGAGCAAATTCCTCAGATTTTCCACCACTATCTAGGCTCTATAAGGGCTCCAGGAGGGTTTTATGCTCTGTATTAAGCCAATGTGAGGAAATGTATCAAATGAAGTGAATGATTGCTGACCCTAGACCATGGCTGGCTCAGGATTATACATATTCAGGGCATTAATATCAAGCCTTTCATCATCCATCAATGGTAGCCCAATAGATCACAGCACATTTTCATTGCATGGACAGATTTTCGTCCTTCTATAAATTAAGAATAGGATTCCTATGGAAAGAGGAAAGATAGGAATCATCAGGCAGCTCAACCTATCAAGTCCACCTGCAATGTCAGTGGACAAACCCAACTCTTCTACGGGTACAAGAGAAGGAATGATCACACCACTGAGTAGTGATCGAAGATGGGATGCACTGAAATTACTACAATTGCTTGCCCAACAGACATTCCAACTGGAGGAAATAGGGAAGAGCTCGGTGGGAGTCCAAGGAGCCACTGACAAACTGAAATAAAGATGAAGCTCTTAGTTTGAAGTGTGTTTTCATACCTCTGCCATGGCAAAGGGAGCAGCAATACCAGCCTGTGTAAAAGTGGGATGGAGGAGAGAACAACAACTGCAGCACAGCTCCAAACACTCCCAGCATGGAAAACACGTCCCAGGGGATCCCAGGGGCAGAGGCCACTGCAGCCCCTGTGTCCCTCGATACAAAACTGCACCAGAGAACTGCAAACCCGCTTTGGACCACGGGATCAAAGTCCCTGGAACCACGGAGATGAAGGACAGAGACCTGTGAGGAATGTGGGGTGTCCAAAGCGATTCCACATGGATCCATCCCCGTGCGTGCTCAGTGCTCACTGCTCACTCCAGCTCACACCACAACCACGGCTTCACTGTGGAGCTTGGACTGAGTGAGAGCACCTGGGGCAAAGTTTCTTTTCTCATTCTATTTCCTGAGGATGCAGCTGAGTGCGACTTTCTGGCTTGCACAGCCACTGCTCAGCTCGAAACAGATGCAGTTTTTCACTAAGAAAGATAACTCACAAGTAGAATTTCCGCTGCTATCCTTCTCCATTAGGAGAGAAAATTAAAATATCCTTCAGGAGGGAATACATAACGCTTTGTAAATTTAACAAGGGGTTTCTGCTAGCACTGAAGAATATCCTGAAAACACACTACAGAACAGTGTACATTAGAAAAAAAGAATAACTAGGATAATGCCAAGAAAAAAACATTCTGTAATGTCAATATTGTTGCATCAGGATAGTTCTAGCCAAGGATATTTTAAGCTTTGATCAAAACTGTGAATCTGTTGAGGCAGAATTATAACCCCATGTAGAAAAAGTCTGAAATTTGTAATGACAATTAAAAAAATATTATGTTCCAGAGAGACCAAAAATGAAACAGAGATCCTGAGCCAGCAGATAAAATTTACCAAACCAAGCAAGTGAGAGAGAAGCTGCTGGAGCCTTACAACAGAACATGAAACAAACCCAAAAGGCAATCCTGGTTGTAAAGACAAGGGTTCTAAAAGCACTTGGGGAATGCAAATGCCCACTTGCCATGGCCTTTTAGGGAGAATTTGGTGCCAGATTGCTTTTTTTCTACCTTTGAGAATCTCAAATAACGGAGTCACTTGAGAAAAAGAGGACAACAGCAAACAAAGCATGCCGCAGGGTTAATTTTCCACAACGTGCAAGAGATGCTGACAGACAAGCCAATGGGCCAACTGGGAAAGAACTGGGACCTGCACCAAAAATGTACTTGTCAAGTAGTTGCAGATTTTTTTTTTAGCTGTTCTGGGATAAAATTGACGTGTTTTGACTGATGAATCATGAGCAAAGTTTGCCCAGTGTGCTCAGTTTGAAATACCATCTTCTACCTGTGTGTGCTGGAACACTCTGTTCTCTCTGAGCATTTCTTTGGCAAATCTGTTCTTGAAGTAACAGCTAAGCACAAATCCTTCAGGGTGCAATCCTGTTCTTCCCCACCCCAACAGGGATGAGACCACTGAATCCAGCTGGGAGCAGAACCAAGCTATTAATAAGGACACTTCACACACATCAAAATTTTGCAAAATAGTCATTTCTTCACATGTCCCTTGCAGCACGTTGGGACAAAGACATTTAGTGAGATGTGTTTGCTGTCATCCATTACACTGCCAGCACCTGACACGAGCCATCAAAACAGATGACAAATGGCAGGAACATGGGGGGCCTGCTTGCTCCTTCTCTGGTTCCCAGACCTTATCCCAAGTATTGTGCTTCCCTGCTCTTTGTCCCCCCTCAGTCTCAGCACTTCCAGCTGCTGTGGAATAGGATGGTGACAACTCTAAGCTTCATCAGACTGAAGAGGATGGTGGCAGCTGCACGGGATTTTCAGGCTCCTCCTTAGCCCAGTCAGTGTCATCCTGTTTTCAGTCATTCCAGAACCCACAAATGCCCACACATCGCTGCTGGCATTAGGGCCTCACATTTCTGATCCTCCTAGAAGTTCCAGGAGGACAGAGCAGCTCACACAAATGGTGCTGCTTGAAATCTGAAGCAGCATCCTACCTCTTACACTGGCTGTAGTCACAGTCTGGTCAGTGCCTGCCTGGCCTTTTTCATTCACTGGTGTCACATGTACCAGCACAATTGCTAAAAAATAACTTTACCTGCTTTTTCTTTCTCTTTAATGCTTTATCTCAGTGCTTCCTGCCTTTGGTGTCCTTTCCTGTTTAATATGGCTTTGAATTCCTCTGAAGTGCGGGATGAGGATGCAGAACACTCTGTGGGGTCTGACTTCTCTTGGAGAGGCTTTTCTGGCTCCTGCTCAGGGAGGAGCACAGAGATGTGTTCCCTTCATCCTAACTTGGATCCAATGGGGTCATTCCTGCTTGTGTGCTCAGGTGAGCACTGGCTGGACCTTAGCAGACTTTAAAGCCTGGTAAAGTCCAGTCTCCTCATGTTCATAGATATACAAGGAATTAGCTGGCTCCACTTGCAGATAACTCATCACTCTTTCACTTGAAATAAAGCTTAGATTTACGAATTTTACTAACTCAGTGACTAAACAGAAGTAACTGAATGGCAAGGATCCCATCAAAAATATTTGGTAAGTATAAAAAGCATTATGTCATGTCAGCAGAGGATCCCACAGAAGCCACACGATGTGATGTGACACTCCTCAAGCAATGTAATATAACATGGCACCACCAAGTAAGCAAAAAAAAGCCCAAACATTTTATTTTTAGCTGAGATGCTCATTACTGTCTGATGTCTGATCTGAATGGTTTTTGACGGACTTAAGTGGAGTGAATTTGGCTGATGTCATGGGTTTAATAGCTATTTGAATTATCCCAATCTTCTAGCAGCTCTCTAAATTTTTAATCTTTTCTGTTCACTATGGGGACAAAAAAAGTCTCTTCTGAAATAATGGCCTGAAAAGCTGTCATTGCACACTCTAAATGCAGCATTTGGACCAGACCTCTCTAATATATGTCACTCAAAGGTGCATTTGGAAAAGCTTTGGGAGACTTTGAGAGAAGTGGAAAACTCTTGCCTGGCCCTTGCTCCTCGGAGTGACGTGTGGCAAACAGAGCTACAGAGATGCAACAGCAGCTCCTTAGAAAAGCAGGGCCGAGGGATTAAAGATCCTGATTCCTACAGATGTGATCACAGCACTGGAGATCACAGGGAGAGCAGAATCAGCTCGGGATGCATTTCAAGGGCCACGGGGTTTTCTTTCCAAATCCCAGTTTCCCCGACCTGCTGGGAAAAGCCCTCCCCCAGTTTTTACAAGATATAACCCCAGACCTAGAGGAGAAAATAATAAAATAGGAGGGTGGGAGAAGGAGGCAGCAAACTTGTGGCTGTCTGTGACATGTCCAGTGGGGTCCAGCATGAAGTGCAAGCTCAGCCCTCAGTTCCTATCAGCTTTACAGCCAGGAGGTTCTGGCATGCAGCGCTTGCTCAGCCCTCAGCTCATATCAGCATAAACACTTCATCACAGCTGACACGCTGATATGCTAAATGAGTAAGTGCGGTGCACAAAGAGGTCACAGGGAAGTTAACTAAAGGGATTATAAGGGACAGTCAACACACTTCAAAAAGAAAAAACCTGATAGGTGCAGAAAACATGGTAAATGAGCCCGAAGAATGCAAACCCTCCGCCGTGCACTCCATTACAGCCCTGACAGTCCAGTTCCAAACAGTTAAATATGAAACTGTCAACAAGGGCCTGTCTTAATAACCAAACTTGAGGCCTTTTATCCTGGAAGATTTATGAAGTAATTTTAAAGAGGCCCAAGAAAACATCTGTCAATAAATTGAATGCCGGCTACAGGATTTACAAGCAAGACAAGAATTTCTCATTAAGTGCACATTAGCACTGTGGGGATCATAAATAGTAAGAGGGCAGGATGCTGAGCCTCTCAAGCTGTCATTAAAACACTATCTAAGAACTAATGAGGAAGTGATGGAAGGATACTAATGATCCCTCAGGCTCCTTTCATTCAGCGGTGCCTGTGATACGATTTTGGTTTGCCACAACCAAAGGGTTTCAGAGAACCTCCCAACCTCTGTCCCTGCAAAGCCACAGGGACACTGAGTGCTCACTGGGGAGCCAGCAGTGGCACTGACACAGCTCTGTCCTCCAGATCACGCCAAGCTCGAGGTGACAAACGAAAGGGCAAGTCCCACACACTGCTGGGGGTGAGCAGGAGCTGTGTGGGTGCCACCAGGTACATCTGAGGAGCTGTGTGGGTGCCACCAGGTACATCTGCAGTGCCCTGGGGGTGAAAAAGGAATTTTCATATGGAAAACAACTTGCAAGTGATTTTGAGCTTCTCTATTGAAAAGTGAGGTTGGAAGATTTCTGTGACTGTGCCTGTCTGAGCAATGACAAGGTCTGTGGGCTGCCCCTCGGCTCTCAGCCCTTCCAAGGGAGGGACAAAGGTTTCCAGTGACCACTGGAGGATTGTAGGTGGCTCTGGTTCCCCAGAACTTCAGCAGGTCCCTCACAGCCTCGGTGGCAAACTGCACTGAGAATGAGCTGCCCCAATTCCCACCAGAACTCCTCGGAACGTGGGGGCAGTGGCTGTCCCAACTCTCACTTCAGAGAGTGGGGCATTCAGATGGTCCCTTCTCTGCTGGGGAAGAGCTGCAGCTTTCCTTTCGTCTCCATGGGACTTTGATGGAATTTACCCTGCCTGGAGCATTACAGAACTCGTCACGGATGTGGGACACCCAGTTCAGAACTTGAACTTGAGAGTGATCCTGTCCCATTCCTGGTGCATCTCCATCACTATTCTGGCTCTTCCGTACCCACCTCCCCTTCCTTTCTATGTGCTTGTGACCAGAAGCTGACACAATTTTCCTGATGACACCTTGGTCAGAAATGACACATTTTTGGGCCTTACTGTCAATAAATCTGTTTGCTGATGGAGGAGAAAAAAAGTCTTTTTAGATTATTCTGTTTTCTACCAAGACAGGAATCTTCCTTTTGCTTGTGTCCCCTAGCACAAGGACCAAAATGATTACTGCTACATAAAAAACCTATTTCTACCAATAAAAATTATTTCTTTGGGTCTGCAGTATATTGGCACTTAAACTATAATGTAGTTATATTTTTTTTTCTGTAATAGATGTTTAACACACTGTATTGGTGCTGTGGATGGATGTCTCTTTCTGAGACTTTTGTCTGCAGAAGAAATCAAATGAACATAACCAAAGTGCACATTAGGAGAAAGACATTATATTACTGAGCAGCAGCACGTAG
This sequence comes from Monarcha castaneiventris obscurior, assembly GCA_026261815.1. NCBI lineage: Eukaryota > Metazoa > Chordata > Aves > Passeriformes > Monarchidae > Monarcha > Monarcha castaneiventris. Next base: position 4,822,318 of record JAMPIT010000481.1, read on the forward strand.
CAACAAGTCAGTCATCAGTTAAAAACCTCATTCTGAAGGAATATTGTAGTTAAAACCTTTCAACATGCAGCTTTCCAAATGCGTTTGTCCATAAACAGCAATTGTTAATAACTTGTATTTAATAGAGAGTTGTCTACAACAAAATTAACTCATAAAAAGACAAACTTTTCCAGTAAAGGACAGTAAAGACAAATGCAGCTCAGTGCATTCAGTAATTGCATGAACATCACACTCCGGACCAATTTCCTCCCAGTACTGGAAATTTGATGCAATCCAGGGAGGTCAATAACAAATTATGTGTTCAAAGGGTTCAAAACTGAGACTTCCATTAAACCAACAAATACCTGAAATCTGTAATGGGCAAATGTTATAAACTATATCCAGTGAGTCCCTTTTTCATCTCTTATCCTCTGCAACTCAGGTTATATTCACATGGGCTGGTTCCCAATATTTTTAGACTGACTCAACCAATAGGATCAATTATTTAACAGTATTTTACTAGTCAGTGCAAGTCAGGATAAAATTTCCCCCAATCTAATTAGTCCCTGTGATGTTATGGCAAGTATGGAAATGTATAATTACAGTGTAATTACACAGGCACCGTAAATGCAGCAAGTTGCAAATTCAAGGCTAAATTTCAAAATGGGGTCATTTGAGCAGGTTCAAAATTAGGCAAAACCTGTTTGCTCATCCCTGCTAATTATGCTGTCAGCTTCTCCAAAGCCAGGCACCTCGAAGGAGCATCCCCCTGGTTAATCCCATGAACTGCCTGCCCTGTGTGGGGACGGAAGTGAACTCCCCAATTATGGACTGAAGGTTTTTCTGGAGGAAACAATCGTTTTGGTCTGATGTGGGAGAGCCTCTTAGACAGCACCAGTGAGAGCCCTGCAGTTGCAGGGATGCTGCTCTGTCAGTGTCTCTGTCAGGGACTCTGGATTTTGCCACAACAGCCAATTTGTATTTCCATGTATTTTTAGGGAATTCCCTGTGCTCTGCTGGATGGGACTGATGGGACAGAGGGGCTTTGGCTGTCCTACAGCTGAATGTCACATAAAGTCTGAAGGCCCGAGCTGACCCCGGGCACAGAGGTTTGAGCCTGTGGCCTGATTCTCATCAGCACAATTCCACACCAGTAACCATCCCTGGGCAGCAGGAAAATTGGCACTTTAAGCAGCAATCCTAAATCCTGATACAAAAAAATATCCTGCTGATGGAGAAGAACTCGTGGAGTCAGGGATGTGACTGAGGATTTCAGGAACAGCTGAAAAGTGGCCAGGCTTGGGAATGGCAGGAGGCAGAGGAGCTGCCCATGCTGTGGTAACTGCTGGCACACAGGTAGAGCCATATTTTAAAAAGCAATAAGGAAAAGTGTCTGTTTTGAGCTGTTCCAGTAAAGCCCACCCTCCTTCAAACATTTAGATTTTTTTTGTTCAACAAATGTTTTATGGGGAAAAACGCCTACAAGGACACATCCATCTGCTGACCCAGCTGTGGCTGCTAATATGCATAATGGCAGAGAAATTTCCTGTTACTGATTCCTCCGAACTGCAGACCTGAATCCTTTGTTTTAGATACCGATTCAACAATTTCAGTATCAATAATTAACAAAACACATTCATCCATTTCATCAAGATCTCAGGCAATGAGTCCTGAATGGAAAATAAAAGGAACTTTTTTTTCCTGACCTTTTTAATGAAATAAAATTGATGCTATTTTTAGGTAAGGTTATTTGCATAAATATGGAAGGAAAGTAGCTTTAATATTAACTTTATCTCAAGTACAGAAAGGAAAAAGATGTTTATATTGATTTGCATTTATGCTTTGTACTGTATTGCTATTATTAAGGGGATTTAAATTTAGGTTTTATCATTTTGAGCTCGCTTCTACTATTATGGTAGGATAAAGGTGCCCTTAATCCCTTCAAGGATCAGATCTTTTTATTTAAACACACACCTGGCTCGTGGTAACTGAACCAAATTTCTAATTATGAAAAGCAGGTTTCATATCCAAATTTAGCTGAGTGGAATAAAAATCCCCAGGTGTTGCCGTACCTTTTTTTACTATATATTAATGTTATCAGACTTGCTGACTCATGAAACTGAGGTTATAGCAATTTTAGCTATGCTGAAAAATTAATCCAACATTTGGAGAGTACTGCACTATTCTTTATCCTGCATTTCTTGCTCAGAGTCTCCTTCTTATGCTACCTGCAATCCTTGGCCTTGGAAGGCTTTAGTGGTTGGGTGATGAATATCAGACCGTCCACTTCTACTTCCCCTGAGTGTCTGAGGTGCCTTTTGTTGTTTGTGGTAGCTGAAACCTCAGAAATGCTAAGCCTGAAGTTCACATGTGTTCATCTAAAATATCTCCCCGATTCTGCAAGTCAGGCTGAAATTACAAGTCGGGCATTTCGAGCCCTCCCACTCCTGATTAGGCTGGGAACGCGATCTTCTGCAGCACTTGAGGCACTTCTGCTTCTGTCATTAGCTGAGCACCAGAAGTGCAAACAATTATTTGTTATCTTTCCCGGGCCGGTGTCAGCAGCAGGGCAGTGCCGGGGCTCTCACAGGGAATGGACACGGTTGTGTCCAAGGCATGTGCAGGGACCTTCTCCCCGTGCCGGACCCAAGGCCACCGGCAGGATTTCATCTTGGAAACTGTTTCTGTGCTGATCTCTCTGTTCCTGATGTACTTGCGGCTCCTTCTGTAGCACAACAAGGGGAGCTCCCCTCTGGCTTTCGCATCCTCGATGAACCCGCGCCCCCTTGGCTCTGCCTCCATCCCCGGTTATCCGGGATTGCAGGGACACGGCTCCGTGGATGCTGTGTGGGCACCGGGGGCTGCACAAACGCCCGGCTCAGCCCCGGCTCGGGGCTCCCAGCATTTCCCCTATCGCACCTATCAACTGCAGTAGGAAGCGCGGTAGGTTTTGCTATGAATGTTATCTCATTTCTTGAGAAGAGGTGTGAATTCTGCCCGGGCAATAAACGGGTCTTACGGGGAGCGGAACTGGAATTTCACCCTTTCAGTGCCTCCTCACATCGCTCCAGAGTATAAAGGGCTTTACTGGATGTGTTTTACCTCTGGAACACACCTACAAGTCCCGCTTGATCTATTTACACCACAACAAACACAATGAACATTTTTTACATTTTCTAATGCCTTGCTGGGCTGATGAATAAAATCCCATCGACTCTAATAAACCACAGAAGAATAATTTAGAATTATGTCCCACGGAAAGCTTCAGTAAATAATAAAAGCATAAATATACCAGCAAGCCACTGTTATCCACTGCGGGAGACATTTGGGAATGAGAAGCTGCATCTGTGCACAATAACACAGATCCAGGGCTGCATCTCTCTCTGCATTCACATGCGAGGGAAGGCACAGATTCAGAACCTGCTCTCTGCACACAGCATTGTCCTCTGCAGCTTCCACACCACGAGGGTTCACCGTGTTTGGTAAACCTCAGTGGGTAAAACTTTCTCTGCTGTTTTAGTCAAGTGTAAATAAATGAACAGAAACAGATTAAATGGCAACTCTAATTAAGCAGCTTATATGTCACAGCACACTAACGCCAACATCTTGGTTTGGGTACTGAAAATGATCAGTACTACACTTCTTTAACTGGTAGTCTGAATTTCCTCATTATTCCACCCAGGGACCAAAGATTAGACAAAGAAAGCAGAAGGGCAAAGGTGTGTGATTCCAAACAATGCTTTAATGAATGCTAATATTCAGCACTCTGTGTTGTTTTGCTGCCCTTCCCCTCGCAGGTAACACAAACCCTCAGCCCTCTCGGTGCCAGGTAAAGAGCAGGGGATGAGCTGAGCTCCCAGGCAGGAGGGGTTTGGCCCCTTGGATGTGTGGGAGGGAGGATGCAGGGGCTGAGCTCCCTGCCACAGCTCCAGGAAGCTTTTCCTGCAGCTCAGGGAAGGAAGGTGCAGGGAGGAATCGTGTCCCAGGTCAGCAGGACACTGAGTGAAGGAGGAGGGTTCGAGCAGCCTCGGCTCAGGTCTCCTCTCTCCCACATTTTCCTGCCCTTCTCCTTGCCTCTCTCTGGATTTCTATTGTCTGTCTCCAGATTTCCACAGCAACGAGGGCATAACATTCACTCTCTGGCCTTTAGGAGCTTAATGGGGAGACCTTCAGCGTGCACAGTTGTTCTGCTTTTAACTTATTTTTGCAAAGCAGGTATATTTCCATCCAAGAATTAGAGAGAGTGGCCTCAGGCTAAATTGCAGGGAGTCCCAAATGAGTGAACCCTTTGAGGGGAGAATCACTGAAGAAGAAAATGAAGATGACAAGGCTGTTGCTTCTTAATAAACATTATCACATTTTCACCATGCATTATTTATTACTTTTCTTTCACTGATTGATGTTCTAAAACATTTAATCTAATATGTATAACTATATATATATACATATATTTAATTTTCTTTTTTTTTTTTCCTAAAGAAATCTCAAGTTAAGAATTCCTTCTTTGTTTCTTGCATTGTTAAATTAACATGTTAGTCCTGGGAATTTTTTCTCCTTTTTTTTTTTTCAGTGTCTAAATAGGACTAAATTAAAGACATTTGACTGAGTGCTGCAATTTATATGTTTTATAGGTTTTCCAGAGTTGAAGATGGAATATTTTGATCAGTCCTAATGGGATTTTTTGTGCCTATGGTTTTTCTAACCTTATTTCCTACTTGTGGTTTCATCTGCTCATGGTCAGGAGTGCTTGGGAGCAGAGTGAGAGGTCAAACTTTCCAGCACAGGACCCTCCTCTCTCTTATTTTACTTTATGGTCAGACAGACTATTTTTATTCTGAGATCTGCTGCTGTCCAGTAAATATATAACTTTGTTAGGAACCAAGCCTGCTCCAGAATGATACCTTTGTGGACACTAAAAACAATTTAATGGCATGTCACAATAGCAATTCACTCTGCTAATAGCCCGGCTCAATAATACCATATTGCATAAACCTCCTTCAGTCTTCTGACAAATAATTCACCTTTATGCACTCTGCAGCAAGCTCCATTTCACTAACAAATATATTTCTCCCCTACCCCTACAAATAAATATCCAGCATCTTCTCACTGTAACATCAGCTGTTGCCTTGCATGAGGTCAGCAGGGCCATATTTCTACCCCAAATCACCTTTCTCCATCGTGGCCAGAGAGACTCTCAGCTTTTAACTGGCACATCAAATCACAGGCGAGGGTGGAGGGAATCAAATCTTGGAAAAAAAAATCTGTACATTTTGCTGTGTCTCACAAGCAGCAGCAGTGAAAAGTTTAAATACTCTGTATGTCAGGGCAGCCTTAAACAAATGTTTATGGGCTTTGCTTTTGCAAGCAGAAGGATTTGGGTAAGCACAACCCTCAAGATGTCTCTTGCTTAAAATGCAGCGCAAACTCCCCGAGCAGGCACAGCCTCCTGCCATCCTGCTTCCCTTGCTGCTTTTTTCAGGAGCTGCCTGCTCGGGGAGGGATCTGTTGGGGCTGCTGCTCAGTGTGAGGAAATGCTCCAAGGCTGCTCCAGACTTATTTGGGTGAGCAGTTACCTCGATTTGGGGTGCTCCTGGAAAACCCCACTGGCTCTGAATTCCAGGGGGGCAATTGAAGGTGCTCTGGGGACAACAGATCCAGTCCCCACTCCCTGATGGACACAGCCATGGTTCCTGGTGTGCTCCCTGAGGAATGAGTTCCATGTTCTCTATCCACCTCCTCAGTTCCCCTTCCCTAAGGGACACAGCCATCGCTCCTGGTGTGCTCCCTGAGGAATGAGTTCCATGTTCTCAATGCACCTCCTCAGTTCCCCTTCCCTGATGGACACAGCCATGGTTCCTGGTGTGCTCCCTGAGGAATGAGTTCCATGTTCTCAATCCACCCCCTCAGTCCCTGCTCCCTGAGGGACACAGCCATCATTCCTGGTGTCCTGGTGTGCTCCCTAAGGAATGAGTTCCATGTTCTCAATCCACCTCCTCAGTCCCCACTCCCTGATGGACACAGCCATGGTTCCTGGTGTGCTCCCTAAGGAATGAGTTCCATGTTCTCTATCCACCCCCTCAATTCCCCCTCCCTGAGGGACACAGCCATGGTTCCTGGTGTGCTCCCTAAGGAATGAGTTCAATGCTCTCAATCCACCTCCTCCTCCAGGCAAAGAGGAATTCTCTGTGCTGGATTCTCTGGGCCTGGACCATTGGCAGTGAACAACCTGACAGGCAATGATTGTCCCCAAATCCTGCAGGATATTTTGGGGTAGTGTGGGTGATAAGGGTGTTACATCCTCCTGCACTGCTGCTGTTGCATAAATTGAAAATCACCTTTTACAATGTCTGAGTTCATGTTAAAAGACGGAAAAGAAAAAAAAAATGCAAGTCTTCCAGCTACAAATAGAATTTCCTCTATATTTTTATTTTGTTATGTTATCAGCTTACACTCAGTATAAATTCCTCCTTTCCTAGAAATGAGACTCCAATGATATATTTAGAAATAGAATGAGCTCTCAAAAGCTTTTTTTTTTTAAATGCCTATGTAGAATCTGCTAAACCCCAACTGCATCCTGTTCCTTTAAAAACTACTCTCAAATCCGACGGTTAAAAAAGGCCATTTTTGTGGAAGAAACTATTTGTATCAAATATCATGAGAAAATAAGTGCATCATGACAATTTTGAACATCTTTTATGATTTGATTGTCAGTAACGAGGCCCACAGGAGAGTGATAAATGTGAAGCACGAAAAATATCTATTTCACTTAGATAGCAAATTATGCAACTCAGTGCTTGATAGCACTTGGCAAAATACAAATGTAGTTGAATGGAATTGAAATTGTTGCTCTCTGCCTAAGACACAGGTAATATCACCAGGGGTCCTGTCTTCAGATATTTATAAGAGCTAAGAGTTTAAGTAATAGTAGCAGTAATACAAAATTACCTTTAAACATTGAAAACATTTTTACTTTGTTACAGGGTGTAATTTACACTTTTTCTCTAATGGCTTACAGACTGAAAATGATATACTAATGCAATTTTTCAAATTTAGTTACCTTTTTGTGTTCTAAAATTATGTGCTCTCTCTTTTCCCTGTTTGTCATTCCTCAGGTTCCATTTAATTCCATGTTCGTAGAGTTTTATAATTTATCTACTTGTCATAAAAGTTTTCTAGACTTTTAAAAATACGAAGTACTCCCAATAAACTCTGACAAAAATGCTTCCAGTTCAACTTTTAGAAATTTTTCAATTTTGTTTTGAACTATTACCATACATTTTGGTGGTGGAGTGAGATTTTTCATGAAGTGACATCAAGCAAGGGAAGGGAAAAATGATCAGAGAAGAGATTCACTCAAACCATTTATATTAACCTGTCTCTTCACTTATAGATTTATATTCCTTCTTATCCTGCATGGAAGGATAGGAGATAAATATAGGAATGTGCTCTACAGCTATGCCTTAGCTCAGGATGGCAAATGAAACTGTGAGAACTTTCAAGATTTCAAAATTTGCCTTCTCTCAAATCATGAAGAAAAGTTTATTCCATTGGCTAATTAAAAAAAGATCATTTTAAATGAAGTGTTCAGTTTTGATCATTTCAAATCACTTTCTCCCAGTGCTGATATTTTTACATGTTCATTTATTTGTTTTATAGGCGTTTTTCTTCCAATTAGTTTGGATTTTGAAACCAAGAGCTATTTCTCCTTAAGCAATGTGAAAACAGACTATTTTGACAGGATGCCTCTTTAAAACTCACAAAATGATATTTCTCTAACCAACCCTTTTCACTCAAATAAATGATGTTTCAACACGTCACCCCAGGAAAGTTTAATCCACAAAATCAAGATTGTATTTACTGTGCCCTCTATTTCTTCCTGAGCATTTCCAACACCATTGAAGTCCTTCACTACCACGACACCAAAACATGACAGGGGTTGCCCAAATGCCAGCTCCTCACCAGGACACCTTTCAGGCAAAGGATTATTTTTGGGAATTGTGAGAGGGGGTGAGGGTTTCTCCCTCTCAGTGCTCCCCATCCCCTTCTCTCCAGGGGCTCTGCTCTTGCTGGAGGCATGGGGCCACCTGAGCTTGAGGGGATCCTTGGCAAATCCCTGTGCTCTCCTCCCTCCTCCTCCCCAACGAGCAAGAAACTCCTTGTGCACCCCACCCTGCACCCACTCTGCTCCCAGCACCCCAAACCCTGCACCCACTCTGCTCCCAGCACTCCAAATCCAATGGGAATGAGCCGAATTTGGCAGAGCTGGGCTGTCCCAGACCCTCCCAGTGCCCCTGGGTGCTGCTGCACTGGAGGAGGACAAGGAGCCAATGCAGATCCTGCAGCTGGGATAGAGGAGATGCAGTGCTTTAGGATTTAATAACTTGGAGAGGGACTCTAGGTTCCCCTTTTGTGAAAAAAACTACAGAAAAAAATTAATTGCAATAAATAAAGAAAAGACAGGCTCGGGGAATGCAGGCTCTGACTGTGTGCAGCTGTTAAAAGGCTGGATTCATATTGCATATGAGGAGAGGTGTCACCCTCAGAGTTCACAGCCCGATTTTAATGGGAGTAATTCCCTACATTCCCCTAAAAAACTCAGTCTGACACACATTTTATCCCTTTTGGCATTGCCTTTCGTGTAAGGTTGCTCTGCTCTGGTGAGCACTTGCCTTTTTCACCCTATCCACAGCTTTTCAGCAATAATGGACAATGTTATTGTCAGGCCCTAAAAACCATCACCTGCCTCTTTTATTGCTCTGCACAACTTTGTCTGGAGTCCAGGGCAGCTTTCGGTTTTCCCATATCTGTTGTTCTTATCTCACTGGGATCAAATGGCAGCTTCCTGGGAGCTTTGTGGGGCTGGCACCGTGCCACAGAAGGCAGGAAGATATGAATTCTCTTTTCATATCCCGTTTCCTTGTGGTGTAACTGTAAACTTGTACCAAAAGACACCAGAAAACCCAGCAGCATTTAAGAAGCCTAAAAAGCTGATGGGTAATTACTGAGATTAACAAAAGCTCCATGGAACCAGGGATCAAAACTCCTAAAAACTGCAATCCCGATGAAGAGTTGTGAATGAAAACGGCAGCATTTTGATGGGAATGTGTGCACAAGTGCCTGATGCAGTTGTAAATAAGGCATTTAAATGACTCGGGGATCTGCAAGCCCTATGGAACTCTCCTGGGGAAGCTGTTGACAAATTAAAGCTGCTATTGCTACTCTTCCATTAGCTTTTGTATCCTAAACACATCATTAGGTGGTATTTCATGGCATAAAACTCTTACCTGCTTCAAGATTGATTTGAAATGGAAGACTCTTACAAGAATATACAGTCCCTTTGGGTTCGAGCTGGGAGGATCAGTCGGAATAAATTTATTGCTTGAAAAGGGTCTTGTTTATTCAGTCTGAAAATGCTTCATTTTCTTAAAAATTCTCATATTTATAAATAAGTAATATGTTGAACTTATTCACTAGATTATTGCTATGGATACTTTACTTTTGAGCAGTTTGTTACATATCTTAAATATTTCAAATGCAGATCTTTATATTTGGATTATTTTTTCTCTCAGACTTTCAAACTTCATTCCAAGTGTTGGGACCTCTGATTCTGCATTTTCTTTTTTTTTTTTTCTGAGCAAAATGCCAAAATATTAATTGTAAAAGAGGATATTATTATCAATACAACTGAAAGCTCCTGAAGATGAGAATAACTGATTTTTTTTTGGTCAAAACTATCTTCAACATGAATATTAGCAGGGGATTCCAAACACATCTTTTAGCCTGCTAATAGTTCTGTTCACAGGAATCCTGCTCCTGTCAGGAGAGGAGAGCATTTAGAAGACTGCCACTGTCACCAAGACAAATAAATATCTTGAGTTTCCTGAAAAGACATCTCACACTTTCACTTCTATTAGATGCCTCTTTTCTAAAATTATTGCAGCTAAAAAGTCCAGTAGACAGTGTGATTTTAGGAGAGCTTTTAGGAAAAAAAAAAGGCAAAAACCACAAAAAACAAACCCACCTCTTTGAAATAACATTTAAGATGCACTTGAAAATTCTTCTCCCCAAACACAAAGGAAATTTAAAGTTAAAGCTGAAAATCTGGCTGGAAACCATGTCCTTAAATCAACCTACCTCTCCTTAGCTTTGCAGGGAATCTCACACACTGTACTAATGCCATATGTGCCACAACACACAGGAATAATGGGGTGAATTGAGGACAGTGTCACACCATACTGAGTTCCTCTTAATTCAAAATTTCTTCCTTGCTTTTAAGAGGGAAGTTTACAACCCTGCCAAAATGGCACTTCTTCTTTTTTTTTTTTTTCTTAAATATACAGAGTGAAAAAAAATGCAGCATGAGAGCACACAACTTCTGGAGAGAGAACTGAGAGAGCTGCTGAAAGTGGGATGTGTACAAATATGTGTAAACTGCCTAAAGCCTGCAGAGAGCAAGGGGAGCAGTGAGAACCCAACAAGGGACAACAGACCTGCACAGCTGAAAAAGGCCCAGGTTTAGCTCCCCAGACAGCCCCAAAATCAAATCAGGATGGGAATTTGAAGCTTCTCTGCCTCACAATTGAGTGGCAGTCAGCATTTGGGGATTGATTTTAGCAGATACCAGCAGCAGAGTGGAAAGTACAGCCAGGCTGTGAAACACAGGGTATGGAACACTTTAATGACTCCGTGCAGACTTCAGCAGTTTCACTTTATGGGGCTTCGTGGGAAAAAAAATAAATAAATGCTGTTGATTGACTGTTTCCATCCTCTTGGGTTTTGCACGCCTCTTGCATTTCCCCTGAGGTGTTTTTCAGGCATAGATCAGAGTTCAGGACAGGGCAGGGCTGCGAGGTGGCCCTGGCAGGGCTGGGAATGAGCTGCTCAGCTCAGTCCTGTTCCCAAGTGCAGAGCACCTTCTGGGGCTCCAGCATCACTTCAACCCAGATTCCCTTTCCACACAAAGTCAGAATTCTGCTCCAATTTAGTTTTTGTACGGACAAGCTTCAGTCACAACTTTGCCTAGATTTGAAGAAATGTTTGATACAATAGTTTCATCCAGCTCCGCTTTCAACTGCTGATCTGAAAACCTCTTGTCTCACATTTTTTAACTCGTGTCATTTGATATTCAAGTTTCCTTCAAATTTCCTCTCGTCTGAAGGCAGAATCAAGCTCCCTCGTTTCCTGGGAATGCATAGGTTATGTGACAAGACATACAAACAGTTTTGATCATCAGGAAAATTTACTGCTCCACAATATTGCAGTTTTAATTAGCAGTAAAGTGAAATGAAAACTCTGCTGCCATGTGATTAGAACATGGCTTTACAATCGTGGGAAGGGACTCTGGTACTCCATATAATGGATGGGATTTCTACGTTTATTTATGGTTCTACAAGGGTGTTGGGAATTTGTAGGAAAACTTCAAAGAATTGACAGGAATATATTCAGTTTCTTTGTCTGTCACATGAAGGATAACTTAACTTTTGTGGTAAAATGCGGTTTTTTTCTTACTGCTTAACTGAGCAAGACTTCCTGCTTCCACGAGTTTCTTCCCTAAGCTGTTCCTGCAAGGACACCCTTCATTTCATATTGTATTTCATATTCCTTGTTTACTTGTAACCAAAACAGGCTGGGGGAGCAAAGTGGGCCTGGAGCAGGTGAGGAGAGGCTGCCTGAGACCCTCTCGCATCCCTGTGGTGGTCACTGAAGGGGCTGCCCATGGGGGGAAGGATGTGAGGCTGCTCATTCCACCCAAATCCATCTGGCAATGGAGAACGGGGAGCTCTGAGTTGCCCTGGCCCTGTGCTGCCATAAAATGCTCTGCAGGCTCCTTTCCCTGCTCCCAGCTCTCCAAAGCAGCTCTGTGGCCCCTGGAGCACTGAGCGCTGCTGCCTGGGACAGACCCGAGCGCTGAGGGGGCAGCTGTGAGCTGGCAGAAATTTGGGAGCATCTCCACTTGTGCAGGGCTTTGCAAATGTCCCGTGCCCAGCTCTGTTCAGCCTCAGCTGCTGAGCCCTGTTGAGCTGGGCTGCTCTGTGCTGGAGCCTCAAAAATGCAGCTCCGGCCGGCTGACAGAGGACAGCAATTCCAGGGAAAGGATTTGCCTCCCCTGCTCCGTGCTCTGGAGCAGAAACTGCTGGAAAGGTGGCAGGAGCAGGTCACACTCAGGGAGGAAAGGGACAAAGTCTCCAGTCCCTGCGAGCTGCAGCACCTGAGCTGGGGCAAGCACAAGTCCCCTGGCATTGATGACAGGGAGGACACTCAAGGGACTCTGCCACAAACAAATGATCTCACTCCCAGCTCACTTTCTCCTTGCAGTGAACAAAAATCAGCAGAATGAAAAGCAAAGTCTGACTTGCAATCAATCTTCATTAAGAGTCAGATTCTTTCAGAGCAGCTCCATAAACAGTATTTTTGTGAATTAAAAATAACATCGTGTTAATTACAGTTCTGCATTACCTTTTTTGTTATGGCATGTTAGGCATACTCCTACTTTACAGAATGCCAATAACTCTTCACAATTCCCCGGGATTACAGTTCCCTCCTCAGATAAAGGAACAATCCTTTGAGATGATGGCACATCAAATATGCCTTCATATTTCTGTCTCCTGTTTCGCAGCCTGTGCCATATTGTGCACAAGCTGAAGCAGCACAATACACCACATCTGCCATTCACAGGGCCACCTTTGAAACTGGCCCAAATTTTCTTCTCTACTGATCTACGGATCGCATCCTGTGTTACAGTTGTTCCTTTTCAAATCCAGTTAAAGCTGGAAAATCAGCTTTTTGGTGGCTGTTGTGTGCAAAGAGCTCTCGGGGTGAAGCATCCCGTCCCAACACAAAGCTGTTTTGTCCTGTGAGAGCAAATTCACCTCCTGGGCTCTCCTGGTGTGTAGCCCCTGGATTCCAGCTACCGCCAGTGCTGAGGTTCAGGCAGGACACAGAGCCCCAGGTGAGAAACAGACACAGAGCCAGAGGCAGAGAGGGAACCCCAGGGCTTGTCTGTGCCTGCAGGCCAAATAATGAATTTATTTTGCATTTAACGTGCCTGAATTCGGGACAGGATGGAAGCAGTGCCCGGCACAGGCTGCTGACCCTGCTGATGGACTCTGCACTGGCCTCACCCAGGGCTGGCAGGGTCTCGAGCTGTACTTTTTCAATCTAAAGACAAGGAGCAATATTCCTTCTGCTGCCCATTTCCAGTGTCATCTCTGGAGCCAGGCTCTGAAAGCAGCATTCCTGAAGCGCTGTTAACAGGAGCCGGGTGCTCAATGCTCAGGTCAGAGTGTGCTGTGCAGAGCCATATCCTGGGGTCAGGATGCAATCTCCCAAAGAAAGTTACGAAATCCATGCCTGTGAGCCCTGTTTTGGGCATCTAACCCAGAAATTGTTCCTAACAACTGGAATGAGATAGGATCAAGACATTACATGTCAGCAGAAATATCCTCTCCTTCTCCCCCAGTCCTCGGGATATTCAGATTTCACGAAACTTGTGTAGGAATTTCCATGACTCATTCCCCAGTAATCCATCTTTCATTGCTTTATTTGTGACACTGCCACAAAAGACTGAAAATCAGGATTTTTTTTCCTTTTGCTTGAGAGGTGAATTCACCATTTCAAGCCAAATGCTTTTGTGTAGCATCTGTTTAGACACTGGGTGCATCCCCAGTGCAGGGGCAGAGCACATCAGCACCAATCCTTCAGCCCAGAGCTGCATTTGCTGCAAACCTTTGTGCACACGAAACCTGAAGTGCAGAGGGACCACAGAATAAGCATGAGTTGGAGTTACAGAGGCTTTCTGCAGATAAATATTCTTTAAACACCAGGCAGAGGCAGCCCTGTGAGGCACAGGGGGAGAGCAGCCAGGAGAGCCAAGCAAGGACTCGTGGATGGGGAAGGTGTTGAAAACACCTGGATTGACAACACTGTTTTAGATAGAGAAACTGGAACTCGATGCAGAAAGAGCAAGGCTCACAGGAACAAATAAGCAAATTTCACAGAAGGAAAGCAAGAGGGGAAGAAAGAATAAAGGAAAAAAAGAAAATTCCCCTACAGGTTTAGCCGATAATGTCAACAAGCATCATTCTTACTGCTCTCTCACTATATGTCAAGTCCTCTATTGCTTCTAATCTGTTGTAAGCTATATTCTCTATAGACAGATATAACACCAGAGGAGAACATTAAGACCACCTATTCATATTTTTTTGACATTTGAAGTACAGTCAGACCTCGGTAGGACTTCAGCTTTGGCACAGAGTGAATCTGTGATCTTATCAAATATGCAATCCCACATAAAGCAACTGCTGAGCTGCACAAGAGTCACATAAATATTAAAGCGTTCAGAATGGTTAACTCATCAAGCAAGCTGCCTGTCTGGACAGATGGACGGAAGGACTGAGGAATACATCATGCAAAATCTTGAATTTAGGCTGCGTGAAGGAAGCGCTTTCAGAAATGAGACAAGCACATACAAAAAAAGCCCACATTTACTACATATGTGGTCATCTCTGGCTTTTAATCAGGAAAGGTTTAAACCAAATTTCCCTGGAGTGTGATTCCGAAGGAGAAGATGATAGAGAGGATGTGTTAGGGTGCTGATCAGGGAGCCAATATATTTCAGAGCTGGTATAAGCCTGCATTTATCCTACAGGGAAAAGCACAGGCAGAGAGAAGATGTGTTATTTTGTAAACAACATATGAAGGCTATCTGGTGATCAGAGATTGCAGTATTTTCCATCCCTCTGCTTGTGTGGAGCAGGTGGAGCCATCTTTTACAAAAATTAAAAGGCATTCAAACAGGGCCCGTTGTTAACCAGTGCAGGGAGCTCGAGGAGGCAGCGCTGGGTGCGAGTTAAACGCTCTGGGTGGGCACTGGGGCTCTCCAGCTGCGTCTGAGGGAGGGAGCTCAGCACCTCACACACATCTGTTCCTTTAACGCCAAACTGCAAACACGTGAGCGTTTTCCAGGGAGGAGGCAGAGGCACTGTGATGTCTGCACCTGCTTTTCAGAGGTGCTGAATTCCCTCTGCTCCCAGTGACAGGGGCACATGGAGATGGGGATCCCAGTGACAGGGAGACAAAGAGATTGGGCTCCCAGTGGCAGGGACACACGGACACCGGGCTCCAGCAGCTCAGCTGGGGTGGGCTAAAGGCCCTTCTCCCACAGCCCAGGCTCAGGGCTGTTGTTGGTGTCTTTCCATAAATGTCACTATGGTGTTGAGCCCCAGGTGGAGATCTGGCCCTTATTTTAGGGTTTAAGAGCGAGTAAATGTCGAGCACTTTGTCCCCCAGACTCCCAGACAGGGATTCCTGCCACATCTGCCCAGCTGTGCCCCTTGCAACCCCTCCTTTGGGAAGGTGATGGGGATGGCTGATGGGATGATCTGGGGATGGATCTGGGGATGGCTGATGGGATGGATCTGGGGATGGATCTGGGGATGGCTGATGGGATGGATCTGGGGATGGATCTGGGGATGGCTGATGGGATGGATCTGGGGATGGATCTGGGGATGGCTGACGGGATGGATCTGGGGATGGCTGATGGGACGGATGAAGGGACGGATGAAGGGACGGATGAAGGGCTGGCTGACGGGGTGGATGTGGGGATGGCTGATGGGACAGATGTGGGGATGGATGAAGGGACAGATGAAGGGATGGATGAAGGGATGAATGTGGGAATGGATGAGGGGCTGGCTGACGGGACGGATGAAGGAATGGATGAAGGGATGGATGTGGGGCTGGATGAAGGGCTGGCTGATGGGACAGATGAAGGGCTGGATGAAGGGCTGGCAGCCCCAGGCACAGGCCAGGGAGGCTGAGCAGAAGCGACAGCTCGGAGAAGCCTGGCAGTACCATCTAGTGGGTGCTGCCTCGCACAGGCAGCTGCTCCCAAGGAGGAAGGGAGAAAAGAGGACAGAGAGCAGAGAAATAAAACATTCTTTATCACTGCTCTTGACAGGTATTATATTGTACTATAGTGCCATTTGTTTAGTTACTGCTACAGCAAGTGCTGTGCAGAAATCTTATAAGCAGCCATATGGCACCTCTGAATGAAAGCCATTATGCTTTTATGAGTAACCCACACTGTCTCTGCTCGGGGAAAGAACCTCCGTTTGCACCAAATGTCATTTTCCTATTCTGAAAGGAAGAAAATATTTCTGACTTTCACTGAACTCCACAAACCTGAGCTGATTCTCCTCTCCTGACAGTGTTTACACAGAGCCTAAGCCCACTGGAGGTCTCAAATACCCACCAGGTATTTCACTACTGACATTTTGCTGTTTCCATGCTCGTGCTTTTCAGCTGCGCCATGTTAAACAACCCTGTTTGCAGCTAATATTAGATTCTATAGTTACCAGTTCATTAACATTTTATAATTTACCATCCATTACACTTGACAGCCACTGTCCAGCCATCCTTAGCACTGTTTTAAAAAGGAGTTTTTAAAAGCCCCTTAGGAACAGAAAGTTTATTCTCTGAACAGGGTAAAAATAACAAGTCATTAAAAATTCCTGGTACCTGGATGCAATATCTGGGCTGCACCTCTTAAATTAACTCCGTGCTTTTGCCGTGCAGAGCAAAGTTTTTGTGGTGACTGGAAAAAAAATATTTTCTTCTCCATCAGTTTGTGTTTCCAACTCTCCCATGCTGCATTAAAAGTGCGTTGTGTTCTGGGATTGGGTTGTTAAACACTGAGAAAGGGTCTGGAACTTGCTGGTCGAGGTTAGGTTAAAGGAAAAGCAAAATTTCTGCTCTACATGCAGGCAACTGAACTTCTCTAAAGCTGTGTATGTCTGCATGCTGAATTTGCATGTCAAATGCTGGGATTGCAGACACAATTGCAGAAAGTGCATATGCAAATTAGACACTTAGAAATGAACATATTTATATATGACAGCCACTAAACAGATCAGTCCCGTGTCCACTTCTGTATATACATTGCGTGTATTTGCCTTTTCTTACAATATATTAAAAATATTTATCAAAATATTTATTTAAAAAGAAGAAAAGAAGAGAAGGCTTCATTAAAATAGAGCCTATGTAGAGACATGTTGTTAAAAGGAATCTAAATAATCTCACTTCCCTGCTCCAGATAATTAACACTCTTCAGCAAGAACTTTTCTCTAAATATCAGTCTTCTTTTAGAGAGATTTGCCATTTTCCTGCATTCATTATCTCACCAGAGCAAAGTGAAGCCATGCACCAGAAATACTGCAGGGATCATGCAGGATGTAATTGCTCTAATGCTTTGCATATTTATGTTTGAGCCCTTTTTATGAAGTGTTACTTTAAAAAAAGAAGGATCAGTTCATCTTTAAAAGGGAGTGATTGATTGCTGCCAGTCAGGCATTCCTTCATTCTTGGCTTCTCTCTTAGTCTCTGTAATAAGTTTTTCAGGAACCCCAGCCTGCTATTAAAGAACAGCATTCATCATAAGCCAAGCAGAGAGGAGGCAGACTTTGATGGGCACAATACCATATTTCAATCTACAGTGTCCTTTTTGTTAAACTTGAGCTGCTGCCTCATTAGCGCTCGAGCAAAAATACACAAAGCCTTTTGTAAATATTAATCAGAAATGTACAAAACCCCTCTCCAGACTAAATTACTTATTATTGGGCTCTCTCCAGGTGATAATATCTAACTAAAAATTCTGTTTGCCTAAATTGTGGGAGAAAAATACCTTTTTATGTACATTTTATGAAGCGCTCTTACAAGGATAAGTGTTTTAAGTAAATGCATTTCTTTAGTATTTTCCCCCTTTTTTGACATCCATCCTTCACAGAGCAGAAATATGCAGCCCTGCTGTATGTTGTAGGCTGCAGCATTCATCTGAGCAGTGTGAGGTTTAAATTCCTGATATCCAGGTTTATTTCTGGCACTGCTGATTAATATGAGAGTGCTTTTTCATGTTTTCCTGCTGAGCTTAAACTTAATAGATGTGAGGCTGGGACTTTAGGCACACTGAATTAACAACACATGCTTTAGGCTGGTAAATGCAGCACTACAGAGGAGTCCAGATGGGTTCCAAAGCTGAATTTGGTCTTTTGCACTTCAGAAGGTCCCTGTCAGGACAATAAAGTTCCAGGATTTTGTTGCTGTTGTTGATTTTTTGGGGTTTTTTTAAAATTAACTTTCAGCATTTCAGCCTCTGAGCAAGGTGAGATGCATTGCTGCTGGGGAGACCCAAGCAAATGGAAGTTCTTTGCCCAAAGTTTAAGCTTATGAAACCAATTTCCAGCCCTATAATTACTGGTACAAGGCCAAAACTGAAACTTTGGGAAGTGTAGGCTCAAATCCTGTCTCAGTCAAGCATTTCCTTGAAGGTTGTGATAAAAAAAAGAAAAAAAAGTAGTCTGTAAAAGAGGGATTAGTCACAAAACTTCTGAAATCAAAGGTCACTGTCTCCAGGGGCTCTTTGTTAGAGTAAACAATAGAAATGCTCTCAAAACTGTTTTGCAGAAACAATTTTTATTGCTATCATCGGACCCAATTCTGCAGAGATTTCTTGGAGGAAAAGTAGTTCCTTAATGAAGCTCTTCCTACAGCAAAGCCAAGGCTCTTCAGGATCAGCCCCCATCACAGCAAATGGAGCTAAAAGACTTTTGAGCTCTTTTTAGCAAAATCATTTCTGGTAGAACTCCCTAAAAGAAAGGCCTGAGCAAGCATTTGTGTGACACCACCAGCTGGACCATCTGTAAGTGAAATTAAAGCTGTACTGGAATTCACAGAGTTCAGTAATTCCTGCCTATTTGGTTGTAAAGCTGAGGGGCCACAGGCACTGGTTTTGTTGGTGTTTATACAAAACCCAGCCCAGCACATCCCCCACCAGAACTGGAGCCCAGGAGTCCCAGTGGGTCTTACAAACAAGATTATGGACATCTGCCACAAATCCTGCAAAAATTACTCCTTATCTAACCCCAGCTCTGCCTGTGCACCTGAGTGACTTTGCAAGGATTTGTCTGAAAATTCGTGGCAGCCACACATGAAAATAACCATTTAACCACCTTGAAAGCTGTGGTCAGCTTTCTGAATGGAACTCTTGGTACTGGCTGATAGTTTGTAGCAGTTATTTTGTACCTTTTACCCTCTCTGAGATCACCCTAAATTCTTGTCCAGCAACTACAGGCCCCACTCAAAGGCAGCAGTGAACCCACTGATAACAAAGCCCTGCCTCCCCCTCCATCCAGCCAGAATAAATGCCCAGCACCAGAGAGTTAACAAAACACAGCAGACTTAGTTATTTTTCTTTTCCTCTCTTGATACTGTTTTCACAACCTGACATAACCTGGTAAAGTAATTCTAGTTGTATTTTGGATTGATAACTGCATTTTTCTCAGAATACACAATGCTTCTGAGAACAGTTGTGGTTCTTTGGTACAGCACAAGTGTTTTGCCTCAAAGATCTAAAGACGTCAATGATAAAACTATCAGAAATTTAAAGTCCTAACAGAAAACTGATGGCAAACGTTTGGGTCCCATTTTTGCGTCACGTAAGCCTGGATTAACAAGGATGATTCAGTAGAAAGCAATTAAGGAGGGCACTGAGGAAGTCAGATGTGCCTGGGGAGGAGGAGTCTGCTCTAACAGTGCCCCAGAGAAACAACTGCACCAGAGCAAGGGAAGAGCTGGCCTGAGCCCCAGCTCGGAGTGGAGCTGGAAGAAATGTCTCTGCAGGTTCAAAACAAGCCATCTTTCTCCTTTTTAATCTATTTCTGTATTTCTGGGCTTGCCCACAGGCTGGAGCAGAAGCAGAGAGCTGGCACGGGCAGGCTGGTGCTCTCCAGAGCAAGGTCCCATCACAGCTCCTAAGCCAGGGCCTGGGAGGCAGCCAGAGATAGCAGTGCTGGAGCTGCTCAGCCAGCCCTTGGGTAAGTGCTCACCCCGGCCACAGAGCCTTCCAAACTTGCTGTTATTCAAAACCTTCCATTTCCTACCTGACTGATAAACCAGGCTCCTGCTCTGCCTTCAATTTCTGTCTTCTAAGCAAGAGGTCCTCAATTAGAAAGGACTGAACATTTGTTTTCAGGAAGACTTACTCTCCTCTGTAAAAAATACCCTGCATTAGGTCTTTCCTTACAGCCAAATGCTGGGAAATAAATTAAGAGAGCATGCAATCAGTTCAAAATGACTGTAATTAGGCAATCAAATAGCCATAGGAAGCAGAAATCATCAATGTCTTTAGCTAGTTCATTTTGTCCGTGGATTTATTTGTAAGCTGTTTTGGGTTTTTTTTAAATAAAACCCTAAGATTATAGACTGAAATTTAAAAAGGGATGATATCAATTCACCAGAATCCTTCTCATACACATCCTAGAGCAGTGCCTATTAACCCCAGGAATTATCTGAAGTCTCCATGCCCGTGTCTGTGCTAACTCTGCTGGCCCGAGAGGCCCAAGGGATGAAAACCTTTGTGTAGGGTCTGCAAAGCATCAGTGCAAAACACAGAGTCACTCCCCACACCCACATAAGAGGAGGGGGAAAAGTATTTGTCAAGTTTTAACTTAGAGTCTAGGAAAATCTCAGTGTACAATGAAATAAAACTCATCAAAAACACAACCAAACCATATCCTTCCTGTCATAAAAAGAAGGCAAACAATATGCCCTTCTCCACGTTCCTGCATACCTTTGGAACTGCAGGCTTCCTGCTCAGGAGCTGCCCTGCCAAGAATCATGTATCCTGTGATGACATTTCTCAATAAATAAAGTGACTTCATTATTGAAAAGCTTAACTGTAGTCGTGTGTGCAGTTTTTAATGCAGTACCAGACCCGAAGTGCTGATGAGAGAAAATCCAGATGCAGGAGACATTCAAGTTGGAGCCAGGACATTTTAAGGGCTGCAAAGTTTCATTAGCTGAGCAGTGGATCGATGGGTAGATTAAAACACTATATTTGTTCATGGTGGAATCGGCTCCTCCGCTGGTGTAAATCAGCACAGGAGAATGTAAATCCCAGTTTTAGCTGAGGATCAGGCTCCTGATTTAGTGGGCCTTGTTATTCTCAGCACATGTAACAAAACGAGGGGGGATTGGGGATATTCACAGGTAGATCACCATCGTTTCACCTCTGGGACTGGAGCTGTTTGTGGGAACTCTGGGATAAGGCTTGGACAGGTTCCAAGTTCATTATTGTAGCCTGATTTGTGGTTAAAACATGTTAAGCCTAAATATTAAGCAAATACATCAGAGGAGGATTTACAGCTGTCCAAGGACACAGTAAACTGTAACACAAGCTCCTAGACTGTATTAAATTTGTATCCCCACAGTTTCTTCTGCAAGGGAATAGAAGAAGCAAATCAAGTCATTCCTGGGACACATTAAGGATAGGCTTGCTATAAATTCCCTCAAACTCAATTGTCTGTGCCCAGACTGGAGCCATCAGCTTCTATTTGAAGCTTTGGTATTCTGAAACCTTTTTTTTTTTTTTTTCCCCTGGAAAATCTCAAACAAAGCATATTCTTTTGACTTCCCAGCAACAGAGAGGACAAAGAGATATTTTCCAGTGAGTCCGAAGGGCGTTAAAGGCCCTCCCAGCCATGCTGAGCATTGTTAGAGCAGCTCCGGGGCCGCTGGTGTGCTGGACCTGCTGGAGCAGATGAATCACAGCTCGGCTCTGGCCCCAGCAGAGCTGCACACACCGAGCTGTGTGGGAAGTCAGCTGTCAGGCTGATGCAACAAGTCAGAGTTTACCAATCTGTTCTCACAAAACCGCAACTGGCAAAGTGCTTCACATTACGTCAAAGAGCTGCAAACAAGGCAGGAAGAGACACAAACCTCTGCTTCCCCCCGGCACGGCTCTGCAGCATCTCCCTGCCCACGGCCGGTGCTGGGGGATGCAGCACCTGAGCTCTGGGGAGCACCCAGGGTCCCAAGGGATGAGGCACCTGAGCTCTGGGGGAGCACCCAGGGTCCCAAGGGATGCGGCACCTGAGCTCTGGGGGAGCACCCAGGGTCCCAAGGGATGCAGCACCTGAGCTCTGGGGGAGCACCCAGGGTCCCAAGGGATGAGGCACCTGAGCTCTGGGGGATGACCCAGGGTCCCAAGGGATGCGGCACCTGAGCTCTGGGGAGCACCCAGGGTCCCAAGGGATGCAGCACCTGAGCTCTGGGGGATGACCCAGGGTCCCAAGGGATGCGGCACCTGAGCTCTGGGGGATGACCCAGGGTCCCAAGGGATGAGGCACCTGAGCTCTGGGGGATGACCCAGGGTCCCAAGGGATGAGGCACCTGAGCTCTGGGGAGCACCCAGGGTCCCAAGGGATGCGGCACCTGAGCTCTGGGGAGCACCCAGGGTCCCAAGGGATGCGGCACCTGAGCTCTGGGGGATGACCCAGGGTCCCAAGGGATGCGGCACCTGAGCTCTGGGGGATGACCCAGGGTCCCAAGGGATGAGGCACCTGAGCTCTGGGGAGCACCCAGGGTCCCAAGGGATGCAGCACCTGAGCTCTGGGGGTCCCAGGGTCCCAAGGGATGCAGCACCTGAGCTCTAGGGAGCACCCAGGGTCCCAAGGGATGCAGCACCTGAGCTCTGGGGGAGCACCCAGGGTCCCAAGGGATGCAGCACCTGAGCTCTGGGGGAGCACCCAGGGTCCCAAGGGATGCAGCACCTGAGCTCTGGGGAGCACCCAGGGTCCCAAGATGCAGCACCTGAGCTCTAGGGAGCACCCAGGGTCCCAAGGGATGCGGCACCTGAGCTCTGGGGGAGCACCCAGGGTCCCAAGGGATGCGGCACCTGAGCTCTGGGGGAGCACCCAGGGTCCCAAGGGATGAGGCACCTGAGCTCTGGGGAGCACCCAAGGTCCCAAGGGATGAGGCACCTGAGCTCTGGGGAGCACCCAGGGTCCCAAGGGATGAGGCACCGGAGCTCTGGGGAGCACCCAAGGTCCCAAGGGATGCGGCACCTGAGCTCTGGGGGAGCACCCAGGGTCCCAAGGGATGAGGCACCGGAGCTCTGGGGAGCACCCAAGGTCCCAAGGGATGAGGCACCTGAGCTCTGGGGAGCACCCAGGGTCCCAAGCAGCTCAGCCTGAGGACACCCCTGGGAAATGCTCCAGGCCAGGACTGGCCCTTCAGCCTTGTGCTCCAGGCACCTCAATTTGGGTGCTGTTTCCCACAGCTGGCACCCAGTCTGGAAACTGCTCCTGGAAGGAGGAACTTTCATCCCCGGCAGAGGAAAGGCTCCTACTCGCAGGAGTTGGGCTCCCTGATCCCTGTGGGTCCCTTCCTGCTCAGCACATCCTGGGGTTCTGTGGAAATGGCAGCGGGTGGAACAGGAATATTGAGTTTTCTCCCTGGAGCAGGGGAGACTGGGGCCTGTTCACTCTGGCAGAGGACACTGATGTTTCTAGAGAAAAGAAAAGGAAGTGTAATGAGAAGGAAGAGGAGAAGAGAAAATAAAATAGATGGGGAAAAGAGATCAGAAAAGGGATGATAAACAAGTTCAGCTGGTGGCTGTGAGAACTGGAAGGGGAGGAGGTAATGCAGGGGTGAGAAGGGGACCCTCTTCTCCACCAAGGGAATCAGACTTTGATGGCTAAATTCCCATCACTAGGAAAAGACCAATGTGCTTGATTTGTGGAAAAACTTTCACCTGGCAGAATAAACAATGTCTCCTTTCTAACCCTTTGTCCGTGTTTAGAGAGTTCCTAAATTCAGCAACAGCTCCTCTCTGTGCCTTGGGATGTTCACTTCTCATCTCCTGCAGATGCCCCAAACAATTTGCCAGGTGCTTAGGGTTTGGAGTGGGGGGGCTTTTCTGTAAAAACCATTTTGCTGCACACAGAATAATGCAAAATTAATTGGACCTGAGGGATGCAGAAGAGAGGAATCCTGCTCTTGGTGTCTGCTGTCAGAACTTTACAGGGACCTTTTCTGAAACCACAAAGTAAAATTTAGGAGCAGTCCTGGGAGCCAGGTCAGCAATCCATAATTCATCCTCATCAGTGAATTGTCACAACTAGGTGTCAAAGGCATCTTCCTATTTTAGTGTTCTTTCTCCCTCTTCTGCATCAATTCATGTAAATATTTCCTTCCTGCCTGCACAGCTCCAGCAGGGAGCAGGTCCCTTCTCCAAGGCCTCCATGGGGCTGGAAACCTGCTGGTCAGAGTGCCCTGGCCACAAGGAGAAGCCTTGGGTTTGTAACAGCACAACTCTGCTATCCTGGAGCGTGGCAGGGGAGGGAAGGCTTTGATAACCTTTCCCATGGCTTCCAAGCTCCAAAGGCAAGGCCATCCTGCTGGATTTGTGCTGAGCCCAGCCCTGGCTGGGGATATCCCACACCAGGGACCTGCACCAGGGGAAGACCCACGGGTCAGTTTGTGAGCCCTGCTCATGCAGGTAGCTGGGGCAGGAATATCCAATTCTGTTGAGCAAAAAGCATTCACTAAATGTTTTGAAATAAAAATTTCAGCTTTCTAAGACATGTTCAGATCATAAATTGAGTAACCAAACGAATGCAGGCACTTCCCAGGATAATGCAGTATCTTGGCAGCATCTCACTGGTCTCAACTTTGCATTTAAGTATCAAAATACTGCTTAAATCCTTTAAGTACCTAAATCCTGTGCTGGATTTAATCTTGAAGGGTTCATTTTTTATTTTAGACATGACTCTGAGTTGTGAGAAAAGACGTCTCTAACATGCTGGAATCCCAGATAGGACTGGTAGTAGGAAAAGAGGGAGGTTTTGGGATGAGGCAACATGCTGGGGGAAATGCAGAGCAGAGCTGTAATACTCAGGGCAGAGACACTTTAATTCTTATCTCTGTCCTGATATGCGTATTTATGCTCTGTGAAACTTCAAGTGAGTTTCTCAATCCCCCATCTGTAAAATAGGTGCCATCCTTAATTTTTTTTTAGTCTTTCTAGACTTTCTAGACCATGCACTCCTTTATGACTGGGACTGCCCAGGTTCTTCCCTGTGCCTATGTCAGTGGGTGTCTGATTTAACACAGGGCAGTGCCACCACAGCAAAAGGGAAGGGAAGAAAATGATCAAATAGCCAAATCTCCCACCCTGGAGGGTCTCCTGTGGAAAGCAGAGGAAGCACATCTGACCTGCTCCCACTCTTGCTCTCTTTTACTGGTTCATATCCAGAGATTTCCGGCAGGGAGCCATCGCTGAGTTATGGAAAACAAAGATGCAAAGCACCATAGGTCTGATCTACTCCAGGAAGTCTGGAGAAGCCACAGGGGGCTGGAATTTTGGTTTTTGAAGGAATTTTGACGCCTGTTTTCCTGACATGCTCGATACAAATGTTCAAGCTGGGCAGTGAGCATGGGAGCTGGCAAAGCTGCAGTGACAGTGGCATCGAGGTGGATGGGTCCAGCCAGGGCAGTATGGCAAAGATTGTCCCAGGGACTCCAGATGTGGATGGGAGACTTGGAAAACATCTGCTTCTTTTACTTTTTTGGTGATTTCTTTGATAAAAGCCAACTGGAATTACACACCTCACAGAGGAAGTGAGCATGGGAAACGGGGAGAACAATTTTTCCCTTGTCAGGAAGAGGGGACACGAGGAAGGTAGCTCAGTGCCGTGGGCTACACTTGTCATTAACCCTAAATGAAGCCCAGAAAATAACCCAAATTTCCCATTTACTTTCAGGTGGTCTGAGTCAGACCTTGGCTCTCTGGCACAGGATGAAGGGAATAATGAAGGGAAAGCTTTCACTGATTTCAGTGGACATGGAAGACTGCTAAGTGTGTCACAACGAGAGTCTGTGGAACCAAGTGAAAACTCATTTCTCCCAGCACTGTATCTGCATCTCGTGCTGGCTTTAGTGAACCAACTCTCTCCACTTAGCAGGATATTAGCAATATCCTAAATGGAAATCACCTCCAATAAAAGCCAGCATTCACTGTAGCTCCACGTCCAGATCCCAGCAGCCACCACGAGGATTTCTTTCCCTTCTCCATGCTCCCCACAGACACTTTCACACAATCCCTCCCAAACTCCCTGAGCCCACCTAACAGTGATTTCCAGGAGGAATTGCCACCCAAAAGGAGCCAACACCAGGCCTCGTGGAGCTCTTGTGCTACTCTGGGTTCACTTACACACCAACACCAACCACGTACAGGCAGGCATGTGGGATTCCTTGACTTTGTGCATCTCCTACCCTGAAACCACCAGGAATTTTATCTCCAGCAGTGCCTGGGGTGGTTCCTAAAACCATGACACATCTGCCCATTGCTGCTTCTTGCTTTCTGCTCTCTCTGCTCTTGCTCTGCTGCATTATTTAAACTGCAGCCAGGGTGCTGTGCCCACACAGAGTGCCTCTGACTCCAGTGAGGAACCTGCTCCTGCCCAGGGCTGGGGACAATCTGTAACCTGCTGCTGACAGAGGCTGTATCTTGCTCTGTATTTATGCTGGGCCTCGCACCAGGAGGTCTCAATCCCCACTGGATGCTGCTCTATGCCAGGAATAACCCCGATAGGAAGGAAACTGCAGCACAGTGATGGGACAGAGGAACTGCTGGGGACATTTTTAGCCAGGGTGTAGCACAGAAATAAGAACAGGGTGATGGAAAAGCAGCTGCTGCAAGAGAGGACCTGCCTCCTCCTCGGGAATGTTACTCACTTTTCTGTAGTCCTGACACAAAGCTCTTGGGCTGTGCTTTGGTTTTATGGCTGTACCTGGGGGACAAGGAGGCTGGTGACACAAACAGCTTCAGGTTCTAACAACCTGGGAGATCATCAGCAATTAGTGAGAAACCTCAGAGCTGCTCTGTGCTTATAATGAGTGGCTTTCTGGGAGAAAGCAGCACCACAGAAAATTGCAATATTTCCTTTGTAATTTTGGCATGTGAGTTTGCAGCTCTGTTTTGTGATATTTTTTGCCTGTACTCCCTTTCCTGCATGGGCTTGGGCTCTAATTCCCTGAACAACCACCACGAAACCCACACACACTTCAGATGGATCAGTGTTTGCCAATCAATTGCAGCACTTGGTGCAATATCACTGCTTAGATGGAATATTGCTCCTTCAAATTTCCAGTCAAATTCTACAAAACAGAATAAATTTTGCCCTTGATTTCTTTCTTCCTATTCCACAGAGGTCAACTGAGGATACAATTTCTTAACACCCTTAATTTCACTCTGCTACTTGAGGTCTCCTAGAGTTGCTTTGTAATATAAACCTAAAATTTTATTAGCTTGATAGAGTCAACCTCAAGTAAGCTTTGAATCCGGAGAGTTGACTAACACTGCTTTCAAAACCTGAATTTTAATTTTAAAAGCTTTTTGTGTTCCTGATTTTGGATGAGTGAATGGTAAATTGAAGAAGATCACGCAGCAGCTCTCCTGTAACAGAGGTCTGAAAACACACCGGGGATATGGAGGGAGCAAGTGACATTTGAAAAAAATAGATGTCACTTCAATTGAAGGTTTATTTGAGCCCATCAGCAAGTCTTCCTTTATTTGTTATAACAGCACAAACGGAGCCCAGTGCAGCCTGAAAAGCAGATTCCAGTCTATTCTGCAAGGAAAAAACCAAAATAACAACAAAACCACATCGGAGCAGCTTTTCTCCCATGGTCATTGTTCCAAGCAATAAGACTAGCACTCAGATGTCTAACCACATGGCTGTTCTCCTAATTAGCTGGGATCACAAAATTGTGTCTGAAAAAGCAGAAACCATATTTTAAAAATAGGCCTCCGAGGCCAGATTTTCAGAGCTTCAGCTTCCAATCCAACACCTACGTGAAAAAAGCAGATTTTCAGCAGAAACTCCCAAACTCCTCCTGTTCCCAGGAGATGGAACCCCAGTAAAGCACATCTGAAAAACTTCCCACTTCATTTTGTTCCCTCAGTGCTGAAATCCCCTCAGTCCCGAGGCTCCAATGTGGGAAATGCTGTATGGGCACTTGTTTTTGTAAAAAACTTGCTCCTGTTTAAGACACAAAAATGCCCCTTCATGAGAGGCAGGGGCTGGAAGATTTGTGCTTCTCCATGAATTTGTGGGGCTTTGTGCTTTATCTTTGCAATCCATAAAACTGGAACAATGCATTGTCTGAAACACACTTTCTTCAAAAATGCAGTCCAGATGAAAGCTGAAATTTGTGTACATTTATCCAAGCACAGAGACAATGTCTGTGTGTGTCTACACATCTCCATGCAGGCAGAGTGAACTTGCCAAAATCTCCACACGGAAGCACACACGTCCCACAGCAGCTAAAGCTGATGGAGGCACAATTCAGCCTTTGGACCAGCAATTTCAACTGCAAAACTCATTTCATGCAGGAAAGCAAAAACAAACAAACAAACAAAATCCCTTCTCATCATGGAACTTTTAAAAAATATTTCCCTCGAGCAAAATGGCTGTTTCCCCTCCCACATAAACTGGCAGCCAAGTCAGGAACAGCGCTGAAGACTTCCCATGCTTGCAGAATCAGATATAAAATTTGCAGGAAGGCTGGCACTTATTTTCTCACAACAGTTTGTTCTTCACATATTTCACAACTTTTAAGTTCCTTAATGTAAATTGGAGTCATACATTTTGCCTCCATGTGTTTTATTGACTCTGATCTCCATATTAACACCGGGGAAGAGCTGGGGTGCTAAATTCAGCAAGCTGGCCACAGTTCTGCCCAGGTAGTTCCCCCCTTTCTCCCAGAACACCCCCAGGCTCTCGTGGGTGACTGCAGTAACAGGGGCAGCTCCCAGACAAACCGCAGCCAGGGGGTGGTTGGGACTAGAGGAGACCTAGAGGTTTTTTCTGATTTGGGCAGCTGCAGGTCCTGTCCCTGTTGAGGTGCTTCATTCCTGCTTCCCTGCAGCCACTGCCCAAATCCCTCTGGGAGGCTGCAGGTCCCTGCCTGAGAGCTGCCTCCTCCCAGCAGGACTCCCCTCTGTCCCACTGCCTTCCTGTAGGGATGTGAGAAACCAGACTTAAATGGACCAGAAATGGCCTGTTCTTTGGATAAAGCTGAGCTCAGCTGGCCTCTCCTCCCTCCCTCCACTCCCCATCCCCAAAAGCTCTTCAGACACAACTTCATGGCATTTATCTTCAAGCACAGCTTCATGGCATTTATCCCCGAGAGGTTCAAAGGAGCACAGGGTGGACATCCCCTGGTTCCCTGCATGGAAAGGGTGTTCATCTGATCCAGGGGCTGCTGGTCACGTGGAAAAGTGCATTAGGCTGCAATTAGATCCTGCTGGACTACTCAAGAGATGCTTTGCAGTGTGAACAAAAGGCTGGCCCTGCACGAGGTGCTGAAAGCCCTGGAAAAGCCACGAGTTCGAAGGAGCTCATCTGTGTCCTGCTCCCCTGACCACAGCACCTCCTTATAGCTGGAGCAGTCAGAGGGTGATTGGTCCTTGGCATTTTGGGGAGGGCCCTTTGGATTTAGAAAGAATTAAAAGAATATCTGAAATTATTTCCCTAATCAAGTTTCTGTTCCCTTCATGTTCAAATACTGCTTAAAGTAATTGAATTTCCCATCATGCTAACAATTTCTGTCAATATTTCTCCCACTAACCAACATCAGGTGGATGTGTCTTTTTTCCATCGCAAATTTCATTACTTGGTCCAGAGATCAGGGTCTGCTTCTTTTTTCAGAAGGTTGTCTGTGGTTCAGTTTGATCAAGAACAATATTGATTGTGACATCCTCGCATATTCCAAAAAGGGCTGTAAACCCACATAACACTTTAACTGCCAAAAATGCTTTTTCAATTTTTCTTTCTTAAACAAACTCACTTGGACCAAAACATCACATTTCATTTTTCTCTCCCTCCTGTGTAAGCTCTTGCTCCGAGTTACATTTCTCTGTGTCTGAGGAATGGATGTGAATTGAGATTCCCAGTTTGGATTCCATTCCTACAACACAAACTGTGATGTTTCTGTTGGGGCTAACAGGGCACATGTGGGTCTGCAGTGCTCCAGAGCCTTCCTCGGGTTTTAGATTCCTTGGATTTAAACAATTCCTGACCAAAACCAGCCAACAGCTTGTGTACATGACCCCTACAGGAATAATCTGCCCCCATCAACAGCTACCTGTATATTTGGGCACATTTAGGGCAGATTATTGCACCTCCTTTGACTGCAGTTGAGTTTCACTATCAGCAGTTCAGATGATTCTAAAAGAAAATTTAAATCTAAGATCTGCCAGTGCATTTGTGAAAATGTGAACATATTTTTCTGAATTAATTAGGAGACAATGAACAAACTATGGAAGACATTTCAGAAAAGCCAAAATTCCATAGTGTGCAATGCACATCTGTAGTTTACTGGATTCATCAGGAAGCCAGGTCAGCAATTGCTTTTTTCAGTGGAATCTCAGCACAATATGAAATTTTGCCATCAATAACTCTTTATCCTCTCCCTGATTACAAGGTAAAGGTGTTCTTATTTACCCTTAGTAGCTGGACATATTTGTATGTCTGGAGCCTTACTTCAAGGAGTAAATTTTGTATTTTAATATTATCATGCTTTAAAGCATGAGGATGTACACTGGGTTATCAAACATATCCCTGAGGGATACTGAAAGGTAGCAAGCAGAAGAGGAGCATTCCTGAATTTTAGTAGGATTCATTAAAAGAATGCTAAACTCTGCAGATTTTATCTACGTCTATTCTCAGTGTGAGTAAAATCTCTGCTCATTGTTTCCGTGCCACACTAAGGGATGGGAATTGTCTGCTGGATGTCCTTGAAGGCAGTTGGTTCCTGTAAATACCAGCAACAAACAACAGATACTCACAATCATTTTTAAAATCATTAAATTGCTGTCTGCAATTACAGCAATATAATCTCCATGCAAAATGTGTCTGATTTTGGTCTCAGTTAAATTTCAGGCTGCTTTGCTGAAATATTTTCCTTAATTCAACAGGAGGAAGAACAAAACCAGCTCAGGCCCAATTTAAATCCAACCTTGTGTCTGCAAAATTGAGCCCCCCAAAATTGCAGTTGCACAGTTCTGCACAAAACTGTGTCAATCTTATTAATTTAGAATTATATCCTTCTGGATTTTTCATTTATTTTTCATCAAAAGCCCAGGCTTTTTCGAAATAATAGCAAAGAAAAATGTTGCATTCAGTTCTGCAAAGAAAAAATGACAAATTTCACATTTGGGCTGACTTTAGTCATTAAACCACTAGTTAATTTTTGTCTGATTATTTAAATGCATTTCCACTGTTGTGGCTTGAGCAATTTAGTATTTCCACACTCCTAAACTTTCTCCTCAAACTTTCAGATATGGTCACAGAGATATCCTACTGATATATAACATGAGTAAATTGTATCACAGATTAACTGAAAAGCACAAAGAAAATATTTAGGGAAAAAGGTTGGTGAAATACAGAGACAGTTCCCTCAAGAGGCTTAGAAAGAAAAAACTGGAAACATAATTTAGAAACTGCAGAAAAACTGGCAAAAGAAAGAAACTTCTGAAAAAATCTGAAGTTGAGGATAAAACTTGGCTGAACCTACACCATTCCTTACACAAAAGTTGGCATTTTATAGGTGGAAGAGATTGAACATGATAGAGAAATAACCAATGAATGCAATGACAATTTGTCACCTTCATTTAAGTTTCTGCCTGTCCCAGTCACCCTGAGCTCACGTCCTTCCCACAGAACCAAGGGAATGCCTCCAGAGCAATTCAGGGAGCAGAGGAAATGCTTTCTCTCTTTCTCAGGGCTGTTTCTCTGCTGTCAATTCCCTTCATCCCCTGTACCTGGGTGCCGGGGCTGCCCCACGCAGCCACTGACCCTGCACAACTCCAAATGTGCTCAGCTACTTTTGGGAGCACGGCAACATTGCATTTATGTCAGACATTGTGCTCAAATCCCGGATATTAATCTTGAAAACCAGTGAGAGTCTCTTTGTTGTGATTCCAACAGGCTTTGCATCAGATCTAAAACAAACCAGAAATGCTCTTAGTTTTCCTTTTTATCCTAAAAGTCATGGGCCTCTTTGAATCCCAGGACTTTTTATAAGCTTTTCAAAGTAGCCAGAAGGGTTTAAAATTGTAGAGATGAGCAGAAAGGTTTAATTTCACATCTACATGAGACACAAAAACTACCAGAGGTACAATCTACAGATGAAATACAAAATAAACCCATATTTCTATGATCGAAAGAGCTGCTTATTTCCATCATATCTTAATATTTTATTCCCCGAGTTGCTGGAAACTGTCAGGCAGATGGATGAATGCTTATGAAATCAGACCTCAGGACACAGTGTATTCTACCACAGATTGGCTTCTGTGAGAATAACCCTGTGAGTGGCTGATGCCATCAGTGGCACCAGCCTCCCACAGATCCCCTATTCCAGGAGGGATTGGTGAGCTGAGCCCTTTTCTCACAGCTCAGCCTTGATGTCCTGTTTGGGGATCATTCCCTGCATCACTTGGAGGGAGCAGCAGCACCCTGGGTACACGAGGGCACCGCAGGCTCCTTCCTCAGGACACCCCCGAGCTGTGAGTGGCTCCAGATGCCACGCTGGGAACAAACCCTGCCTTTACAGCTCCTCTTCTTTCAAGTGATATTTCCCTCATCCTTGTTTTGTAGCTCCCACAGACAAAGACAGAATTTTGATGAGGAGAACGAGCTCTCGCAAAGTTTATTTGTAATTTTGACACCAAAAAAAAAAAAAAAAAAACTCAAGGAATTATGTGCTATCGCTTAAAATGTGAAATTAGCAGCAAATGGAGATCTCTTAAAGTCCCTAAAGTTGAGAAGACATCCTTTGTGCCATGGAGTACATGCTCAGTGCAATCAGCACGTTCTACACAGGTAATTACTTTTACTACTAATGGTGCCTCCCACTCAGATAAGATGTTCCAACACTACTTAATCACAAAGCTTCATTATTGCTCCACCACCTACTGGGTAAAACAATTCACATGCTCTATTCAGCGACTCTCACAAATGAGAAAAATTTATGAATATGCGAGCAAAACAGCACAGAGTCTACAGAGGAGGCACCACCCTGAATAATTGTAAAAGACCGTAGAAAGTTTGGAACATCTGCAGCTCTTCTTTCCCTTTTCCCAAAATACTCAAGAAGAAGAAAAGAAAATTTGCAAAACCAAGAGAAAACCATCCCTTATGGTGAATTGAGACCCTGAAAGTGTTTTTGGGTTCTTCTGCTGAAGCTTCTGAAATTTCATTGAGCCAGAACACAATGTGTAAAAATAGCTGCGTTCATTGCAGTTTCATGTTTTATTTTTGGTATTATTTTTCATTCTTTTGTGCTAACAGCATGTTACAAATTGTTTTACTACTCAATGCATCAAGAACTGACACAGAAAACAAGAACTTGGGCATAAAACCTCCCTCTTTGTAGGGTTTATAAGCTCTTCTACGTGGGTCCAAATGAAGAGCAGTGGTTTAGCTGAGGGATGTTGTGCAGAGTGTGCTGCAAAGGGGATGGATTTCCAGGAGCTCTCACCATAACAAAGCCAACACAAATCACTTTGGAAATTACCTCAAAAAGACACAGAGCGTCTTTATTTTCTGTGGATGTAAAACACAAGTAGGTGGTGGGGTGCATTAAGAGAAAATTTTGGGCCACTGAAGTCTGAATGCAGCCCTGGAGACAGAGTGTAAGGCTGGGAGCCCTTGGCTTGTGCCTCAGGAAACAGCTTCCAACAATTCCTACATGTCCCAAGTGCTCCACCTGAGTTACACCTGAGTTACACCTGAGTTACACCAAGCACTGGACAGGCAGGAATTTACAAAGGCTGAAGCTGTGCCTACTCTCTGTCCTCCTATTTTTCCAAAACTACAGCAAAACTGAAAGAACCCAGATAATTCCCAGTTCCCAGATCACCTCCTAAACTGTCAAAGAGGAAGCTGTGGCAAAAGGGATTTTCTCACAGCACTCAAGAACAATCTCATTGAGGGTTGGGAATTCTCTGTCATTAATGGAAGTCCTGTCCTTTTGCACCAAATTAAGGTGCTCTGATAAGTCCTGAGCTTGCTGAAATCTGGAGGTCTGCACTTCCAGGAAGGCCAGTAAAACACACAGCTGCATCTTCGTTCCTGAGGATTATTAAGAAACTATAAGGAAAAGGCTTATTTTGTGAGGTAGTGAACTGCCCATGGGAAAAGCCATCACATTTACATTGTTTACATTGCTGGGAGTCCCAATAAAACAGTGGGAAGGCATCTAACAGGGACAATGGGATTTCACAAGCATTTTGCCTTTTTGTTCCCCTAAAGTAGCATCTTTTCCTTGGGGATGGAAGAATAACTGAAAAACAGGGCAGAATTTGAGTTTATTTTGGTGAAAGATTAACATGTTAAATCAGTGTCACGGTTCTGGGCTACCTGGCTGGGTGAATCCGAGTGCTTGGATGGCCAGCAGTGCTGGAATGCTCCCAGCTCCCATCCCAACTGACCACTACTGCAAACATTTCTGCAGCTCTCTGTGTGGCCCTGTTGCACTAAGAAATATATAAACATTTTTATTGACTCAGCCAGGAAGAACAATCTGGCTCCGAGACCAGCACTGAAGCAGGATTAACCAGCCTCCTCCAAAAACCCTGATTTATGTTCGCCATTGAAATCTTTTATTTTGGTTATTAGCAGATGGATGGAGTTTTAATTTATTCACTTTATAGCACATCAGAATAACACAAGTTGCAGAGACAGCACCTGTTCAACAGTTCATGGCTAATGAAGGGAGATGGATGGAAGTGTGGACACACATGCAGGATGATTCCTAAAAACTTGCAATCATCCAGGGCAATGTTCCTGTTGGGACAGGAGTCTCTCAAATGGCTACTGGAAATTTGGGGGCTGCCTAGCCCCAGGTTCTGCAAAGAGGAATGGAAGGGGTCAGTGCATATGAACACTGAATGCAGAAGTGGGAATATATAGAACTTTTACCTTGAGGAGTTATAAGTAAATTAATAAAGGTGGTGTAGATTAAGGAGAGGATTAAACAGAGTTTATTTTCCATAAATATTGGCAGCAATTAATGGTCAAACGAATAAAGCAGTAATTTTTAGGGTCTTCCACCTTCTTTCTTTCACATTAGAAACTAAAAAAGTAGATGTTGTTATCATTTGAGACAACTAAACAATGAGATCCCTTTCTAGGCAAGACATTGCTGTGAATTCACCTTTTGGGAGGCCACAGCCTCACCGGTCTCATGTTCAGAGCTGAGTGTGGGCTTGTGCCAGGAGATGGTAACTTACTGGTTAGGAAATTAGGGGAATTTTTAAGCATGTGCATGTGGAGAGGAAAATAATTTAAGAAGTCAAATATCCGTGTGCCTCTTCTGAAAAATAAACGTATGCATTTGCTTTTTGCTAATCAAATGGAAAATTGTTTTGTTTTAATGGTTTTGAAACTTCCCCATCCCTCGAGCAAACAGTACCCATTACTTTAAACACCTCAGTGTCTAGTAATTGTTCACAAATGTGTCAGGCTACCAGTAATTTAAGTCCTGTCAGGAATAAATCTCAGACACTCACTTCTTCCAGTCAGTGACTTGAAAAAACCCGCCCACATGTCAATTAGAGGGAGCTCCGCGCGGTGGCTTTGTTCGAGGCTGTGTAAACAGAAAGAGCTTCCTCCTCGCTAACAACTGTTTTCTAAACCCTATATAAATGTTTATGTGAACTATCCTACAACAGCATCTAAGGCAATAAAAAGCAGGCACGTAAAAAACAATCTGTGTTGTGCTCGTTGGCAATAAATGTACAGCCAGTGGAGGCTGTAGATCCAGTTGTGAATTATTTTCTCGCAGAGGTCTGACCTCAAAACATTTAAATGTTAGACTGTAAATCAAAATGATATACTTGTGCTATCTACAGATTATTCCCCAGTTTCTGAGTTCTGCTAAATACGTGGGTCTGAAAATACTTGCACATTAATATGTAAATAAGCACTCAGGTAGAGGTATATTCCAGGGAGATATAGGGGAAAGTCAAACAATCAAAATATATGAGTGGGCATATTTTCTCCCCTATGTTATTGTTCTCTGCAAGCCACTGGGGAGTAGCCACAACCTGATGTATGACTGATGCAGCATAAGGAACAGAAAAAATCACTGGAGAGCAGCTACAGGGAGAATTTAAAAAGACCAAACAAGGTAAAACCTGGAAAGCTTAAGGTCATGAAGTGACATGTTCACCTGACTGACACACTCAGAGTCACTAACTCTGAAATAGGGCACTCAAAGCCCTCATTCAGCTGCTCTGGAAGAGCCTGGATTCCTCGGATGTCTGAGTTTCCACCAATAAATTGTGCTAAGCACCAGGACTTCTGATGCCTTGCCCTTCCATTGTAGTTTTGGTCCACAGTGTGACAAGATGCACAAGGTGAGTGTTCAGTGTCCTTCTGAGTAAAGATGTCCACACAGCCTCATTCCACAGTGGTGTTTGGAGAGCACCTTATGGATTCAGGGCTGCAGCCTTTGGCAGGAGCTCCCCTCTTACTGTGCTGTGTTTGCCTTCAGTGCAGGAGACTCCAGTTCAGACCCCTCCATGGCCTGATTCAGAGTGGGGATTTGGGGAATTTTAACTCTCACAGCAAAGCCCCCAGATGCTGCACTCCCTCCCTGCCAATGTGAGTATCCTCCAGCCTTTCCCACTGAAACTGTTCCACTCTGGCCTACATTTGAATATTCGTTAGGAGAGAAACTGGAAGGGGATGCTCCCACGTTCTGGAGCAGCAGCCCAGCCAGCAGCCCTAATCTGTCTGTGTATCTGCTCTCACCCCCTCTTTAATATCTCTCTATGCAAAGCAGAAGGGTTTGGTGGTTACTCTGCTCTCCTGGGAGGTGGGAGAACTGGCTTCAGATCCAGTTAGGCAGAGGATGGCTCCACGCTGCAGAGCAGAGCAAAGCTGCTGGCAGATAGGGTGGGCTGGCTGCAGGCAGGGATACCTGGATGGAAATCCCAGCCAGACGTGCTGGAGCAGGCCAGAGGGCTTGGGCCTCTCTCTGCTGGCTGGTTGGGATGGCTGGTGGAGACTCCTGGAATTTCCAGCTCGCATGGAGACCGTATTCCCAAATATTAACCTGGTTGGCCTACCAGGCTGATTGAGCCAAAACCTTCACTGAGACCTCGGGGAGTTTGGCTGAGTTACACATTAAATCCTTCATGTGTACCACAAAACCCCACCAATCCCCTGAGCTGGACTTTGTAAGGCCCAGGCTGAGATCCCGCTGAAATTTCCTGGTGGCCATTTTACAGATAAGGGTTAGTCAAACAGTCAGGGTCTTTCTTCAGGGAATAAATCTGGCACTCCAAGAACAAATTAATAAGGAAGAGCTTTAAGAACTGGCACAAGGAAAGGGAAATGGCAATGACTTCTCAAACTGAAGCCTCCTGTACCTAAAAATGCTTGTCCATGCTGGCATACCTGTGATAGGACTGAGTTCTGAGCTTCCCATATTGGGAAATGCTCTTAATTAAAGTGTTTAGGAGCTTTTTTGGAGGAGGGAATGCAGGATCTGGCCCTAACCTTTCAGCCAGAATGACTCAGCCTCCATTGTGCTCCATTTCTTTCTGGTGGATCATGTTATATTGCCGGATGAAAGGAATATGATGTTTGGCAGAGGGAGAAATACAGACAAACAGGGAGAGCAGATGAGGTGCTGCAGTTTAAATTGTGCTTTTCAGTTTTTATGTATCATAACTGTATGCAAGGATGCCCTGGAGCTACGATACGAGAAGAGCACTTTAAGAGGAACCAACATAAAGAAACAAATAGCAATAAATGACATAAGTGTAGCACCTACTTATCTTGCAGAGATAGAGGAGAATGGAAACAGTACAAACACTACTGGGCTCTACAAAGAGTATTTCCAAATGCAAGCATGCACACACTTAAGAGATGCATTTAGGAGACAGATGCAAGACTAGAGGAGAAATATATATTCATATACACTCTGTAAGAACAAGAGAGAATGGGAGGGACACAAGAAAGAAATATTAGGGGAAAAGTTTCATCGAGAATTTTTGCTTGAAATTTTCACAAGTATCCAAGCAAGTTGGAAGCTGCCTCCTAATTTGACTCTTCTCTATGTTATCTCCAGGCAATCTCCCGACCATCCTTCTGTTGGTGCTTCTACCACTGCAATAACTCTGTGTTGTTAGGAGTGGGACCTATGAGCAAATGAAAAAGTTGGGGGAAGGGGGATTGCTGAAGATCACAGGGTACAGAATAAACCCTCCATTTCGAGTTTGAGCCCTGATTGCACCGGTATATTTAGGATAATTTGGGACTGCTTTCCTCTCTTGGGTTGGAGTTACAGGAGAAGCCTAGTGGAGAAGGAGAATAAAGAGAGGGAACTGTAGCCTCCAGACACCCCATGAAGGAAGAGGAAAGGTTATGGAACCATCCCTGCCCTGAGCCGTGCAGAAAGCCACGGAGTGTGTCCCACATGTGGAACAATCCTGAACAGCTCAGCACACGAGACTGGAAAACTTCTCACTGGGCAGGATCAAGCCTTGGGCATTCCCAAGGGAGCAAGGCTGGAGGAGAGCTGTGTGCTGCACACTCCCATGGAGCTGGACAACAAATCCTCCAGAGATGAGGAAAATGTGCTCAATGTATCTATTTAGCTCCTCAGGAAAAAGAACTTAAGAAAGGTTTGGTTTGTTTAGTTTGTTTTTGAGGGGCTTTTTTTCTGGTGAAATGAGTAATTTTTTTCTCAAGGAAAACCAATTTTTCAGTGAGTAAAAATATTCTGTGTGGACGGGCCTGTAACCCCTTTAATTCCCACCACTTGAGGGGGGAAACCTTTGATAAATGTCTCAGGGTTCCAAAGCAACCCCTGCCGTGGGGTTTGCCCCATCCCTGAGCTGACAAACACCACAAGCCCGTTGTGTGTTCCAGCCTAGGTGAGATTAGATAAGGAATTTCTGCCTCTGTGAGGGGCTGTGCTCGTGTTTGCCATGGTGTGGAAAGAACGGCCTGCGCTGAATGACGCCTGATGATGATTAATGTATTATTCTACAGAGCATTAGGGTTTCTTTTCATTTGGACTGCATTGTTAGGAGTAAAATGTGATAAAATGGCTGTAACTGTTTTCCACCCTACTTTCCGCCTCCCCCTAGGATTGTTAAAAATAGCATTGGAAAAATTATTGAAAAGAGAGAGAAAAAAGGACCCTATTTTCTGCTAATGCAAGTGGGTCTAGCTCTCTAGAATTTAATGAAGCTTCATTCATTTATAGCTGAAAACAAATTTTAATAAACATTTATTTTACCTTTTTTTTTTTTTTTTTTTTTTTTTTGTGGTTGCTGTTTGCTTTTCCTTCCTCCCTTGCTTTTAGGAGTTGAAAATATGGCAAATATGAAGAATTCAAATTTGATGTAAGCCAAAGCTGGAATCTCAGCCTGGATATTTTAAAACACTGAAGCAATCTTAGTAAATAACTTTCAGAAATTAAATACTTGGGAAGACATGTTTTGGTCAGGGAATCTGATAATCAGCTTTATGAGTGAGGGAAAAATGTAACTAAGATTT
Source organism: Monarcha castaneiventris obscurior (assembly GCA_026261815.1). NCBI lineage: Eukaryota > Metazoa > Chordata > Aves > Passeriformes > Monarchidae > Monarcha > Monarcha castaneiventris. The sequence continues at coordinate 4,861,713 of JAMPIT010000481.1, forward strand.
TAAAAATTCTGTTTCTGAACACAGAAGCAATCATCTTTTCTCATGCAGAAAGAAAAACTAAGTTTTATATTTTTCTAATATTTTCATGCATAATAGAAATAAATACATTTCCCTCTTCCTTGAAAACACCCAGGTCCTTATCTACAAATGGGCAAGAAGACTCTACAGTCACTAATAAAATTTCCAGAAATTCCAAGTTTATTCTAACTTTCCTTATGTGCATCTGTCTTTCCTCTCCTAAAGTTGTTATTACATTTTTTATCATCAAACACGGTCCATGCTGCCAGCTCCTCTCCTTAAGTGCTTTAAAGTTTAGAGAACAAAGAAGACCACGGTTAAACCTATCTGAAATTTTATCTGAAATCATTCAGATAAGCCAGAATTTTTTTGAGCTTTGCTTGGAGCAAGTGACAGAGTAGCAGATACAGTCATTTGCTGTGTTTCCATTTAAAACAACTGATGCTTCCCACTTCTAATATGCAGGAACATAAAATCCATGTCAGTTGTTTATCTCTGAGGATTGTGAAGTTATAAGATTGTTGGAGTTTGATTTTTAGGCCACTTAGGCAGGGCTTTGAATGCACAGCACCACAACTCCACATCCATGTCGGGCTGCTGGATGTGTTGATGGGTAAGCCCACATTTTTGCAGAGAAAATGCATTTTCCTTGCACCTGCAGCTCTGGACACAATTCCAGAGCAGAGCTCCATGAGCATTTGATGGATGGAAGCTGTTCAAACATCCGAGCTCTGTATGTACAGAAGTTACAAACTGGTTTTTTCATCTGCTTTTCCCCTGCTCCCTGCACAAGGAATACAATGGGAAGAGATCTCCACAAAGCCACTTTGCAGCAGGAATGAACTCCTGGAAGGTGCTGTTGGTGCTCACATGCACTGCTGGTGTTACAGATGCTGCTGGAGAAGCTGAGCTCCTGCCTCCTCCAGGCCGGGCAGGAGCCAGGAATAGCAGCCAGGATTTCCTGCCTTTAGCCCAGCACATCGGGCTCTGCTGCCCCTCGTGCTGCTCCCAAACCTCCCTCCAGCTGCCTTTGGAAGGAAACAGATGGAACTGTGCGGGCTCTGGGGGATGATGCCTCACCAAGCTTGGCTCTGCACATCCTGGGGCAGAGGTAACTGCCCTGAGGGACCTGACAAGGGGCTGGAAGAGGAATTCCCAGTGTTTAGGCCAGGACTGGGAATTTCTCTGCTCCTCACACCTACACAGCACAACTGCCAATAACACAGATGGGGTTTGTACCAAAGCTGGGAAAATGCTTAATTGTCCCCTTCAAACCTCAAGTGCCCATTTGCAGGAAAACATTCCAAAGCACAAGAAGTTAAGAAGTGCAATCAAGATGTCTCTTCCAGGTCACTTAAGAACACAAATTCCAGCACTTTGGCATTCACATCTCACACATTTATAATTCCCATCCAGCTTATTTTCTATCATGAAAAAAAATAATCACTCAGGTAAAGTAGAAAGCAACTGCAAGGGGAGTGACTAAAGCTGAACCACAGCAGAGAGAACTCTTCACTTCAGCTGGGTTTAAACTCCAGCTCAGCTATACTTGGCTCTTGTCAATTCATGTCAGATTCTTAATGTTATTTGATTTAGGACAGCCCTGCTGCTGTCCACAGGCCTTGCCAGAGAAAAGAACACCAAATAAGTTCCAGGAAGGGGTTTGAGGGGAGTTGTGAGACCTGATTACTCAAAGATTCATTTTATGACAATGAACAGGCTTAGGGATAAAATAACATTGGAGGACAAGAAATGTCACTACGGACCTGAACCTGCAAATACTTATGGATGTGTTTTAACTTTACTACTGTGGGCCCTGCTGAAATTAATGAGACTGCTCCGAGGGGTAAGGAAAAGCCCATGCACAGGAATTTCCAGCATCAGAGATGATGTGCTTAAGACGTGAAGAGTTCCAGGGCCTCAATTTGGGAGTACTCATATGCTTGTAGTTAAACATGCAGGGACATTTGTAGCATTAGGGCCCAAAATCTTTGCATTGTAAATAACAAGAGGTGGGAACCTGAAGCCAACTGTATTTGGAATAAAACAGGCAAGGAAAAGGAAAAGAATCCCATGATCTCACACCAACCGGGGCAACAGCTACAGTGCTCTGGTCAGGCTGGGAGTCACTGCAGAGTGGAGCTGCTCCCTCCACTGAAACAGTGAAAAAAGGTACAATTAAGTCGATACTTAATTGCTTTCCAGAATTGGAATGTGCTACACCTTTTTTTTTTTTTTTTGGAGTGCATTTGTTCCATTTTGAAGTGTCAGCTCAGTCTGACAAGATACAAGAGTCTGGAAAGAGGAAAAGTCTTGGGTCCAGAGAATGGGAGCAATGTGGTTATTGCTGTTTGCTTCAGCAGAGAGGCAGACATCGAGCTGGTTTCACAGAGATCACTTCCAAATGTCAAGGAGACTGGAAAATTTTGGGATATTAGAATTTGAGTATGTAAGTTGGGAGATAGGGACTATGTTAAATCATTTCGTTCTTTCCTTATTTTTGTTTCTCATTTAATAATGGCTTCAACATAATCAATCTCAAAATAATGGGGTTTTATCCTTTGCATGGCCAGTTTTTTTATTTTTAATACCATTCCAAACATCACAGAGAAGAGAGAATTCTGGTATCTGAACAGAAAGCTACAGAGAGCAAATGGGCTAAATAACACTAATATATTAGTTAACAGGAGCTTTGTTGTGCAGCACAACCCAACAAACAGCAAACAGTAACATGTCCCTCACAAAAGCAATTTAAGCTTTCCTCTAAAATAAGATCCTTTGATTTTTTAGAGGCTTTGATAGGGTACAAGATGCTCAGATGTTTCAGAGAGGAGAAACACAAAAAGCCCTAGACAGATAATTTAACTCCAGAGCAGCCACAGTTACCCTGATCTGTTACAATGGAAGACAAATTTTGTGGAAATAAGTATTTCATCTCCAGGAGCCACACGGATCTAAGAGCCTTTTCCTTCCATGTTTACATTGCTTAAGTTCTTCATTTCCTCTGCCCGCAGCAGTGAATTGCACTGGAATTGAATGCACAGTAAAACTCCCATGTAGGAAAGGTTTATGCATTATGTTAAAAAGCTCTGCCTTGATAAATGGTGCCATTAGCATCTGGAATTCACTGCCTCCGACGGGTCAGGCCATTCCGAAAACACTCCTTAAAAGTGTAACAAATTTGCTCAAATGCTAATGAGCTGAACCACCACGCTGATCTCGTGAATGGAGCCAAATAGGTTTAAAAGTTGAAAGCATTTGTGTGTCACTGGTAGCCACACTTAGGGCTCTAAGTATATATCACTTTTCCTGGGAAAAAATTGTATGTGCTCCCAGCTTAGGGCTCCCTTCCTGACAACACATAGCAAGTGGTCATTAGGAAAGATTACTTTTTCCTACTCTAAATTTCGTGTGCATGGGATTGAATACCAGAGTTTTCAAAATATCAGCTATTTTAATCAAAATTTTTTCATCTGTAACGTCATCCAACATTCATATTCGTGGTAACCAAGTGGTAAATGTCCCCTGCATTGAAAAGGACCTTTTTGCCTGTGGGTAATAACAGAATTTTCACTTTTTTGGTACAAAGAAAGCAGGGATGGAGAGGCAAGCAGTGAAATTTAGCCCTGTCTGTTGATGTGTGGAAAGAGGAGAGAGGGAAATGACCTCTCTGGGCAATACTTTGTTGGAAGTTGTAGTTTCCTAACAACCTTCCAGACAAAGGCACAGCAGCCAGCAGTGGATAACTTGGTAGCAAACCACTTTTAAGGCAGCAAGAAAACCTCACCTGAAATGTGTGTGTAGTTTCTTTGAAAAAGTCAACAGAAAATGTTTTTGTTAGAGAACAGGAGAAGCCAGAAAAGTGCAACCAGAAAATCTAAATTGAGTCTATGGTCTGGTTCTACTCTTTAGTCAAGCCCAAGCAGCTGGAGCCAAATTCTGTGTTGCATGACAAAGATGTTTAATGAAATGATATACAGAGTGACAGGAGACCACCAGGAAAATAATGAAAATAATGGCAGATTATTTTCATTGGCTTCTGCTCTCCCTTGGCTCATCCCTGTTCCCAGACTGAGCTGCACTAAGGAATTGGGCAGGATCTGACTCCACTTCTTGGCTGTCCATGGTCAGTGGTCAGCCACAGCCTCTCCACCCAGGAGCTCCCTGGGCTGGGGGCACCCGGAGTGTTCTGAGATCTCCCCTTCTTTGGGTCGTTCCAGACACACTCACACAGCAACACCGAATTATTCCAAAAATAAATCCACCCCCCACTCCACTCAAACATTGAGGAGCGCTTTAATCACATTCTACAGGTGCTGGGCCACAAGGAATTTTTCATGCAGAGAACTTGCTGACCAAAAATGACATTCAAGGTCATAATTATTCACAGATGAGGGGGGAGATTTGCAAATGTTTTTATGAGGGGAAAAACAACTGAAATGTCCTTGAGTTCTATCAAGTCAAATTTTTTTCTATTTTTCAAATGAAACTTTTCATCTGCAAGTGACAAAGTACTTGGAAATCCAATGAATTAAAAAAAAAACACTTTTAAAACTGTAATAAAGCTTGGAAATGAATTGATTATTTTATTTTCTGGGTTGTACATAAATTTAAAAAAAATAAAATCAGTGAATCCCTCAGACCTTCCTGGCCTCACTATATGCTACAAGGAAAGCCTTTTATTCTTTTTCAGGAATAAATTTACTTTACAGAGCAGCACAATGATAGAGTGCAGAGCTCCAAACATAAATGGAATACTCTGGGCAGAGCTTCCACCACTCGGAGTAAATTCAAGAAAAATATTGACCGCCCCTGTGTGTTTTCTTTGCTCTGCAGTCTGTAATATTTCTAGGAGGATGCACAACAAAGCACTTGCCTCCTCCTGCACTGTTGTCAGAAGAATTTGCTGAATGCATCTGAGAGTTGACACGGCCTGTGAATCTCCCTGCCTTGTTTGCAGAGATGCAAACTTGCAGTGCCCCAGCGTCTCATGTCCTCTGTTTATTCTCTGCAGTGCCTCTGTCACCCGTGGCATTTTGCATTTGCTGTTTTCTTAGGTATATTTAAAATAACATGCCAAATGAGATAAACACGCTGCGCAATGAATGCCCTGCAAGTTTGGGATATTTAATGGTTTTAACCCCACTAACCAGTTTAATGTTTAATTATATAAAGCTGTGTGTGGTCCCCAACTGGTTTGAACCTTCAACACCAGTCAAAGCAAGTTAAATGCAGCAAAGCAGAAAATACACTTGTGAACAGGCAATCTGCTGGCTAAATTGTTTAAGATGTCTTGCAATTTGTTAACCTTGAATGCTTTTATTTGGAGCAACGTTTTCATCCTGGCCTTATCTGGGCCTTCCCAGCTTTTGCAGCCCTGCAAGTTCAGTTCTGGATCTGAATTGAGAACACATATTAAATACTAAAACGCCTGTTTTCTTTCCCCAAAATTAAACTCTTAAGACAAAAAAAATAGCTTAAATTCCACCCCCAATTAATTCCACTCACATTCTCCTGCAAATTACAGGCATAAAGATGCTGGCCAGGTTTTGAAATTTGGCCCTTCATTTCCCAGTCAAATGTGAATATTTGAGAGATAACTTCTTTAATGTTTCTGTTCTTGTCGTGTCCTGTCCTGCCTCTCCAGGCAAGTCAACAGGTTCCATTAGGAAAAAGATATTGCCTGTAGTGGCCAGCTCTGTTTTCAGACCATGCAGCCTTGGTTTCAGCTCTGCAGCCTCAAGCTCTCTGCCTTCTGAGGGAGGACAACAAAAGAGTTGGCTTCATCTGCACACTAGAGAGCAAACTGGTGGCCTTTGGACCACATGAGAAGATGGACACTAAGAGAAAATGGCTCGAAAATAAATGATTTGCCTTGTCTTCTTTTCAGAACTCAGATATAAAAAGGCATTGAGGCAGAGCAATGCTGGGAAAAATTAATATTTTCCCAGACTTAACCATTTCCCTTTTCAAAAAGATTTATAACACACATGAATCTCAGATGTCACATCTTATTGTACATAATTATACTGATGTCTAGACTAAACATTATATATATACCCACACATACATATAATTATATATCCTTATGACTATGTATTACTGTTTTTCTATAATACCTATTTCATGGCGGGGTTTATATCTTAATGATTCATAAAACCTATATTCCATGGGAAATGATTTTATCCAACATGCAAGTCAGCACTAGACCTGACACCAAAGTCTTAATGAGGTCTTAACTCACCTATGGAATAATCAGCAATGGGATAAACATCATATCCTGCATTCTCTAATCACTTAATACATCTTTCTTATCTATGTGAAGATACAAATGAAAGGTAAGTACCTAAGTTTATTTGCCTGGTCATCCCACCCATTAAGATGAAGGAATACATTCTGTAATCACCAGAGAAGTTAATTACAGAAGTTAATACTTCTACCTATTGCAGAAAGTTTCGCAGGCAGGGTAAGGCATTTTTAGAGTGCATTGTTGGGGAAAGATAAAACAAAACTCAGGCACTGCGACTGCTGTTGCTGGGTTTGTAATGAGGAGGTTTGCTCACCTTGGCAACCTCACACATGGGGTTCTTCTCTCCAGATCTCATTAGCGTGAGGAGCACATTACCAGACAAGCTGGATGGATTCTTGACCTACTTAATTTCAATTGTGAAAACTTGTTCGGTTTTTCTGTCTGATTTTTCCAGGCGTACTTGCAAGTGACCTTACAATGTACTATATATTTCAGGCAAATATTTGTATGCAGGAGCAGTGAAGTTGAGGTGTAGTCTTGGAGTCTACTGGGAATAGAGACAACATCACACAAAAGATGAAATAGCAGGGCCTGCAACACTTAGACATCTGTACTTGAAGTTTTTGTTTGAGACAAAATTTCCATAGTAATGTGCAAATGGAATCCTCACATGTTTTGACAGCACATCCACATTTATCCAGCCCTGCTTCCCCCGACAGATTAGCCAGGCCAATAGCTGCACAGTATCCCCTGCCTTCTCCAAGGTGGAAGGCTCCTTTATGGCTTTTTATTTCTGGATTCTTGCTCTTTATACTTAGCAGAATCCTGGGAAGGCAGCTGAATTCCTACCAGAATAGCCTCGGGATAATTTATGAGTGGATTTCATGGGCCCCTTAGCCTGGGGAAGCCAGCTGTGGTTTGGGGACCTCCTGGACAATGCCAGGGCTGGCATCTGGGGGACAGAGCACAGGCAGAAAAGGCATGTCTGGGAAGAGGGGAGGGAAGGAGGAAAGGTCTTCTTTGGTGGAGTATGGAGGATCTCCTCAAGGAAACCCACAGCAAATGCAGTGGATCATGAAGAAATATAATGCAGTGTGACAGGCAGTATATTTAACAAAAAAACGTGTGAGTGAATGGGGTGTGAGGAGAAGTGACAGACTAACAGGCTCTGGCTGCAGCCGGCCACTTCGGGGCTGAGCAGGGAGCAGCTCTGCCCGTGGCCACCTCAGGGACCTCCAGCCCCTCTCCTGCAGGGCTCCCCTCCAGCTGGATTTGGGAGAGCTGAGGGCTAATCCACGGCAGCACTGCAGCCGTCGCTCTGACAGCCTGCTTCACTTGTTAAATAATAATCAGCTCTCCAAATCAGCTCAGAAATTATAAAATAAAGTTATAAAAATAGCACACAGACCATATGTTAGTTTTCATTTCAAAGTTTATCCTTGCTCTAAAGAAGGTTAAATCATATTCATTTCTCTGAAAACAGTCAAGATATAGGAATTTAAAATACCATGAAAGTGTTATCTATAGAGTGCACTCTGGAGTACCAAGAAAGAAATCACATATGCATGGGATTACAGAATACATTTCAAGTCAACGGAGAAGCACATCATACAGTAACTAAGAAACAAACATGTTTTTCTGACTCAGAAAATTGAGTTTAATTTAGTCTTCAGAAATCTGGATGTGTCTGGCCTGGTAGCAGTCATGGATGGATATGACACATGGAAACCTCTCCGAGTGTCTGGTCCCTGGGGTCCAAACCTGGGCTGGGGGCTGCAGGATGTGTGAGGAGAGGCTCTGCAGCCTCTCACACAATGAGAGTGAGAGAGAGAGAGAGAGAGGGGGAAAAAAGGACAAAGTTTTGCACCTCGGAAACTCTCCGAAAGTTGGGAAGCCTGTGAATTCCTGCTCGGTGTGAAGCAGCTCAGAGCTGCGAGAGCGGACAATGCCTCTCCTCTGGCATGGCAAGGTAGGCACAGAAGGTTGAGATCCACAGAGGAACAATAGGATGTGGATAAGAACTTTTCTATGATTTAAAAATTTAAAGCCAACTAAGTACAAAAGACTGGTGTCAAGGCTTCAAACACTCCCTCAACACATAACCAACTGTCACATATTTGCCACAGAGACATTTGTGATCCCAGCTGGAGTGGGGCCACAGGACAAATTCTTAATCAAACTGGTGACCAAGTCATATGGTGTGGTCAAACTAGATATCCCTGGGAAGATCAGGGGCCCAAACAATGACACCATTTCCCTTCTGACCACCACAACCTCACTAAAAGAAACTAAAAACGTCACCTTCTTTTCCCCCTTATTTATCTGTGAATATTTTGTGTGTAGAAGGTATCAGTGCCACCATACCAAAACACACTTGGGTCAAATGCACCCCAAGGAGACCCTGACCTGTTCTGTGTGCTCAAGGTCGTTTTATTTTCTCTGTACTCTAGGAGATACTTAGAGATCCAATCAGAAGCAGTTCAGACAAAATGTAGAAAGAATGGGAGATGATACACTGGTGTCATCTGATTTTCTTGGGGCAAGACAGAGTTTCCTGAATTCATCCCCCTTCAGCTGGCCACTGTCAGACTCTTTTGAAGGGTTCAAGCACAGAGCTCCTTGTCCATGCAGTTCCCATGCTTGCCACATATTTTACCATCATGTTTCTTGCACGTGCAGCCAGCCCTGACAGATACAGACTCCAGACCTCCAATGGCTGCATATATTGTGCGTATTTTGGAAGGTATGGCAGGAATCTGAAGGCACTGCAGCATCTGTTAGTTGCATATGCAAAAAGGAAACTTAAGAATTACCATATGGGGGTTTGAAGGACTTGAGCTCAACTTTTGTCCTTCAGTGCCTGAGTGAAGCTCTCCATAACACCTTAAGCTTACCTAAGTCAGAAGGGTTTTAAATTGTTTTCCTTTTTGGTTTAAAAAAGAAAGACATATTCATATGATGGTGCAAACAGAAAAATGATGTTTGTTTTATCACACATCTGAGTCCCTGTATTGTAACTGTATGGGATGTTTCAGGTTAGTTAGGTAGGAAAACTCTGCTGTAAACCCAAATCTTTAGGTTGTATTCTGGGCAGATTTAGGTCACCAAGGATTCCTGCCTACATTTCTGAGTAGTAGAAGTGAATTAGTGGATAAAAACCCAGTAATCCTTGAATCCTTTATTTCTGAGCACTCAACAGAAGATTATTGAACATGATCTGTCAATCCCAAATTCCTGGATAACCAGTGACTTCTCCTTTTGAACACCTGCAGCTGAGAACTGAAAAATGGGATGTGTGGATAGGATATGTGTTTGTAAAATATTTACATGATGGTTGCCTTCAAATCATAAGTGTATGGAATATAAATGCCAAAGCAGCCTAGCAAGGAATTCGACAACAGAGCAACAGGAGCTGCTAAGAACAAATATTTGGCCAACGATTATGGGACAAATGTGCAAATACATGGAATTTGCAGTTGCCTATGCAAAACATGCACATGCCAAGTGTGCCCGGGGAAGATGGATAACTGTCCCCAGGTATTCCTGCTCGGCCCTTTGCCCGTGGAATCCCCCTGCTCTCAGTGTGCACAACTGAGGCAGCTGCACATAAATCAGCTGTGGAACTGGGACAGGGCTGTGTGTGAAATCAGGACCATTTTTCAGTGGAGCCAATTCTCCTTTTATCGCTGGTCTCAGGATAGTTAGTATTTGTCTTTAAAGCTTGTTTCCTCCAGTCCTGTAGCTTTGTGAGCCTCTCATATTTCATTTAAAACGAAAACAACCAAAAGAAAACATGCAGCTTTTATGGTCACAAGGAAAAGCCTGAAATCAAGAACATACCAGCTCTAAAAGTAGAAAGCAAACTGTAAGAATCCGATATGTGTTATTAAAAAAAATATTAAGTCCCTAAGCCACTCGTGATTTTTAAGACTGTACTTAAGATTTCTCAGCATATGGCACTGGGAAAGCTGCTATTTTCAAATGCATAATGTTTTATGAACATGTAAGCAGACAAAGCACTGTAGATACATCAAAACACAGGCGAGGAAGGGACCTTCTGCTACAGTAAATTTCTTTCTCCTTTCATCACGTGTCCAGCCCCGTAGTAGACTTTGGACACACAGTTGTACCTCCTTCTCCTCTCAGCTGTGTGTCCTCCTCCTCTCTGCTTTCCCTGCCTCCCTGTACATGCACTCCACAATCCAGACACCTCTGAGCACTCCGGAGCAAACTTCAGCCCCTCAACCACCACACTGGGAAATCCCAGAGCAATCTCGGCCCCTCAGGCCCCTGGAAGCCCAGAAACACCAGGAAAAACACACCAAGGTGATCATGCACTCATGCAGATTTTTCTGTAATGCACAGAAAACGAATGGCTATTTTCTGGAAAGAAGTGTCATAACTAATATAAATATATTAACAGTGAAAGCTCTTCCCTACCTCCCTGTCTCATTTTGGTTTTCTTTTTGTTTAAGTGTGGGGTGAGTCAGTGTTGATCAGGTTACCTGGTAAGCCGGTCGCAAACTTCCCACGAACTAATACATAGAAAAGTTTAAATTAAAATGGAGGTAAAAACACAAAAGCCTCTTGAGACTGGGCCAATTAAAGTCCAGGGGATTTTTGTGCTAGAATGTCATTTCCTTCTCTTATCATAAATAAGGTGTTAAAGCACTGCTAAACACATCACTTAATGCAGGCAGGGACAAGGCACTGAGAGCAACCCCCTCGTTTTTCTTTATTTTTTAATGCTGTTGTGCCAGTGTTCCTGAAGGCTCCAGGGCCAGCCACGACAGCGACTGAGGTTCCCTAAGTGATGGCACAAACAGCTGCTGATTCCATAAGAACCAGGAGGAGAACTCAGGGCCCAGTTTGCTACCAGCTGGCACTGAGCCCATCAGTGCAGTGTCAGATTCAGGAGGCAAAGAAAGGATGCTGAGCTGGCCCCACAAAGACATGCTGACGCAATTCAGCCCCAGCTCTGCAGTCAGCCACGGTGCTGCTCCTCCAGACAAATCTAGTGCAGCCTATTTTAGCTGTTTCTTCTCATTAAATGCCCAAATCGAAAAAAGCCAGTGGAAATAGCACACTGGCAAACTTCAGGGAAACAGGCTGACCACAGGAACATCACTTGTGGATACACAGAGAACAATTTGTTACTACCAGGCAAAGGTGAACCCAGGTTAATTTTACATATTTATGTGCACCAAGAAGAAGGCAGTTTGAAAAAGGGAATTAAATGTTCTGAAATGTTGATAGGGAAAAGTCCAATCTCCAGGTTTCATTACAATTGTTTGGTATTCATATAAATGCTCAGACTCTGTGTCATTCCTTATCAAATGACTCTCTCATTGTAAATCATCTAAATTGTTACAAATTCAAGTTAAGAATCAAAAGTGTTCCTTAAAAATCCACTCCTTTGATGTAATGCGAATTACTACTCAGAGCAAAAAAAAAAAAAGAGAAGCAGACCGAGATCTGTTTGCTGCCTAATTCAGTGCCAGTAATCGTTGAGCTCTAATCCCTGGAAATAGAATACAAAAGTACGTCCACACACATATGCAGTGTATCTATAGATGAATTTGAGACTTCTCTTGCATCCAATCTGGTGATTCAGTACATCCTGCTAATAAACACAGCTCCATGACCATGACTCATCTCAGCTGGATCCTGTGTGTGTCAGGCAGTGAGAGAAGGAGGGAGGTGAAGGGGCTCTATGATGGGAATGTGCTGCTGGGACAGGGCATGGAGCAGGAATATCATCAGCTCCAGGGCCAGGAAAACGGCTTTGTCCTGTGCTAGTGGCTCCTGCATTAAACACACACACACACACACAAACACCTCTGTGTGTGTGTGCATCCCTCTGACAAGGCCGGTGTTCACTGCACAGGAGTCCCCTCACACAGCCCCACGAGTTCTGCCTCCAGGGAAGGGCTGGAGCAGCAATGGGTGTCCAACCTTTGCTCGTTCTCATCACAACAAGACACATCCAACCCAAAGCAGAGGTGCAGAGTGGCTGTTTCTGGCAGAGTCCTCGTACCAGGACAGCCCTGCAGGCCTCCTTCCTCGGCCCTGCACTCTGCTCCAGCCACTGCCAAGTGGATTCTGAAGTGCACACCAAAATCTTTACATGACCCAAAGTCCCAAGCCACACATCAGGTAATTCAGATTGAGAGAATGATTTCTAGAAGGCTTCCAGGCAGAAAAATACAACAAATTGTCATTGCATTTAAAAAAATCTTTGTATTTAAGAGAATCTTGTGCAATCAAGGAGAGTGGCACCAGAACCTTCCCTGACCACAGCTGTTTCACCAAAGCATGACAGAACATGGCAGTGGTTATTTCTGTGCCTTTTCAATGCCAAGCCACTGTGAAAGCTGAAGCTTTTAGTTTCCACTTTGGAGCAATGTTAATGCCCAAAAGTGCAAGCATCAAGTTAGACTGAAATTTCTATCCCTAAAACACGTTAAAAATGGATAAGGGCCAAATACCCTGGTTGGGGAAATCTGTTAAATCTTGTGTTTGAGTTTTCAGCGCATTTACTGCTGCTTGGTTATCTGAAACACTTTAAATCTCATGACTGGTAATGGCTTTACCATAAAACTTGCAGTCCTAAACCCAGCCCAGTCCAGGGCATTTTAACATCTACCACTGCCATGGCAGAGCCCATCTTTTCAGGAAAGACACAATTAGAAAATCCTGGCATTCTCTCATTCAGTTAACATTTGCTCTAAATGTACTTTAACAATAAGGCCCATTTTCCTCTAGAACAAGACCCAGGCTTGAGGAATGTTCCTCCTCCTACCCTGACCACGAAAGCATCTGAAAGCTCACAAGTAAATTGCTGGACATGAGACCCCTGATTGCTGTGCCTACACGACTCATGATTGATGGCTCTAATGAAATTACTAAGTTTTCCTTTCTATTTCTGGCATTAGTCAAGGCTTCATGTCCAAAGATTATTCCACCAGACATGTTCTGCGGATGTGATGGGATTAGCCAAATTTCAAAGCTTATTTTTGACCTCCAGCAGAAAATTGAGCACATACGCTATTGAAGCCAACTGGGACTATAGAACATCAAGTTGATTCATCAAATTAGCTCAAACTGCATGACTGGCTATGGAAGTTGTCAGCTATAAACCTGTCAAAAAGCCATCAGCTTTAATGTTAAATAGAGACACAAAGTAATGTTGTTCAGAATTTGACATTTGTTGGACTTACGCCTGCTAAAGGATGCTATCTGCTTTGTTTCCTCCCAGAAAAATGTGTAGTCTGAAATACAGCCTTGAGAGATTGCTGGAGACAAAAGGTAGAAACCCTGGTTGATAGAAATCCCAGCTTTAACAAAGCAGATATGTCTGTTCTGCCTCTATCCAGTAATGTCAGCTAACACCAAAATATCTGCAGTACGCAAAGGCTCCAAAATCTTTCCAGCAGTTACAATATACAAAATTTTCCATATTTTACTCTGTTTTGTGCTGTTTGTTTGGTATTTTTTAATAAATACCAAACGCATAGTTTTGTTTTATTTTCCAAACAAAAGATCAATGAGTTTGGTATAGAATGTGTTGGAATAGTTCTGAGTGAATTCAAAATGCCTGCAGATAGCACACCCACGATGAGAGACTGGAGCTCTGACTGCACCACCAGGCTGTTCCCTGATTATCACACACCAGAGCATGGGGTAACCACATGGAAGCACAGCTCACACAAAAACGGGGAGGTCAAAACAATGTGAAAGGTCTTGCAACCCCATCCCTCCTTAAAATCCAAAGCATGCTGAGCTCACGTGCTCCCACCCCGCTCTCAGTCTGTTCCCCCGTGCCTGGGAGGATTACAGAGGCAGGCTGGGACGTCACAGCTCTAACTCCACGTTTGTTCAGCTGGCAGCAGCAAAGCCCAGACTCTGAACATGGAAAGGTTTGTTGCTTTCCAGCTTCTTGTTGTTTTTTCTTGAAATGATGCTTGTAGTCCTCTTACAATTTATGGATGACTGGTTGGACAGCACAATACAGTCTCTAATGCATTAATGTATATTTTTATGAGCCCTCAGCCCACTGAATATTGACTGAAAGACTGGAAATGAGGACCTCCTGCACACTCATTGTGATCTCAAATGTCATCCAGAGTGGGAGCTCTACAGGGTTTAACCTAAAGATTATGAAGTCTTTAGCACAAAGATTTTTTTCTTTGCTCTCTCCAAAAAGCCTTACTGTACTTTGGGTGGAATAAAATAGGAATGAAAAAAGGGTGGTAAGGGACTTATCAGAGGGGAACTGCAGAGAAAAAGTGTCAGGCCAAAAGCTCAGTGTAAAGGAAGGAACAGGAGGAAATGCAGTTTCAGATGACCAGATACCAAGGGCTTCTGCTGTTATCTTGTGAGCTTTTTGCATGAGGGACAAGCAGTGGCTGTACTATCCCAGAAGACATCAGAAAACAGTTTCTGCTTTGCAGAACCATGTCCTATTTTACCTCCACTGCAGACCTTATTATAAATTACATTAGGGTGTGTTTTTTTTCACTTCAGAACCCAGAGAAATGTATCAATTATTAGAGGAGGTCCTGGACCCTGGTCAGGTCGAAGGCCTGGTGTCTCTGGGGTTTCCAACCCAAAATGAACCATTGTGCAGCAATAGCAGTGCTTCCTACACATGTGCAAGGTGATGTTTGCCCCAAAATCTTCCAGCAGGCCAGGGCAGCCCCAGGGCTGGCACTGGGAATCAGCATCTCCTGCAGGGGGTGGGATCCCAGGAGCCGTGATCCCAAACCCTTCCCCCAGGTATTGCAGAGAGCCTCAAATCCCCAGACTCTCACTCAGACACACTTTTGAAACCAGAACTGGGAAGCCAGAGGGTGACTTTCCCCACTTCTGCAGCTTCAATATATCTTTAAACTAAATCTGCTTTCTTGCATGCCAATTTTTAGCCTGGAGCCAGGTATTAGAGCTGAGTGATAAATCCCTGAAAGGGTGATCACAATAGAAACTCTGACAGACACTTAACACTACTGGTACCAACTCAGGGAGCTCGGGATGTATTTTTCCCCTGATTAGGTGTTGGCTGCACATTTGTACAGAGTCCATAAGCACAAGATGTATGTAGGACGCACTGCAAAACTGCAAATCCGTGACTTATTTGTGACCTTTGGGGAAGCGACTCTTTGTACTTTTTTTTAAAGGTATCATAACCACTAAATACAGCTTTCACAATTGCATATTGTTTTTAAATTGAGGAAAAACTGGCATCTGAACAGTGATGACTTGATAACCAGAACATTCCCCCTCCCAAACCTTAGGCTAAGCTGTAATACAGCAAGTGGGACTTGAACTATGATGGGTTTCAGTATTAGCGTTCATAAGATTTGTCACTGTCACATCTTTCTACCACTCAGAGCATCTCATTTTCTAAATATAATGTATCACTGTTTAGTGGCTAAAAATGCAAATTACAAAAAATCTAATCATGTTCAAGAAACTGAAAAAAAACCTCTATGATCCCTGAACCCCTCAGAGCACACATGACTTGATGTAGGGCTTTCCCAACTAAGCATAACAACAGCACACATCAAACCTGTGGGACAGCAGCATCAATCGCCAGAGCACACGTTCCCTGCTCTGCACAAATCCCACAGATTTCCAAAAGCATCTTTGACTTGGTTTCGAGTGATAAAACGTGAACTTATCCCAAGGAGTAAGAAAAATACCTTCTTAGATCTGATTTCTGATGCTCGAGGTTTAGCTTCTATTTTTCTTGTCTCTTTTTTTCCCCCCCACTAATAAGACTTCTGGTATCAAAGGAACAAAAGAAAATATTCAGAGTTTAAAACCCTCTTGTTAAACTTCAAGCTGTAATATCCTGTAAAAGCATCGTGTAGGAACCCTTAAATCTATAAAAGGCAGTATCTTTGCTAAGGGCATTCTTGGAGTGCCTCCCCTCTTTAAATCTAAGCTACAGAGAGTTCATTTGTTTAGCACCCAGCTGAGTAAATCTAATGGTTACTTGATACCAAAACAAGTTTTCCATGTCCTCTGATCTGCTCCACACATGTTCCCATCCCTTCCTTTGCTTGGTGCTGGTGCTCACCTGATGAAATGTTAAACCAGACCAGGGGGTTAAAGTGAATATCCCTTTTGTACTAACCCCACACTGTGCTGGGAGCTCTGCCCGTGGGTGCTGTGGCCAAGAAGAAGAGCAGAGGCCACATGCCCGGGGTGGCAGGCACAAGAGTGCTCCCACTGGCAGCAGGTTTGCTGTAACCAGGTGTATGTCAGTCACCCATCGCCCTAAACACCTCCCCCCAGGTACGGGGAGAAAATAAACCCCAGGTTTCTTTTTCCAGGAGAGTGCCACTTACACCTTGCCACAGGAGGTGAGACAGGCTGACATCTAAGTGGGTTAGAGCATCCTGAGGGTGGGGCAGCAGCAGGGCCTGCTCCAGGGTTCTGTGCTCTGTGAACAACTGGAAGGGGCTGTTCTGATAAGAATTTGGAAGTGCCTGGGAAAAAATCTCTTGCAGAAACACCAAATTCTTACTAATGAGACAAGTGGGAAACAGTCTAATTATGTTAAGACCCTTTTCTGCTGTTCTATTCAGGGCTGTGGAGCAATGTAGGTTTACCTTAATGTACATAGGAGACAAACCTGCCAATCCATATACAGGATCTTGATCACCACAGAACAACCGAGTCTATTAATTACTGTATCAATGAATTCCATCCAAAACCCACTTTAAACCATTGGAATCATTGGTGGATAATTGGTTTGCTATTAAAACATCTCAAGTCCACCGCAAATCTTACCTGTTCTAAGGAAACTGCTTAGTAGGTGTGTTAATGGAAGTTATTGCTATTATAAATTATCTCCAGACATTGACAAAAGAAGTGATACAAGGTATATTTTTTAAAAGCTCCGGCCAATGCATGGCTGAATGATTGAGTTGGAAAATGAACCATTCCTTGGGGTTAGCAAATGATTTTTCATCAGCTAGCAGGCTATTAAGCACACCTAGATAATAAACGGATGATTTTAGCAGTAATTCGACTTGCTTCTCATATTTTCCATCTTAAATTCCGTGTTACTTTTAAAGGATTCACACATTACCTTGATTTACACTATGGAGAAGAGAGCCAATGATGTCCTTTAATGTCGGAGACAGTGCATTATTATTTATCATCAAATCCACCATTTTTTTCCCCTCCCCACCTTGTGAAATGTTTGACAAATGCCTGGCTGGCTCCAAAGCAGGGCTGTGATTCCCCACACAAGGCACACCCTGGGAATGAGGGGCAGCCTCCAAGGCTGTGGGTTTGCAGCTTTCTGCCTGTTTAATGCAGGATCCTGTGATGGTCATCCTTGCAAATCCCCCTGTCTTCCACAGCAGCTCACAGCTCAATCATGTGAACTTAAGTTACCGGTAGGAACTAGGGAACAAAATCTTTACACTAATGAGATTATTTGCATGAAATGTTATTTCAATAAGACAGCCTAGGGAAGGAGTCCGTTCACACTTGATTTTCCACATTTGTTATTAGATTTCTTGCCCAAAAGAACAATTTGGGGAAACGACTCCAAAGATGCAGTATTGGAACTGATGGTCAGTTCCAATGGAAAATAAATGAATTTTTAATGTGAAAGGAACTGGGGCAACAGAGACATTAAAGAGTGGTTGACTGGCAGCCTGCTCCATCCTCGTGTTCCAATGGAGCTCTACCATTCAAACCACTGCCAAAGAGGCAATTTTCTGGTGGAAAAGAGATGCATGGGCTCAGATTCTCCCTGAAAATGCCAACTACAATAGCAGAGATGTCTGTGCCCGCCTGGTTATGTGCATTCTTCTCTTTTAGGGCATTCAGAGCCTACTACTCACCACACAATTTCCTTTGTAGCAGCACTCAGAGAATACTGAAATGTTATTTAAAGCAAATTTGTTAAATTGGGTTCATGCGAGTTCAGCCTTAGGGGCAAAAGCAGTACTTTCATACAGGAAGGCAAACTTTTACAATAAAACAAAAAGCACAAATAT